>CAJQZJ010001826.1:28587444-28640917 GCA_907164525.1 Lophiomys imhausi | reverse complement strand
GGCACGTCGCAGCTCTCTACACTCCTCCACACAAATAAATAAAATAAAATAAAATAGAAAAAAATTCTTGTAATAAAAGCCATAGTGTGTCACAGTGTATCATACACCATACCATTTTGTTCACACATTTTTGGTTGAAAATGTTCATTGCAATGCAATGAGCCACTGGTCAGTTCAAGACCTCTGGCTTTGATTACACTGTCAATACTGGCTCCTCACAGAGGGTCCTCTTGAATATTCTGTTGTTGCCCAGTGTCCTGGAGTTCCTGAATCTTTGCATCTGAAGAACCAGCCCTTTCCCACACTACAGCAGATCATAGATGAGGTAGATGTTGGGATGTGCCAAGTCAAAGGGCCTGAATCTGGGCTTGGGAGGTAGCTGAGTTGGTCACCCTGCCAGTTCTCCTGCACCACCAGGACAAGTTCTCCAGCACTTCCCTTGCTGGCTTACCCAATGCCACAACCAGGAGGGGGAAGGGTCAGCTCTCCTGCCTGCCAGAGGGGGTGAGGAGTAATGTGGGGAGGACATTGCTCCTTCTCCAACTTCAATCTACAGCAGATGAGGGTGGGACCAGCTTTCCCATGCTCATATACTCAGAGCTGGCTCACTCACTATTCTGTCATCAGGATAAAGTCTACTCTGCAGTTCAGGAGATGGGTAGCCCCTGTCTTCTGAATATGGTGGCTGGTAGATGCATGGCCCGCTCTGCACAGTGCCTCAGATGGCAGTACAGACTAGGAACATCTGCATGGCCTTGGTGATAACAAGGATTTGAGAGATCAACACAGACAGAAGCTATCATAGGAACACAGACCCAGATAGTATCCCCAGCAGCAGCATGGGCCCAGATGTCCCTATGGTGCAGGTAGCAGTGGAGGCCACACAGATCAGCCTGTTCCCCAAGTGGGAAACATAGAGCAGAGTCCTCAATATACATATAATCTCCAGTGACAGCCGAGACCATGGACACCTGTTTGGCATGTAGTGGCATCTCAGGTCACAGACATCAAAACAGACTACATAAGCACTAAGATAACAGACAAAAACATGGCCATTGGAGGCATCCCAGGCCAGGATCTCATCATGGCTTCTCATATCTGCCTGTTCCTCACCATCATCAAATCATCAGTTCCATCTTCCTCCACAGTATGAACCTTTTGGCTTCATTCTTTCTCTAATCTCTCCATTGTGAACCCCATCTTTCCCATCTCTCCATCACATTTTTGTCTATTGCAGTTGAACCTGTGTTGGCATAATATATACTGTAAAGTTTACCCTTGCATTATTCAAATGCTAATTTCTCTGTCCTAATATCTGGTTTCAATATGAGCATAGCATTGCACGATGATTCTAAGAATCTCCTGTCTCAAGTTTATGTAAATATTGCTTACCATTGATTCTCTACCTTGTCAGTAAAAGCTGGAAAAGTCAATACTGGGCAATAGAGAGAATAGGTGGACATGTGATTCTAGTGAGAGGAGGAGAAAGAGAGAGGAAGAGGAGGATTGAGTCACAAGGCAGTATCAGGAGAAAAGAGCTGGAGCAAAGAACTCCAAAATGCACATATTATGGAGATCTTGGCTGGGAGGTACTTTCCATTTGTTTATCTCATTGACTCAGTATATAGTATTGTAAACAGTTCACATTAGGAGAAAGAACTATTGCATGTGGTATCTTTTTTTTTTCTAATGTTTATTTATTACTTCAAGTCCATCATAGTGTCCTCTTTCAATCCCTCCCAATTCCATCCTCCTACCCTCTCCTCCCTTTCCCACCGATCCCACTCCTCCTATGTGGAGTGTCCCTACATATCAGCCCCTCACAGTTCAACAGTCATATGAGGGCCATGAGCTTCCTCTTTCACTGGGGGCCTACAGGGTAGAACCCCTAGGGCAAATTGACATATCAATAGGTAATAAAGTCTATATTCCTGATTCTTTTGATGTGTTGGTTGTAGGATAGTTATCCTCTACTATGTGGCTAAAACCCAATTATAAGTGTGTAGATGCCATGTGCATCTTTTTGAATCTGTGTTAGCTCACTCAGAATGAGCTTTTCTAGTTATATCCATTTGGCTATGAATTGCATGATTTCCTTATTTCTGATGCCTGAGTAGTATTCCATTGTGTAAATGTACCACAAATTTTTTATCCATTCATCAGTTGAATTGTTTCCAGTTTCTAGGCTGGAGAGGTGGCTCAGAGGTTGGGAGCACTGGCTGTTCTTGCCAGGGTCCTGAGTTCGATTCCCAGCAACCACATGGTGGCTCACAGCCATCTACATTGAGATTTGCCCGGGCATATATGTAGAGCAAATACTGTATACATAATAAATAAATAAATAAATGTTAAAAAAATATCTTTAAAAAAAAAAAAACAAATAAGGCCTCTATAAACACAGATGAGGATATGCCTTGTGGTTTGGTGAGAAATCCTTTGGGTAGATACCCAGAAGTGGTATGGCTGGGTCTTGAGGTAGGGCTATTCCAAGTTTTCTAAGATATCTCCAGACTGATTTCCATAGTGGTTGTACAAGCTTGCACTCCCACCAGCAACAGAGGAGTGTTCCCCTTTCTTCACAACCTCTCCGGCATGTGCTGTCATTTGAGTTTTTGATCTTAGCCATTCTGACAGGTGTGAGATGGAATCTCAGAGTCCTCTTGATTTGCATTTCTGGGATGATTAAGGATGCTGAGCATTTCTTCAAATGTCTCACTGCCATTAGAGATTCCTCCTTTGTGATTCTCAGTTTAGCTCTGTTTCCCATATTTTAATTGGATTATTTGGTTTCTTGGAGTTTAATTTCTTGAGTTCTTTATAAATTATGGATATTATCCCTCAGTCAGAAGTGAGGTTGGTAAACATCTTTTCCCAATCTGTAAGTGGCTCTTTTTTTCTAATAACAGTGTCTTTTGCCTTACAGAAGATTTTCAGTTTCATGAAATCCTATTTATTGATTGTTGGTCTTAGAACCTGTGCCATTGGTGTTCTGTCCAGGAAATTGTCATCTGTGACAATGAGTTCGAGCTTCTCCCCACTTTCTCTTCTATTAGATTTAGTGTATTGGGCTTTATGTTAAGGTCTTAGATACACTTGAACTTAAGTTTTGTACAAGGTGAAAGTATGGGTCTATTTGAATTCTTCTGCATGTTGACATCCAGTTAGACCAGCACCATTTGTTGAAGATGCTTTCCTTTTTCCATGATATGGTTTTGGCTTCTTTGTTAGAAATTAAGTGACCATAGATATGTGGGTTTATTTCTGATACTTCGATTCCATTCTACTGGTGAACTGGTCTGTTTCTATACCAGTATCATACTGTTTTTATTACTCTTTCTTTGCAGTATAATTTGAAATCTGGGATGGTGATGCCTCCGGATTTTTTTTTAATTGTACAATATTTATTTAGCTATTCTAGGTTTTGTTATTCCATATGAAGTTTAGAAATGATTTTCTAGGTCTGTAAAGAATTGCGTTGGTATTTTGATAGGAATTGCATTGAATCTGTATATTTCTTTGTCAGGATGGCCATTTTATTTATGTTGATCCTATCTATACATGAGCATGGGAGATCTTTCATTTTCTGATGTCCTCTTCAATTTCTTTCTTCAAGGACTTGAAGTTCTTGTCATACAGGTCTTTCACTTGCTTGGTAGAGTTAGCTCCAGGTATTTTATATTGTTTGTGGCTATTGTGAAAGGTGTTGTTTCCCTAATTTCTTTCTCAGCCCATTATAGTTTTTGTATAAAGAAGGGCTTCAGATTTTTTTGAGTTAATTTTGTATCCACCCACCTTACTGAGGAGTTGATCAGTTTTAGGAGTTCTCTGGTGGAATTTTTGGGGTCACTTATATATTCTCATGTCATCTGCAAATAGGGCTAATTTGACTTCTTCTTTTCCAATTTGTAGCCTCTTGATCTCCTTTAGTTTTCTTATTCCTCTAGCAAGAACTTCAAATACAATGTTGAAGAGGTATGGCAAAAATGGGGATCTTTGCCTTGTTCCTGAGTTTAGAGGAAATGCTTTAAGTTTCTCTCCATTTAATTTGATGTTGGCTACTGGCTTGCTGTATATCACCTTCATTATTTCTAGGTATGGTCTTTGTATGCCTGGCCTCTCCAGGACTTTTAGCATAAAGGGGTGTTGGATTTTGTCAAATGCTTTTCAGCATCTAGTGAGATGATCATGTTGCTTTTATATTTCAGCTTATTTATATGGTGAATTACATTGATGGACTTTTATATGTTGAGCCATCCTGTATTCCTGGGATGAAGCCTACTTGATCGTGATGTATGACACTTTTGATATGTTCTTGGATTCAGTTTGCCAGTATTTTATTAAGTATTTTTGCATCTATGTTCATGAGGGAGATTGGTCTGAAGTTCTCTTTCTTTGTTGGGTCTTTGTGTGGTTTAGGAATCAGGGTGACTGAGGCCTCATAGGATGAGTTTGGCAGTGTTCCTTCTGATTCTATTTTGTGGAAGAGTTTGAAGAACATTGGTATTAGCTCTTTTTTGAAGGTCTGTAGAATTCTGTGCTGAAACCATCTGGCCCTGGGTTTTTTTGGCTTGGGAGATTTTTAATGACCTTTTCTATTTCCTTAGGGGTTATAGGGCTGTTTAATCTGTTAACCTGATCTTAATTTAACTTTGGTAGGTGGAATCTATCAAGAAAAAAGTCTATTTCACTTAGGTTTTCAAATTTGGTGGACTACAGATTTTTAAAGTAGGACCTAAAGATTTTCTGGATTTCCTCAATGTCTGTTATTATTTCTCCTTTTCATTTCTGATTTTGTTGATTTGGGTTTTTTCCCTCTGCCTTTTAGCTACTTTGGAAAAGGGTTTGTCTATTTTGTGATTTTCTCAAGGAACCAACTCTTGGTTTCTTTGATTCTTTGTATTGTTGTTTTTGTTTCTAGGTTGTTAATTTCAGTCCTAAGTGTGATGATTTCCTGCCTTCTGCTCCTCTTGGGAATGTTTGTTTCTTTTATTCCAGTTCTTCCAGTTCTGTGGTTAATTTGCTAGTATGAGTTGTCACAATTTTCTTTTTCAAGGCATTTGGTGCTATGAACTTTCCTCGTAGCACTGCTTTCATTGTATCCCAGAGGTTTGGGTATGTTGTGTCTTCATTTTCGTTGGATTTTAAGAAGTCTTTGATTTCCTTCTTTATTTCTTCCCTGACCCAGTAGTCATCCAGTAAAAAGTTGTTCAGTTTCCATAAGTGTGTAGGCTTTCTACTATTTCTGTTGTTGTTGTGTCCAGCTTTATTCCATGGTGGTCTGATAAGATACAAGGGGTTATTTCAATTTTCTTGTATCTGTTGAGGCTTGCTTTGTGTCTGACTATATTGTCCTTTTTGGAGAAGGTTCTGTGAGGTGCTGAAAAGAAGGTGTATTGGTTTGCATTTGTGTGAAACATTCTATAGATATCTGTTAGGTCCATTTGGTTCAGGACCTCTGTTAGACTCATTATTTTTCTGTTTGGTTTCTGTCTTGATGACCTGTCCATTGTTGTGAGTGGGGTGTTTAAGTCTCCCACTATTAATGTGTGGGTCGATGTGTGGTTTAAGCTTTAGAAGGCTTCTCTTACAAATGTGGGTTCCCTTGTATTTGGGGCATAGATACTCAGTATTGAGATGTCATCTTGATGAATTTTTCCTTTAACAAGTATGTAGTGCCCTTCCATATCTTTTTTGATTACTTTCAGTTGAAAATCCATTTTATTTGATATTATGATGGCTACTCCAGCTTGCTTCTTGGGCCCATTTACTTTGAAAACCTTTTCCCAGCCATTTACTCTGAGGTAGCATCTATCTTTGTTAGTAAGATACATTTCTTGTATGCAGCAAAATCATGGGTCTTGTTTACAGATCCATTCTGTAAGCCTGTGTCTTTTTATTAGGGAGTTTATCCATTGATGATGATGGATATTAATGACCAAAGGTTGTTATTTCCTGTTATTTTGATGTAGGTGGTGGTTTTTTTGTTTCTTTTAGTTTAGCTGCAGTAGAGCATTTTGCTTCCTCTATTTTCTTGGAGTTATCTTCTCTGTGTTGGAATTTCCCTTCTAGGATCTTCTGTAGGGGTGGATTTGTGGGTAGGTATTGTTTAAATTTGGTTTTGTAATTGAATATCTGTTTTCTCCATCTATATTGATAGTGAATTTTGCTGGGTATGGTAGCCTGGCTGGGCAGCTGTGTTCTCTCAGGGCTTGTAGCATGTCTGACAGGGCTCTTCTGGCTTTTAAAATTTCTGAGGAGAAGTCAGGTGTAATTCAGATGGGTCTGCCATTATATGTTACTTTACCTTTTTCTCTTACAGCTTTTAATATTTTTTCTTTGTTCTGTACATTTGAAGTTTCAATTATTATATGATGAGAGGAATTTCTCTTCTGGTCTAATCTGTTTGGTGTTCTGTATGCCTTTTGGAATTTTACTGACATCTCTTTCTCTAGGTTAGGGAATTTTTTTTCTATGATTTCGTTGAAGATATTTCCTGGACCTTAGAGTGGATAATTTTCTTTCCTCTATGCCTATAATTCTTAGGTTCTATCTTTTCATTGAGTCCTTGATTTCTTGGATGTTTTGGGTGAGAACTTTTTTAGATTTCTTGTTTTCTTTGGTTGTTGTACTCATTTCTTCACTTGCATCTTCTGCACCTGAGATTCTGTCTCCATCTCTTGTATCCTATTTTTGATACTCATGTCTGTAGTTCCTGTTCTCTTCCCTTGATTTTCTACCTCCAGGATTGTCTCTGCTTGTGTTTTCTTTATTGCCTCCACTTCCAATTTCAAGTTTTGAACAATTTTTCTCATTTTATATGTTTCCTGCTCCAATTTGCTTGTCTGTCTGCAAATCTTTCAAATCTTTCATTGGCTTGTCTCTTTTTAGTTCATGTTGGTCTGCGTTGGCTTGGAGGACTCTAATAGTATTCTCCACTGCTTTTGTTTGTAAAATTGAGGATTCTTTAAATTCTTTCAGATATTTAATTTCTTCTTGTAAGTACTCTATCACTTTCCAATGTATACATTTGTTTCATGTGTATCAGCTTGGTGGAATGGTCAGTCCTTGCTGTACTAGCATAACTGAATTTTTTTGGAATCATATTTCCCTGAATTTTGTCAGACTTGTTCTTTCACTGTCCTTTAGCCATCAGGTTGCCCTAAATTGATTGTTCCTGATGTATTCTGGACCTCTTGTCTAGGTCCTGGGCCTCTGCTCCATGCCACTTGCCTCTGCTCTGGGACCCGGGCCTCTGCCCTGTGCTGCTGGCCTCTGCTCTGGGCCCCGGGCCTTTGCCTGCTTGTGGTATCTTAATAGTGACATTATTCTGTACTCAGCTACACGTTTTAAATACTAAAAGAAAGGTTTTTTAAAAATTAAGTTGCACTTATAAGTGGATTTTAGCCATGTAGTACAGGATAACTATCCTACAACCAACAGACCAAAAGGAACAGGAACATATATTTGTTATCTGTTAGTGGGACACTTTGCCCTAGTGGAGCTGCCATGTAGGCCTCCAGTGAAAGAGGAAGCTCTTAGCCATCATATGACTCCTGAACTGAGGGTTGCTGATATGTAGGGCAACCCACATGTGAGGAGAGGATAGGTGGGAGAGGGGGGAGAGGGTGGGAGGGTGAGACCAGGAATGTTGGAGGGAGGGGACTATGATGGAGATGTAAGTTGAAGTAATAAATAAACATTAATAAAATTAAGATGCAGTTTTCCTGAAGAATAACTAGAAACTTTCTTGCAAAAGTATGTGTGAGACTAAGTTTACAACACATGTCATTGAATGTTTATTACATTTTATTCATGTGTGTATACATGTGTGGAAGTTAGAGGACAACGTGAAGTTTGTATTCCTCTTCTTCTACCATGTAGATCCTGAGAATTAAATTCCGAAAATTGGGCTTGGTGGCAAGCATCCTCACCCATGAAGCCACCTCAATGACCCAAGTTTTTCTTTTAATTTATTTGTTCATTTTAAATCCCAGTAACAGCCTCACTTCCTCCTGTCCTCTCAGTCCCACCCTCCTATCCACTTACCCCCTATTTCCCCCTTCCCTTCTTCTTAGAGAAGAGGACCCCCCCTAGGCACCAACCCACTCCGGCACATTAAGTTGCATCAAGACTATCTGCCTACTTTTCCACTGAGTTCAAACAAAGCGGCCCTGCTAGTGGAAAGGGGTCCAAAGGCAGGCAACACAGTCCATGTCATAAACAGTGCTGGCTCCACTTATTAGGGGAGTCACAAGAAGACCCTGAAGACCCAGAAGCCCATCAGTTTCATATGAGTAGGAGACCTATATCCATTCTACTCATGCTCTTTGTTTGGTGGTTTAATCTCTGTGAGCCCCCATAGGCCCAGGTTAGTTGGCTCTGTAGGTTTTCTTGTGATGGCCTAGACCACTCCAGCTCCCTCAATTCGTCCTCTGACTCTTCCACATGACTCTGAGTTTTACCTGATATTTGGCTGTGGGTCTTTGTATTTGTTTTCATCTCTGCTGGATGAAACCTACCAGTTATGCTAGGTTCCTGTCTGCAAAGATAGAGAAGTATCATTAATAGTGTCAGGGGTTGGTTCTCTCCCATGGGTGGGTCTCAAGTTAGTTCAATCATTGGTTGACCATTACCTCAAACTCTGATCCATCTTTATCCTTGCATACCTTCTAGGCAGGGCAAATTTTGGGTCAAAGGTTTTGTAGGTTGTTTGGTGTCCTACTTCTTCCACTGGAAGTCCTGCTTGGTGACAGGAGGTGGCTATGACAGCCTCCATATCTCCTGCTGCTATGAGTCTCAGCTAGGGTCACACTCATATCCTCTCAGGAGCCTCTTTAATCCTTGGTATATGGCTTGTTCTAGAAATACCCGCTAACCAATTTCTCTTCTATCTTCCAGTCTTCTCTCTCCTCATTCCTGTTCTCTGCACACCTGATTCCTACACCCTTTGCTCCCCTGTCCACCCTCTCCCGCCCAGTTAGTTCTCTCTCTCACTGCACTTCTGATGTCTATTTTATTTCCCCTTCTGAGTGGGATTCAAGCATCCTCCCTTGAATTCTCCGTGTTACTTACGCTCTTAGGTCTGAGGATTATAGGAAGGTTAGCATATATGACTAATATCCACTTATAAGTGAGTACATACCATGATCTCTTTCTGGGTCTGGGTTACCTCATTCAGGATGATATTTTCTAGTACTATCCATTTGCCTGCAAATTTCATAATGCCCTTGTTTTTTAATAGATGAGTAATATTCCATTGTGTAAATGTACCACAATTTCTTTATCCATTCTTCAGTTGAAGGACATCTTGGTTGGTTTCAGTTTCTGGCTATTATGAATAAAGCTGCTATGAACATAGTTGAGCAAATGCAGCTCAATGTATTACGTGGAAATTTTCTGTAGTTCCCAAAGTTAAATTTGGCTTTTAATGTAATCTGTAAGGCTACAAAATCCTTTTTAGGTCATGTTCCTGAAGACTTTAAATTGGCTTCAGAGGAATGTTCCTACAATTGAGTATCTAGAAGAATATTAAAAGAGATATGAATAAGGTTCTACTGGAGGAAAGGATGTCAGTCCAACACTTAAGTTGTCTTTCTATTAAGGTAGATTGTGTTTTGTCTTAGCTTAAATAAAGCTGTATCAATATACTTGTATAGCACAAAAAAGGGATAACTCCATTGAGCTATGTTTATATGATCAATGCTCTGTTTCTTTTAAGAATTAATTTTGTGTGTGTGTGTGTGTGTGTGTGTGTGTGTGTGTGTGTGTCCCTGTGTAGGTTGGTAGAGGTTATGAGTTACCTAGAATTAGAGTTACAGAAGATTGTGAACCTCTCAATGTGGGTGCTAGGAACTGAACTTAGATCCTCTGACAGTGCACAAGCTGCTTTACCTACAGAGTCATCTCTCCAGACTCTGGTTTTTAAAACTCATTGAAAAAGATCCCATAACACTCTTATGTGCTTCAAAACTATCAGTGGATAAACACATTGCATCCACCAAAAAGCATTTAGAGAATATACTCAGATTTTCATAGCATTTATATTTTCTTCCCTTGTCTCAATGATGCAGATGCCTTTCTTATTTTTAAACCCAAAATCAAATTATTATACTTTCCTTTTATCTGACTGTCTCAAGACCACTTAAAAAATATTGTAATATATATTTGCGTGTGAAATAGGTACATCTGCTACATATTTTTAATGTTGTTCTTAAACTTTCCAGAGTAAATAATTAAACATATTCTGTGAGTATTTTGCTGAAAATTATATCAATCCTATTTACAAAAAAGAATTGAGTTCTAGTAAAAATCAGGGAATAAATTAATTTATAATTAAATGTCAATGGATGCATGGATATATATGTCTTCTTATTCTTTGGTTTAATCTAATAATAGGAACTGAGACTGAAAATGCTTGCAATATAGAAATTTAATGTTTTAGAGACATGCTCAGAATGATAATACACTAATTTTACTATGTCAAAAATCAGACTTATATATTAGCACCAAATGCCCTCCACAATGAGAATCTTTCTAAAAAGAAATTACTTGAGCTACGATAAAATCGAGTATAAACAAATTCCATGTTCTCATGAAAGAAAATCCAAGAATTACACCTAGTGAGTGTGCCTTGTCCTCCTCAGCAAAGCCTCTAGATATTACTGGACATTATAAAGGAAAATAAAACCAAATAAGCACCACAATTCATGGGGCTCTGTTTTATCAGGTTCTAAGCTCTGTAGTTTTCATTGTTGTCTTTATTTGATGAACTGTTGTTTATGCAGAAATGAGATTTTTGTTTACATTATAATTCTCCTGTCCTTCAACTTCAAGCTAGGAAGCTCAAATTTTAATCAATGAGTCTCTAACTCCAACACAGAATTTAAGGAAAAAAAATGTATATATATATATATATATATATATATATATTTATATTTATATAGAGAGAAGATATACAAAGAACAAAGTATTTTTTTTTTTGAGAAAATGTTTCTCTGTGTAGCCCTATCTGTCCTGAACCTTGATCTGTAGACCAGGCTGGCCTTGAAGTTAGAAATCTGCCTGCCTCTGCCTCCAATGGGCTGGGATTAAAGGTGTGTGCCACCATCCCTGGATCCCAAAGAGTCTGTTTAAAGTAGTTTATTTTCCTCATTTATTAGAATCACTTCACCCATTCCATGTGAGAAGCATGCCTTCTCTGAAATCTTGGATTAATTGCAATAAATATACTTTTTTTGTTTTCTACAATGGTTATATTTCTGATAAGGCTCATTTATCTTTTATTATTTAAATTCTAGTTTTTTTCTAAAATATATGATAGAAATGCTCTCCTTTATGGCAGCTCATTCGAGGATAAGTAGCTTTCTGTACTTGGGCTGCCATGTTGCTATTGTGATCCTATAGCCCATATCTTTTAATTAACTTTGCAGAAACTAAAAGAATCCTGTGTGCACAAGAACAATACACTTTCAAGGATAGTAGAGAATGATCAAATTAAAAAGTACTTATAAACTCTATATGATTTCTAATCATATTTTATAATTTTTATTTCATTTTCAATACTATTATTACTATTAATACATAGAATACATATCAAAGCCTGAAACTCCATTCTATTAAATAAAATAGTGAAATTCAAATTAGAAAATGGAAGGAGTGATAGAAAGTAACAATGAAAAATTTTCTTTTTGTTTACTATTTTAAAGCCACTTTTATAATGGGTGATGATGTTTCATACAAAAAAAATGAAAGCAGTGAAATGGTATGAATTTTATTACTGAGAACTTGAACTTCCCTGATCTGTGTGCTTGTGAGATGTTTTTCTCTCTGGAGACTTCTTAATATTGGCGGCTGAGAAATCAATTGAACAGAGACTGTGACATTCACACTGTCTGTCTCCTCTATCCTGCTCTTGGAACGTAAAAGAAAGTCATTTATTCTCCTGTGACTCCCCTGCCAGCACAGGATGGAGACTTTGCAAAGCATCACTTAAGTGGGACATCCATCACTGACAGTCCGGCTCCACGGCTTGCCAAAGACTCTCACACTCCAGTACCTGGGATGCAAACAAAGACATTGCATTTGATTTTAATATTGATCTTGTTGATTTGAAAGCCAGGATCAGCCAGAGAGAACACTTTCTAGACTGGGTGGCCTTTCAATGACCTTGTGTTTCACAGCTCACCACACCACTCCTGCTTGCTCTCCAGTTCCTTCTCTGTGGATGCAAATGACCCTTTCACACTCTTCTCCTCTGTCTTAGTCATACAACTAAAAAAGACAAATCCTCACATTGTACAACATCCACTAGTTTTAAAAGTTCCTTAAATGAATAAAGTAGGATTGTTTAAAGAACTCAGACCTGTCATTCAAGGAACCTAGTGGTTTAAATCTTTTTTTGTATTATTTATTTATTTTATGAGTAGCGAACATCATGTATGTACATTTTTTTCCTCAATAATAAAGTTAGAAAAGAACTTAGCTCAGTCTCTTGATTGAGTTTGTTTGTTGTTTTGAACATTTATTTACTTATCAGTATTTATAATCAGGTTCACTTCTGGAGGCAATGAAAATACAACACTAAACAAACAAACAAAAAACAGTAGCCCTTATTTACACAAATGATAAATGGACCAAGAAAGAAATTAGGGCAACAACATCCTTCACAATAGCCACAAATAATATAAAATACCTGGGGGTAACTCTAACCAAGCAAGTGAAAGACCTGTATAAGAAGAACTTCAAGTGCCTGAGAAAAGAAATTGAAGAAGATATCAGAAGATGGAAAATTGTCCCATGCTCATGGATAGGTAGGATCATATAATAAAAATGGCCATCCTACTAAAAGCAATATACAGATTTCATGCAATTCCTATAAAGATACCAGCATAATTCTTTATAGACCTTGAAAGAACAATTCTCAACTTCATATGGAAAAGCAAATAGCCTAGGCTCTGAGATCAACAATCAATAAATGGGACCTCATGAAACTGAAAAGTTTCTATAAGGCAAAGGACACTGTCATTAGAACAAAACAGCACCCTACCAATTGGGAAAAGATCTTCACCAAACCCACATCCAACAGAGGGCTAATATCCAAAATACAGAAAAAACTTAAAAAAATTAAGCACCAACAACCCAAATAATCCAATAAAAAATAGCATACAGAGATAAATGGAGAATTCACAACAGAGGAATCTTTCATGACTAAGAGGCAGCTGAAGAAATGCTCAACATTCTTAGTCATCAGGGAAATGCAAATCAATGCAACTCTGAGATTTCATATGACACCTGACAGAATGGCTAAGATCAAAAGCTGAGGAAACAGCACATACTGTTGAGGATGCAGAGAAAGGGGAACACCCCTCCATTGCTGGTGGGAGTGCAAACTTGTACAGCTACTTTGGTAATCAATCTGGAGATACCTCAGGAAAAAAATATTAGGAATAGTTCTATATTAAGACCCAGCCATACCACCCTTGGTATCTTATCATCACTTATCGAAATGATTCTCCACCAAACCACAATGACATTGGCTCAACTATGTTCATAGCAGCTCTATTCTTAAAAGCCAGAAACTGGAAATAACCCAGATATCCTTCAACCAAAGAACGGATAAAAGAAACTTTGGTACATATACACTATGGAACACTACTAAGCTATCAAAAACAAGGAAATTGTGTAATTTGTAATCAAATGAATGGAACTAGCAAAGCTCATCCTGAGTCAGCTAATGCAGACCCAGAAAGATACACTAGGCATGTGCTCACTTATAACTGGATTTTAACTATATAGTACAGGATATTCATCCTACAACTCACAGACTCAAAGAGACAGGAACCAAGCATAACTATCCTACTAGTGACCCCATTCAGCAGCAGACTGAAACAGATGTGAGACACTCAGCCAAACAATAGGTGGAACACTGGGAGTCTTATATAAAGAGGGAGGAGGAATAGAGGGATCTGGAGGAGATTAGAACTCAAAATGAATAGAAATAGCACCAACAACCTAGACCACTAGAGGCTAACAGAGACTGAAACACTAACCCTCCTCCCCTCCCACACACACACAAATAAAAAAAGCAAAAAAGAACATATATAGACTGGACCTAAGCTCCCTACACAGATATAGATGATAGGCAGCTTGGTCTTCATGCATAACTCTTAGCAAGCTGAGGGGGTGATGTCTCTGATCGACCATGTTGCATGTTAGTGGATGCCATGGTGGGCCCCAGTACAAGAGGAAGCTCTTAGCCCTCATATGATTGATGAACTGAACGAAGGTGGGTTGATATGTGAAGGGCATCTGCCATCTAAAAAGGAGAAGGAGACAGGCAAGAGGGTGGGAGTGTGGGATCGACAGCAATTGGAGTGTAACTTGATAAAATGAATAAATAAAACAACAAATAAAGTCTCTTCCTCTAGTATTACTTCATTCAAGTTGATAAGTTGAACAAATTAATGATGCACATTTCTAGTAATACGCAAGGCTCACATGTACCAACTCAGTACTACTTTAGTATTTCTTCTTCTGTAATGACTAATAAGATTTAAATAGCTCTGTTTGTCTTTTTCTCTTTATAACAGCAGAGAAGGTTTAATGATAATGCAAACTTATGCCTAAACTATATAGTTCCCAGAGGTCATTTTCTGGCATTTTTTAAAGTCAAGGCTGGCTACTACAGTCAATTTCTCTCAAAAGATGGAAGAAAGAGGGAAACCGTAGTGACATTGTAACTGACACCTACCTTCCTTGATCGTTCAGACTCAAACTTAAATGCTGCTGTAATGTAATTTGCAGATATAAAGTCCATAACTGCCCCCACTTCTTAGTTTCATTTTTTTGTATTAATTACATTTTGTCACTGTTTTGACAAAATGCCTAAAAAAACATATTAAAGGAAAAGTGTTCATTCAGGCTTACAGCTCAAGGGGGTATATTCCATTCTGGTTAGGAAAGCATGGTTTCAAAAACAAGACGGTCCTGATTACATTGTATATACAATTAGTACTCAGAGATGCACATTCATTTTAGCTAGGCTATAAGATCTAAAGTTGGCTCCTAAGTCACCTACTTTTAGTAAGACTCTCCTTGTTAAGAACCATAAACCTTCCACCATGTTTTTTAAACACATTGGCCAAAGGGTACATTTCACAGTAGCCCGGCTAATACACTGCACACATTTGACAGTTATTAAGCACTTTACAATAATTATTTTATTTAACTTCAAGCATTGAATAAGTGCTATTATCAATTAGTTTTTATGTGTTAACAACTGAAATTCAGGGTGACCATTTTTGCACTCTTGTGACCACATATAGCTGATTTTTGGGACATTCTATATAGCATCACTTTTCCCCTTCCCCAGACTTTTCAGTTTTCCTTAGTGTTTGGGTTTAAATATGAGTTGTTTAAACTCAGTCTATCATCCTCTCTCCTTCCTCTCCCCCTGTCTCTGTCATTCTTTCTTTCCATTTTCTCTTTCTCCACTCTCACCCAAGGTTTCCCCTATTTGTAGTTTGATTTTGATAGTGAGTTTTTCACCAATTAAGATCAGGTCACAACTTTAATACAGTTAAAACTCCAAGAAATAAGCCTGGATCTCCATTTACCTCTGTTGTTTAGCTACCCACCCCACAGGGTACAAAGCTTTATAACCAGTGGGCTTGCTTTATAATGCGTTGCTTACTAGGATTCGCTTTTAAAGGTCGACGTGGATGAACAGAGCAGACAAAATAAACTCCTCCCTTGTTAGTGTAACTTTACATAATTGTGTTAGTTTCACAGTTTACCTTTTAACCCAGTGTCATTCAAATAATTGAGACTCTATATTATTTGTTAAACAGGCTTCACAACTCAAATCTGAGCAGTTATTACTTTATTCTTAACCCACTAAGCTAATCTGGCTTTCCTCCAGGGTAAATCTCTTAGTTGCCCTTTGTGGCCTTCCTGCTTCAGCTGAATCTCCTTGTCTCTCCTGCCTCTGCCTCTTCTGAATCCCCTTCCTTCCTCTCCTTGACTCCTCCTTCCCTGGAGGGCAGGAAGTCCAGCCCTATTATCTCCCCTGCTCAGTGGTTGGTTGTAAGCTGCTTTATTGGCATATCTGAGGACAATTGGGGAGCAGTGTTTATGTAACATTGAGACATGAGCTTCCCATAACAAGGACTGAAACCAGATATGGAGGGCACAGAAATCAGCATTTGAGTTACACAATAACCTTATGCCTTCACTTCCTATTTTTGGTTGTGAGCCTAGCCTTTAACGGCTGAGCCATATCTCCAGCCCATGCCTTCACTTCCTAAGGCATTGTGTCAGATTAAAGATAGCTACTGTTTGCCCAATTGATAGCTGTGAGGAAGCAAAGCCACTTTCCTGATTGAATTTTATGCTAACCCATCTTGGGTTCTTATAACAGTTACTGCTTTCTCTATGATTGGGGTACATTCAAGGATTTTTGTTTCATTATTCACAAGATATAATATAAATGTGTGAACTAGTAGGTCATCATTTGTTCACTAAAGTATGAAATATGCCTTTTGTGAGCTTTATGCCCAGATATCCTAAATTAGACACTCTGCTTAAAATTTTGAATATGTTTTAAATAAATGTGCCTGTCATGGATTTATTAGTGGAGAGAGAGTAGAGAAAGAGAGGGAGAAAGAGCAAGGAAGAAAGAGAGATCTAGAGATATTATGTCATGTGGATTTTAAACTATAATTTGCTGGGCTCTGTTCTCTTCTTCTGGTATGTGAATCCTAGGGCTCATACTCAGACTGTCACACTTGGTGATAAGTCCCTGTACCCATTGAGCTGTCTTACAGGGTGGATGTATTATATTTTAAAAATGAAAATTTTACATTCTAACATTGTACTTTAATATCTGCAAATATTTAAGACAATAAATGAACTTGTTTCCAGACTGTCCATAAAGAACCATTCTGTTCCTTCTTATGAATTTAGCTGTCTTGTTTTTGTTATGAGTTGTAGTTAAATTAAAAAAAAAAAACCCTTTCAATCAGGGTTACTGTAATGCCATCATTATGTTATAGAGAAATAATGAAAGATAAGAAGAGTCTTATATCTTCCAGAGGCAAAATTAGGAGAAACAGTAAAACCATGAGAACTATAGTAAAACTATAGCACAGGTGATTTTTGCAGGAATTATGGGTCTCAGAGTAAGTAAGAAACCAAGATGGTAAAGGAAGAGCTGAGTCTTTGAGATGAGAGGTTAAAGCGGAAAGAGAGGAATAGACAAGTAAAAGAAGTGATGTCAGCTCTGAGGAACTATGATCATGAAATGGGTAGCATTTCCTTGAGGAAATGGATTGATAGTAGAAACATGAATAGAACTGTATGAAATTAGAAAATGATGAAGAGTTTGATGTTCAGTAATTGTAGAGTAAAAAAACTCCAGCATCACTGTTGGTGGCCGGGAGGTGTGAGCACTTGCGCCCTGATACCTTCCCACACCCAGGCTTCAAAGCTGGACCCAGGCAGCACTGAGGTACCTGCAGGTGGAATCTTTGGCTTTGTACTTCTGGATCAGGGGCCTGAGCTCCAGGGCAAATGCCAGAACAGAAAGAAAACACCTTTCCCAGCAGCAAAAGCTTCTTTAGGCGGGGTCAAGACTCCAATGCTGTTATTTGATGAACCTTTGTTTAAATTTATTTTAAAAAGCTCTTATCTCCCCCATGGTTCCCTAAAATCTATGCACACTCATTCTTGAGATGCGTCATGGTTGTTCAGAATTGTATGTGCCCTCTCTTTTGAATCATGGGAATTATAGGTGGATCTTTGGTCTCAGAAGCAATTTATTGGCTGGGATTGGGATTCTGGCAATGATACATAGGAAAGGATTCCTACATGCCTAAGCTCACGTTTCTAGGTGCTATAGGCCTTAGGAGTATGTTCACAGTGCTTCAAAAAGATGGATGGGAACAGGGAGTGTGGTATGAGTTAATTAATATAATAAATTATGAGAATGTTTTTTTTTTGTTTGTTTAATCCCAGATGTGAGGCGTCTTAAGACACAGGTGTAAAGTATTAATTGTCTCATGAGCTAGCAGGGGCATGCTAGCCAGCTGAGTAAGTTTAGCTCAGGACTTTGAAAAGCCAGAGTCCTGAGGAGAAAGGGGGCTCCACAAAGAAGTAGGAGAAAAGGTGCTACAAAGAAGTAAGAGGAAAAGGGGCTCTAAAAAGAAGTAGGAGAAAAGAGGATACAAAGAAGAGCTGCTTTCCCAGCTTCTGGTACTCTCCCAAATTGCTGCTTGTTCTTCCTGCTACTGTCTCCTGGTTGGCTGGACTTCTACTGAGACTGGTATTATCCTCAAAGAACACAAGGACCCTAATCAGCAGGAAGTAGCCTAAAGAGAACTCTGTCCCTTCTCCCTCTAACCTTCTTTCTCTCCTGCATAAAGTTGAGGGGTTGGAAAGAACAAGGGGTGGAAGGGAAATAGTGGAGTTAAGTATATTAAAGTAAATTAGAGTGTATAATATAGTACAAAAGTAATGAAAGCCTCTTGTTACAAGTGATGCCCAGACATAAGGTAAGGCAAAATGGGTAATTTTGTATCTAATGCCATGGAGGATTTGAAGGAGTGAACAATGTTTTTCAAGACATCAGCAAAAGGTTTATAATGGCTGCTGCCACAAGGTTCTCTCCTGCTTTGTGCCCAGAGATTTTTTATATGCTGTTGTTTTTCCTCCTGTATGATATTTCAAAAAAGATGGGGAGAATGCTTGAACAATTTGAAAAGTTGCAAATGAATAAGGAGGGGTATGATAAAGGGATTATAGAAATAGCTGTGCAATTATAGTTTGAGAATTGAAGTTGAAATGTTTAGAAAGCAAAAAGTGCTGGAGAGTCACAGGTTTAAAGCTGTTGAAAGAGAAACAACCCTTTCAGAGAGAAAGAGTAAATTTCAGGCTGACTGCACCCCCAGAGGAGTGGCCTGGGGTTACAAGATTACCACCATTAGCTTTCCCAGTAACCACCAAAAGCCTCAGATATCAGAACACTTGCTGCTTTAATTGTGGTGAGTTTGGCCTTTTACAAAGAAATTGTAAGGCTAACAGCCTCAGAGACCAAAATGTCCAGCATGGTAAAAAATATGGTACTTTTCAAGTCAGATGTCAAAATGCCCTGCACATTAACTCTGGGAAACACAGTAACAACACACAAACCATTTCTAGTGGCAGAGAGTTGAGGTTTTCCAAAATTTGTAAACTTTTTGGGAGAGGTCAGCATTGGACAAATGAATATATGTCCAAGAGGGACACACAAGGTAATCTTTTGCATTCAGGAAGAAACTTTGACATCCTACGTCAAGGTCCCATAGCAAAATGTGGGAGCCATTTCAGACAAGAACAGCTGAGGGTTGTTACCAAGATAGAACACCCAAGTGTTGCCAGGTCATAAAAATAAACAAAACTACTGATACAAAAAGCATGTAATTCATTGAAAATGTCTTTGTTGGATCCAAGATGGCAACAGTCAGCAGGGACACATTTTGAGCACAAGGGAAAATAGCTACAACATCACAGAAATATAAACAAGCTGAGCAACATCCTGAGAAATGTGAACCCACAGGGTCACACCCAGTGAACCCAGGGACTAGTGGGGGTCCCTCAGGGGACCCTCAGACACTCAGGTAAACAGACCTAAGGCACAGCATGGAGAGGACCCAGGCAGCAGGGAGCAGCCTGATGTGAAACCCAGGCCTTGGAAAGTGGGCAAGAGCCAATCAAAAACCCAGCAAGTAGACAGGCTCAGGGCCGAAAGCAGAGGTCAGCGGCTTGGGGCACAGCCTTAGGGCCCAAAGCAGAGACCAGGGGAAGGGGCACAGTCTTGGGACCCAAAGCAGAGTTCAGTGGCATGGGGCACAGACCTGGAACCCAGAGCAGAGGCCAGCAGGGAGCCTGGGGCAAAACAGAGGCCAGCTTGGACTCTGCCACAGAGGCAGGCAAAAGCCACTCAAATACTCAAGGAATAGCTCCAAACCTCAAACAGGTGTACTCACCAGCTTCCAGAGCACCCAGCTTCCACACCAGCATTCCATACAGGAGAATGGCAGGTTCACCAAGATTTATCTCCAGCAGAGCGGCTGGCAGGGAGGCATAAGCATATCTGGGCTTACCCAGAAAGGTGTTACACATAAAGGTCCCTCTACTGGATATACAATCACTTGGAAAAACATTGCACTCAGACAGGGCAGAGGGGTGCTTGTCCTGCACTGGTACAATCTCCTGCAGGTCTGATCGCTGCAGGGTCTTGGGAGGTAGCCCCAACTGCCAGATAGAGGTGCCTCCTAGCTACCTGAGCACCGAATATTCACACAGTCACCGCAACACCCTAAAGAGGACCGGCATTGCCACTAAAACGGTCAAGAAGACATCAGGAAAAATCAGCTTAGGGCAAAAAGATAGCTAACGGTCAGCGAAAAAACAAAACTGACAAAAATCAGGGAAATATGACCCAATGAAATTCAGGCAGGTTAACATAGCATACATTAGTTAATTGCAGAAATATACTGTATTGCGTTTTTTGTATATGTTTTGAAGTTAAGTAATGCATAGATAGAAGCAAGCAATTTTTGTCAACTTGAGAAGACAGACATATGATAGATGGTTTTCAAATCCTCAGAGACCTACAGAAAATGACATTTAAGATGTTTTAATAAGAAAAGGTTTTCTGCCAGAGACATCTGCTCCTGGCAGCACTCCGAATCTCTTTGATAACAGATAATGGGCATTAAAGAAATAAATGTGGTAAAATAGTCACTGGACAAAAACTCTTGATAGCTGTCGGTCCAATATGTGAACAAGCAGGACACTGAAAAGCAGACTGACCAATGTTACAGAGATAAGGTAGGTCAGTCCTTAATATTCCTGCTTCATAGAAAAGTTTGTCAGATATTCTGGGCCAATAGGCTGAAGATTTGATGCCCCAACGACACAGTGAAACCATGGGTGACTGTTCAGGTAGCCAGCAACCTCTGTCATTAATGTAGTTTTGGAAATGCTTGGTCTACACTTCCTACATACTTAGGAAATAACTCAATTTTCTTCTAAAGTCTCTGATGGGGTTGAAGCCTAAATAGTTATAATCTTATCATTAAGGTTAGTTGTATAGGATTTAAGAAATCTTTTACATCTAAAAGATGCTATAGGTTGATAAATTCAAGTAAGAATAGAAAATAATATAGGTACAGAACTCTAAGCTAGATATTAATAATAGATGCTTTCTCAAAGGCTGCTAAATACAAATGGACTGGACATTGTACATATAGTTCTTGATAGATCTGATAAATATCTTTATTATATGTAACACACACACAGAATTTTTTGAACTGAAAGGGGGAAATGTGGCATGAGTTAATTAAAATAACCAATTATGAAAATGTTTTTGTTTAATCCAAGGTATGAAACTGCTTAAGATATAAGTGTAAAGCATTAACTATCTCCTGAGCTAGCAGGAGCATGGCTTAGACATCTGAGCAAGTTTAATTCTGAGGACTTGGAAGAGAGGATAAAAAGCCAGAGTCCCAAGGAGAAAGGGCTTACAAAGAAGGAGGAAAAAAAAGAAGGGGGTTCTACAATGAAGTAAAAGAGAGGGAGCTTTACAAAGAATCAGGAGAGAAAGGGCTCTACACAGAAGTAGGGAAAAGAGGGCTACAAAGAAGAAATAAGGGGCTCTACAATGAAGAGAATGGGCAACAAAGAAAAAAGGTTGCTGCTCTCCCAGCTGCTGGCTCCCCCAAACTACTGCTTGTTCTTCCTGCTGCTGCTTTCTGGTTTGCTGGACTTCCACTGAGACTGGTATTACCTCCAAAGAACCCATCTACCCTAATCACCAGGAAGTAGCCTAAACAGAACGAGGCACTCTTTCACCTCTAACCTTCTTCCTCTCCACCTAGGGCCTGGGAATTGGAAGGAATGAGGGTTAGATGGGAGGCATAAGGTATTAAGAATAGTAAAATAAATTAGAATGTACAATTAATTTAATAAAAAAATAATAAAATCCTTTTGCTACAAGGGAGAGATCAAGACTCCATTCCTCTTGAGCTCGAAGGGCCTAAGACCCTGAGACATTCCAACTTTTGGGTCTACTCAATCTCACTGTTTCTGGGGCACATGTCTCTAGAGCTACACCCACCAGTACTCAGAAAAGAGACAGAAAGGGAATAAAATACATCTTTTGCCTTTGCAAAAATTATTGAGTTATGTTTTATGTTTGTACATCGTGTTTTATTCTGAATATCATATTCTCTCTGTATATTGTATTTAATAGCTAATATTAAGTTTTCTTGGATGTAGAACAAATTTAATAATGGCACCTATTTTTTCTTTTGTGAGCATTAACAGAAATACTGTAAAGTTTAAAGAACAGTGAAGAATATATGGTCAGTCCTTTCATGGTAGGAACCTTCACATTTGTTGTTTGTTTCAATTTGAAAGCAACTACCAACTCAAAATGCATTTCTGTCATTACTTGGTTTACCATAAGTGTAACTCTTTTATGTAAGATAAACATAACATTTGTATATATTTATTAGATAGGCTCTGATGTTTGGCACATTTACACTATGCTATAATAGTGTTATAGGAAGAATGTTACCTTTTTAAAAATACAGGGTGGTGATGGTGCACACCCTTAATCCCATCATTGGAGAAGAATACACCCTTAATCCCAACACACTGAAGACAGAAACAGGCAGATCTCAGAGCTCAAGGTCAGCCTGATACAAAACAAGCTCTAAATAGAGAAAAACTTCGATCCAGGGGTGGTGGAGCACATCTTTAATCCCATCAGTTGGGAATCGCATGCTTTGATCCCAATACTTAGAATGCAGAGACAGGCACATAGGATTTGGAAGGATTTAAGTTTAAAAGCTACTTACAAAAGGCATGCTGCAATTCAAACAAATTGTCCTTTGAGATCTCAAAATATATACACTAAAGGTTGGTTTAGCTCCAAAATATCAAAATAGCTTCTTCTTTAATCCAGATTGAAAGATAAGACTTTATATATTGTCAAAAAAACAAATTTGCTCCAGGAAAAATATTACATGCCCCCCCCCAAAAAAAGTTAATTGTCCCAGAGTTAGGATTAGGGCAGGGCTCTGTTCTTATCTTTCCAGGAGATTTAAAGCATCCATTCAAGGAATCCAGGGACAACTGGACAACAGAAACCTCAGCAGAAAACAGATCAGACACCAAAGAAGACGAGTGGCCCAGATGATCCAGCCTTGTAGACTTCCTCAATAGCTGGTTCCTCAAAAGTCGAAAACCACAACAACTCAAAAACGCTAAGATAGTTCAGCTCCACAGACTACTCCAGCGAGAACTACAGTAAAGTCCTGAAGAACAGCTTCTGTCTATGAACTTCTTAGGACATCTAAATAGCTGAGCACAAAAGGACTGAATATCAAATGATTCTATTAACATTTTTAACCATTTTTCCACTCTTATTTGGGCCCCAAACAGGTTTACTACATCCCAAATCAGCAGGAAGTCATTTTAAGAGAGTGACATCCCATCCACAGAAGGTGGGGAGGATGTTTTCCCCCCTTTTGTCATTTGATGGATAATAGATAATTTTGTTATTTAGAGGAGAAGACTACACGCTGTTAAATGCTCCTGTTAAATGGGTTTTGGAGGTGAGACCCAGGGACTTCTCTCTTTTCTTTTCTGTATCCTCCTTTCTCTCCTATGTAGGAGTGAACAGACTTGAGAAAAAATGGGACATAGAAATAATATAGGAAAGATCAAGAAAAAAGGACAGATTATTGAATATGCCCTTATACCTTTGTATATTGATACAAAATTAATATTATATTTGGCTAAATTGGTATTGATCATTGTATATAATGAAAAATTAAGATTGTATTGGACTACATTAGTATTGATCTTTGTATATTGGTACAAAATTAAGATTATATTTTGCCTCAATGGTATTGACCCTTGTATATTGATGCAAAATTAAGATTGTATTGGGCTACATAGGTATTGACCTTTGTATATTGATGCAAAATTAAAATTATATTTGGCCACATTGGTATTGATCTTCATAATTCACCTCTTTCATCTAATTGTAATCTATAAATGAAGACAAGTCTACAAAGTTTGCGACTAGATTACTAGAAGGTACCAAAACTGGTCTTATTTCATCAGTTCTTATCATTGTAGCATTGGCTCTAGAGTTGATTTACTCTCCTAGTCAAAAGAGGTTGGCTTACTGTTCTTACTATAGCCCTATGCTTCAGTGACTCTAAGTACTTATACACTCTTGGTTATATAGAAGAAGCACAGTCATTTTTAGGGAAGGAAAATGCAGTCTTTTTAAACAATAAATATAGATAATGTATTTATTATTTTTTAGTTTCTTTTTTATTTCATAAAAATACATTTATTTTCAATTAAAAATGGATGATGCACAGATAAGACCTGGAACAAGCCTAAAAAACCATCATCAAAAATTTTTTTTGAAATTTAGTTCTATCTCTTTTTTCACCAATTAGTAAACAATTATGAAGACTATAAGATATGACAGACATGCCCAATGTCCAGTACATATGTATTTGACTATTATCTATCCATCTTGATGAGTTTAAAATTCTATACCTAACTCAATTTTCATCCTAACTTGCATTATCAAATTAAAAACATCTTCTTAGACCTAAAACAGCCTTTTAATTCCTAAACAACTTAAAACTTAACTGTGAGACTGTAACTATCTAGTCTTCAACCACATCAGAGACCTGAGAAGGATAAATATATTTGAATAAACAGGAAGTACAGAGCAAGCAGCTTCCAAAACTAAGAAATAATAGACAACTGGCTTCCTGAACAGTCCCCAATTTCTCTGTGTAACATTGGAGCATCTATCTTCAATCTTTTGGCACAGTATCTCTGACAGACATTAAATGTAGAGCAGGAGTTATGAAGGACTTTCCCATCCTGCCTTACCAGAGCTAAGCTGTTGACTTACCTGCTTCCAAGTTTTGTCCATTTCGACAGCATTCTGTCTACATTTGAAGCTAGGGTTTTTTCTTGCCCAGTGGTAGCTTGTCACTAAATGCATCCATCTCCAAATGGAGATTCTTTCATGCTCATCATCTATTTGAAGAAGAATGGGGGATGCTGTCAGGAGCTGACATGTCTCAATATCAAAAAAAAATCTTGATAATAAAACATTTTTTAAATGCCTTATTCTACAGATCTCTTGAGGGTTTTAAATACCATCTGTCTATATCTGTATATTTGAATAAGAAATTGTTGCTTATCTCTTAGGAACTTAATATTTGAATAACTTAGAAAACATCTGTGATAAACTAAACTAGTATCTAACAAAACCACAAATTTGAATGACTATTAGTTTGCATTTCTTGATTAACCTAAACAGTTGTGATAGTTGATATACAAATTCATGCAATTTGCAAACAAATGGATGGAACTAGAAAATTTCATCCTGAGGGAGCTAACCCAGACTCAGAAAGATAAACATGGCATATATTCACTTATAATTGAATTTTAGCCATATATTACAGGATATCTATTCTACAACCAATGCACCAAAGGGAACATGAACATAGTCCTTGTTACCTGTTAGTGGGACAATTTCCTCTAATGGAGTTGCCATATAGGCCCCCAGAACAAGAGGAAGCTCTTAGCCCTCATGTGGCTGTTGAACTGAGGGGGGTTGATATGTAGGTGCAACCCACTCTGGAAGAGTAGGGTAGGTGGGAGAGGAGGAAGAGCATGGAGGGTGGGACCTGGAGGGGTGGAGAGAGGGGACTGTGATGGAGATGTAACTTGAATAAATAAACATTAAAAAAATTCCAGTCCAAAAAAAAAATTACACAGCTATTATACGTTAAAAATAGTTAACCTAAATTTTGTATCTATATACAAAATCTATACCAATGTAGCCAAATATAACCTTAATTTTGTATCAATATACAAAGATGTAAGAGTAGATTCAATAATCTACCCCTTTTTCATTATCATTTCTATATCATGTCTATATCCCCCTTTTTTTTCCTTTTCAAGTATTCTCCTCCCACATAACAAAGGATAGAGAAAAGAAAAAGAGTGAAATCCTGAGTCTAATATCCTAAACTTGTTTAACAAGACTATTTAACAATTTATGACCAATCCCTCTAAATGACAACAAACATCTACATCCATCAAATGACAAAAAAAAAAACCCAAAAAAAACAAAAAAACAAAAAAAACCCACCTTCTGGAAATGGGGTTTTGCTCTCCTAGTATTGCTTCCTGCTGATTTGGGATGTAGAAAACCTGTTTGGGGGCCCAAATAGAATGGAAAAATGGTTCAGAAAGTTAATAGTAAAATTTGTTGTCCAGTCTTTTTGTGCTCAGCAATTTAAATATACTGAGAAGTTTGTAGTCAAAGGCTGAACATTGAGTGGGAAAGTTCAAGGCTTTACTGAAGTCCCACCTGGAGCAGTCTGTGAGGCCATACCATCTTACCTAGCCATTTTGAAGTTGTTCTGGATGTAGCTGGGTTTTGTTGTTGTTTGTTTGTTTTGTTCTTTGTTGTTGTTGTTGTTTTTTTTTTAAGGAAACAGCTTAAAGGTAGTCTGTGAGGCTGGATCATCTGGGCTACTTGTCTTGATTTCTTTGGTATCTGGTCCCTTTTCTTGAGCAGTTTCAGTTGTCCACTGAACTCTGGACTCCTTAGATGAATGCTTTAAATCTCCTGGAAAGATAAGAATAGAATCCTGCTCTAATCCCAACTCTGAGATGTTCCCTTTTTAGCAGATTTCCTAGAGCAAATTGGGTTTTTGGCAATAGAAAAAGTGTTATCTCTCAAATGAGATTTAAAAATTCTTTTGAGAATTTGATACTAAGTAAACTTTAAGTGTATATATTTTGAGATCAGAAAGGACACTCACTTTGAATTTCAGTCTGCCTTTTGCAAGCAACTTTTAATCTTAAATCATTGTAAATCCTATGTCCCTGCCTCTGCTTCCCAAGTATTGGGATCAAAAGTGTAGGCCTCCAAGTGTTGGGAATAAAGGTGTGAACCACCACAACTGTGTCTAAGTTTTTCTCTATTTGGAACTTGGTCCGTATCAGGCTAGCCTTGAACTCAGAGATCTGCATGCTTCTGTCTCCAGTGTGTTGTGATTAAAGGTGTGAATCATCACCACTCTGTTCATTGTAACTCTAGAATTTAGAAGACAAGTAACTCTATAGTGATCTACCTGTCTCTGCTGAGATTAAAGGCATGGGCTAACATTGTCCTGCTCAAATATTTTATCTTAGCTCCAAATTACTTCTACTTTTAGAAATCTATAAAACAAGGTCTTAGTGAATATTACCATTTATCTCTCAGAGATGTACCAACTTCTTAATGCCATGTTCTCTGTTCCAGCATTCTTTCCCCCTTACAGTCTCAAAATGCTGTCAGTTGCAAATGTGACTCCTTACAAAATACATAGACTTTCCATGTTTTAGAACACATTGAAAGGATAATAGCTTATCTGACATCTGCCAAAGTTTATAGAGTCTAGTCTCATTATATTCCCTAGCTTTCAAGCTAATGTTTTATTCCTTTATGTCAGGGTATAGGAGGGTGGGAGGGTCCCTTGTAGCTCACAAAGGCCTAAATTTTCTATTTAGCTGAGGATAACAGATGCTGCACCTAACTCTATCCTCCTCCAATGCTCAGATTACAGGTCTACTCTACAATGTCCAGATCAGAGGTTGCCCATTTCCTGACACAAAATTCTGATTCTTGTGCGTTAGAAAATTAACATTTTTATGTATTATGTAAATAAGTATATTATTTACATTTTTGGCCAGAAATATGTCATAAATTCCAATACCTTTCCAAAATTTTTAGAGTAAGTTGTTTAATGAATCAAAATTTATTTTTTCCAATTAATCTTTTTTTATAAATTTATTTATTTGTTGCTTCAGGTTACAACTCCATCATATTGTCCTCTTTCCCCCCTTCCATATAAAGTTCAGAGAAGGCTACTCACATGCATGTTCACACACATACAGGCACATACACACACAAACACACACATACACACGGATATATTTTAGGATGTATTGATTTGCTTTTTCATCTTTCTCCCACAAAAATCATCAAGATTACTTTAGCATTTCATACAATAGGATTTGGCATTTCAGACTTTTCAAAAGAAGTATAGATGAATTATTCACATCTGAAAGGAAAGTCAATTGGGAAAATAAACATTAAAATGATTTGCAATCTGCAGTTATTCAAAAGAAGCAGAATCATCAAGAGCAAGAGAGTGATGAGATCAGGAGGAAATAAATGGCCAAATTGATTTAAAGGATTTTTTCATAGCTCCCAAATTTTGAGGAATCGATCACAAAGTACCATTAACATTTTTCATATATAAAATGTTGAAATTACATATTTTATTACCATTTTGACTGTTATTATTGGATCATATTTTCCTAGGGGCAAAAATCTTTTTTCTGCTTAAAACTCAGAAAAGTTTTTAAAAATTAAATTAAATGGAGATAACTAAGATGTGGCTTAATAAATTATGTTTTAGATATCCTCAGTGACAGGGAGCTTCTTATTCCAAATATACGAACTGTGTCTAACATGGCAAAAGAAAAGAAAGATGCTGTTTTTGCATATGATCAGAGAGTGATCTGTCTTGTACACAACATAACTTTCCAACAATGATGAGAGTAAACACCCAAGCATAGCAGAAAGCATATTTCTTTGAAAACTAGCCCAACTATTCTTTATACCGGCAATTTCCTTGATCCATGGATGGTTCTAAACCCCAGAATTGGAGGCACAGGGATCATTCTGGAATCAGCTTTCTGAGTGCTAAGTGAAATAACCAAAACTTGCCCTTACTCGAACAAAGTAGCTATGACCAGTGCCAGCTTCTTTTCTCTTTTCCTACTCACTAGTTTCTACAGTAATTTAATAAAAACTATTGCATTTCTCCTTACCACTCTCAGTCCATAGGGATTAAACTTATTAGAGTGCTATTTAATTGGAACAGAAACTGTTTATCTAGAGTTTCAGTGTAGCTACCTAATAAGGTGATCTCACCTGACACAGCAAAGTTAAAGTATGAGATTCACTGCAGGTGGCATTTGTCAAGGTGGTGCTGTTCTCACTGCATAGGGTCAAAGGAAGGTTTCCAAAGCACATTTAGAGTGAAGGGTTTTAAATATTATTTGATTATGGAGAGGCATGTGTTGGGTGTGGCTCCAGAGAAATTGCCTTGGAACATGTGAGATCCAGCAAGTCCAAACCTCAGGAATCTCAAAATTGAGAATGGAAAGCATGGGAGCAGCTCTCTCTCTGATTCTGCCTGTCTCTGGAGCATGTGGACTCAGCCACCAAATGGCTACCTTCCTTGTGACACATAGAAACAACCCCACAGGAGGTCACAAATGAGCTTAGTTATGTACCCAGGATCTTGGACCATTCCCCATGTAAATACAGCACTCATTCTCAGTCTATAGAATGCATTCACCCCCAAAATATTGTTTCCCACTTCCCATGGTTCGAAAAGTCCCTACTCATCTCAGAATTCAGAGGAAAGTTAGAAGATTTGGGAGAACTAAGACCATCATGATACCTATGCTAAAAATAAAGAATTGCTAGAAAGAAAGGAGACAAATTTAGTTAACAAATTTACAAAATAGCTGCCTCAAAACTATTGTGATTCCACCCAAAGGAACATCTGAAGGAACTTTCTGTCATAGAAAGCTTTTTCAAACTGCACCTACACTTCCCTGAACCCACCATGCATTCTCCAGCCTAGAGCTCCCAGCCCTAGACCTGAGTGACCCTGAGAAGTCCTCCCATGGTGTGGGGGGATCAGGATAGAAAGAGATAAAGAGAGAGAGACACAGAAAAAGAGAAAGAGAACACATATGTACAAATACATATGTAGTGTGAATTATAGGAGGTTGTGAAACTTCAGATGTGGGGGCTGAAATATAACCTGGGTCCCCCACAAAAGCAACAAATACAATAATACAATTTGGGAAGAATTGAGCTCATGTTTGCCTGAAGAACTGTAATCACAAGCTCTGTAATCACTTATATTAAAATGATAAGCACTAAGCACATTATAACTTATATAGATTCATATGATAATAGATGTACTTCATTTCAGTTAATTCTTACTGGAAAATCAAGAAATTATTGTCATTATACACACTATAAAGATATGGTCTATTTAATCTCCTGAAATACATTGAATCACATTTATCTTCAGCATTTTTTGACCTGAATTGGCTTATTGTTCCATATAACTCATAGTAACTCCACATATCTTCCTTCCCATTAGTGGAATAACATGTGATGCAAAATGACAAGAAGAGAGTGTGAGAGTTTCTGCATCATTTGAAATGCACAGGTCATGACAGCTTACTTTACAGTGATTTCATTTTCAATATTGAAAGAACTGGCAAAATGCCTTGGTAAATAAAACATTTTGAAGTTTCTGTCTATAGATATAATTGCTCCTCACAAAGGAATAAAGATAGTTACTGATCTGTATTTATGCTTGTTTCTTTTGTTTTTTTTCCCAGTAATGTCCATGTCACGTTGTATTACATCATATGAAAGGTGCTAGTTTAGAATCATAGCAGTTATAGGAAGTTGAACATTTTTTTTATGAAAGAAAACCTAATATAAATAAATAAATATGCTTGGAGGAAAACAAATCCTATTATTTATACTTTTGTAAAATGTACTGCTTCTAGTGTTACTTCTCTATATTCTTTATATTCCCAAACAGCATTGATGGAACCTTTTCAAAATAAAATTATTTATAAAAGTAGAGATTATTAAATACTTTATATTTGTGCAAAAATCTTATAAGTACTCTTTTTAGTATTTTTCAGTGACTTTAAAAGTAGTAGTATGCTCATATGTTAGGAGGATGGGGAATTTGAAAACATAATTATTTGCACGTCATTTAGTGACTGTGTGATAGATCTGTATTTTGTCATGAGGCCAACAACTTTATAAAACAACTGGAGTCCCCAAGACTTTTCTATGGATGCACTGAAAACTTAAAATTATCTAAAGTCAGTTATGTGCATGGTAGTACATTCTTATCTTGTCATACTATTTCATGTTATAAAATATTTTCAATTCATTATTGGTGTAGACCAACTCCTTGAATCCAGATATATTTCAGAGATTTACTTTCCCTCTCTAGTTACTCTTTACTTGTTGCCTTGTATATGAGGTGATGCTGCTTGGCTAGTTAGACCTCTTGATAGATATTTGTTTGATCTGTAAGAAGATATTAAAAAATCATCAATTGCATGTTGATAATCTTCATGAAAGGAAAAACTTGTGGTTGAAAAATCAGTAACTACTCAAGTAACGATAAACATAATGTTCTCTGTTTAATGGGCAAAAAGAAATGAGAGGAAGGTCAGACTACTTCATGGATTCTGTCAATCTATAATGGCCAACTTTGACTGCATCATTCACTAACCAAGGAATGGCAGGGAAGACGTTTGTCAATTGGCTAGGTAATTTGGAGACAAATTTATTCTATTGCAAAAGAATGTTGGAGTAAGAGCAACAAAATCCCAAAATTCTGTGTGTTAGAGTTTGAATGGAAAAGATGGTTAATAAATATATAGTTCTAAAATAATTTAAAGTGTTCATTTTGCAACCAGAAATACAGATACATATTATTCATGTTAGGTTTTCATTGTAAAAGAAAACTCTCTTTTTCCTCCTAAATTCATTCAAATGTATTTCTTTTTTTTTTTTTTACTTTATTTTTTATTTCTTCAAGTTACATCTCTCTTTTTTTTTTTGGTTTTTTTTTTTTTCAAGACAGGGTTTCTCTGTGTATAGCCCTGGCTGTCCTGGACTCACTTTGTAGACCAGGCTGGCCTCGAACTCACAGAGATCCACCTGCCTCTTCAAGTTACATCTCAATCTTAATCCCCTTCCTACTCCCCACTCCAGTCCCATCCTCCCACCCTCTTCCGCCTCAAGCCACCCATCCCCTTTCTTTTTTTTCTTTTTAAGTTTAAGGTATATCTTCCCCCCCGCCAACAGCTCCCCCTTTCAGTCCAACAAATTGCTCTTTCTCTTATAATAATAAATACAATACAAAACAACAGAGGTAATTAAGCCACAATTATGAGAGTTATATGGCTTAGCATACAATCCCAATGTCCAGTCTATATGTATTTGGCACCTGACTTTAACATTCTACTATCTACCCATCTCCATGAGTTTAAAGTTCTATATCCAACTCAACTTTCATCCTAACTTTCATCACAATTTTAAAAACATCTTCTTAGATCCAGAACACCCTCTTGATTCCTAAACAACTCAACATTTAACTATGAGACTATTTCTTATTAGAACCGGCAGCATGAGAATATTTTGCAACTGACTATATCAACTACACTTCAAGCAGGCTCCATACCCAGGAGTAGTTAGCCATCAAAAAATGAATTCTAAGATTTTGTGTGCGGAGGGGCAGGTAGGAGTATTCCACTATGTTTTGTTCTCACATTTAGTCTTATTTTCTTTTTAAATTTTTTGTTTATTTTTTTATTCTGTTTTGTTTTGAGAGAGAGAGAGAGAACATAATATTAAGTAGGTAAGGTGGTGTGGAAGTGTCATAGTTACTGTTCTATTGCTGCTATGAAATACCATGACTACGGCAACTTATGAAAGGAAGCATTTGATTGGTGGCTTACATACAGTTTCAGAGTGTTAGTCCATGAACATCATAGGTCGGAAGGAGCACAACAGCAGTTAGATCTGATGCTAGAGCAGTAGCAGATAATTCACATCTGATGCTAGAGCAGTAGCAGGTAATTCACATCTGATCTTCAAATTACAGACAAAGAAAGAGTGAAACTGAGCCTGCAGTGTGCTTTGAAAACTTTAAGACTACCCTCAGTGACATAACTCCTCCAACAAGGAAACAACTGCTCCTCTAAGGGCATCCCGCCTACTCCTTCCCAAGCACTTCCTATAATGGGGACCAAGCATTCTAATATATGAATTTATGCAGGTTAGGCTATTTTCATTCAAATGAGGGAGGATAAGATTGATCAAAATATATTGTATAATCTTTTTAAAATTAAAAAAATTAATGAGACAAATATTTATTTTCAATTCAGGATGATGTGTTAGAGAACAATGACCATCTATATATAATAGCTTGGGCAACTCTATGGAGATTCTATCTCTATGGAGCGTAAGTTCAAAGATCATGCTGAAAACAAAAATGGAAGAACTTATATTTTTATGTATTCAAATTTTATTAATGTTGGTTCAATCAATAAGTACTATTAGTAAAATCAGCCCTTTCCTGTTTTTTCTTTGTTTTTCCTACAAATCAAAATCTTCAGTTTATCAACTATGTACATCTGCTGTGCATTCCTGAAAGCACTCAGTGAATTTTTCCCTGTGTTCATTTACTTGACACTGTGAGTTGATTCTCACAGATATCAATATATCTCAATTCATTATGATTAGATTTGGATTTCAATTTGACATGAGAGGATCACTTTAAACAATATGTGCAGAATTACCCTACAAACTGGAGTGGCGAAAGTAATAAAAAAAAAAAAAAACAGGGAAAAAGCAGAAAGCATACTGAACAGCATTCATTTATCTCTATTTTCTGATTGTGGATGCAATGTGACCAACTGCCTAACACACTCCTACTGCTGCAATCTCTACTTCTAATATACCTTGATAAGCTATGCTCTCAAATTAAGGGCTAGACTATACTCTTTCTTGAATTACTTGATTTTCATAGCAATGTGAAAAACTTTGGATACAGAAAAATAGTACTAGAAGTGGGTACTAGAATCAAGGCTTGAAATGTGAATAGTATTGTTCATCATTAATATTGGTTACCCACAAGAAACTTTTTTTCTTCATGCCCCCATGAAGTTATGCTCTGTTGACTTAGAGGTGTTGGTCTGGAGGAGAAGTGTTTCTGTCAAGAGGCACAATAAATTTTACATTGAACTGAAAATTTAAGAGTTTCTCTTGACTACTTTAGGCTCCTGGTACTCTGTGTCAACAAGATTAGAAAGAAATTAGTAGTTAGGAAGAATGATTGATCCATATTACCAAGGGGATAAGGGAGTATTTTTTCATAGTACTTATAAAAAGATTAAGTCTAAAGTGTAACATATTCTTTACAGTACATAGTAGATTTTCAGGAATGAAGATCAATAGGAAATTAAACAACCCACTCTAGGCAGGATGACAAAAGTGACTAGACCATTCAGAAAATAAAAGTGATTTGGTTCTACAGATAAAGGACAAAGATATATTGAAATGCTTTCTGAGAATCCAGTGATGGGAAGCAAAAGAATGTAATTATAAATACCATCTATAGCCACAAGACCAGTTACAAAAATAACATGCTATTAACATGAGTGTTTCATATTTTGTTAAAATAGATATTTTAATGTGCATAGAAATTTTAACCAATTTATCTTCCTTTTTAAAATTTTCTTGATATATAATAATTAACTAGGGTAATATCAATTTTTAAATGTTAAAACTTTATTACCATTTTTAAGCAATGGGATATAAACAGAGCAAGCATTCATAAAGTGACTTTTTCATCTATTGTGAAGGTGAGTGTTAGTGTGTTTCAGTTGTATGTTAGATAGTTACTCCTGTTAGGCATCATTTTGTTCAGGTTGCAGGCGTCATTTAGCAATTGAGCATAATATAAGGAGAGGCAGTAGTTGGATATTAACTAAGCAAAGGATGGAATTGTGATAGATTAATCTGGATTATTATATTGACAGTATCTGGAATCAACCAGGAGACGGACTCTGGCACGTGTCTGTGAGAGGATTTCCAGGGAGATTTAACTGAGGATAGAAGATACACTATAAGGTGAATGCTTTTATTCCATAGAATAGACACCTGAGCTGAGCAAAACGGAAAGAAGAAAAGTCAAATTGAGCACCAGCATTCACCCCAGTCTCCACCTGACTGTGTAGACATTGTAATCAGCTCTTTTGGGCTCCTCCTCCTATCACAGCCAGAACTGCTTGGGCTGCTCACCTCCCTCCACCACAGCGGACTATCATTTCAAACTATGAACCAAGGCAAACACTTCTTTCTGGAAGATGTTTTTGGTAGGTTATTTTTTTTTCACAGCAACAAGAAAATTATCAAGTGTATCTTTTTCTGAGGGCATCTCTGCATTTGTTTCATTCTATCTATCATCATAAAGGAAGATTGAGGTTGCCATTCACTAGAGACAGTATATAATATTTAAAATGTTAAAGACTGCATCCAACTTTATAAAAGCAAAAACTGGCCAATAAGAATGAAAAAGAGGAAAAAAAGATGTTTTCCTATGTAACAATTGACTTTGACACCATAATTCTTAGCTAACTTCACAAATTTATGAATGAATCTGAAATGACTAGACAAGAAATACAGAAATAGATTGTAGGGAAAAACTATCATCAACACAGAATTAAGAAAATTCTAGTAAAGCATATTGTTGACTTCAGAGAACAAATAACAAGGGCTGCCTTTAATGCAGGAATGAAAAGCAATACTTTCATCATAATGACATTTCAAGAGTATGTTTAAATGGTTGATTAGAACATCAAGAAAGTCCTCATGATGCAGTGCATGCATTGACCATCATTGCATCTGCTAGAATAATTGTGAGGTCAATTTATATACTCATTATTTACAGAAAAACCAGAGTAAAATCACATAAATCTATATTTTTGCACGATTACAAAAAGAAAAAGTTATAATGTAAAGAATGAGAAATAACCAGAAAATGTGGGACTTGAGCAAAAGGACGAAGATACACACACACACACACAAACAACTTAATAAGACCAAAACAATAATGTTTAAGTTATCACAATATACTTGGATGAATTTATCAAGGAGACAGATACATGGAACATATGCTTAAAATTTGTCACTAGTTGATCTATAACAGATAACACAGAGATAGATAGATAGATGGATGGATAGCTAGATAGATTGATGGAGAGAGAGAGAGAGAGAGAATACAAGGGGAGATGAGAGCATAATTTGGATAAAACTGAAGAAATATCAAAATACATTAAAAGTATTACCTGAATAAAAGATTTTTAATATTTGGTTTGAAATACTGTTTACTAAATCTTACCAAAAAGCATTAATAGGCAGAAATTTATAGTTAGAGTCAAAATCAACCAAAAAAGAAAACAATTATACAATAATGTTAACCTTGTTCGCTTATGAACATGAAATAATACAGTACAGAAATAGATGTAAGTACTCATAGAATTGAAGAAAATTTAAAATCATAATATAGTAGGAAACTAAAGTATGCCACTAACAAACTAAGTAAAATATAAAATGGTTGGAATGTGTTAACAGACTTCACTATAGTAATAATTTCACAGTAGGGGGATCCAAGATGGCGGCGGCCGGAACGGACGTATTTTGATTTCGGGGTCAACAGTCATAAGGCGGCAAGTGTTGCAGGATGCTGTACAAAGGGCACGACCCCTTCTAAATCTCACCCAGCTACACAGGGACCATGGAAGATCCCTGGGCAGGATGCCCCTTCCCACTCTCGGACACGCTAGGAAGCCTCTGGACCCGGGAATCAGGATAACCCATCCCCCAACAGGAGAGATCCCCGGTAAGTTCCAACTTAATACCCAGCCGGCAGATTCAGAACCCATGCAGAGATAATCCCCACCCTGCTGGGCACTCCCAGGTCTCACACAGATGATCCAATTATCCAATTATCTGGTTGCGACCCTTGGAAGCGAGTGGAGATCTGCTGCAAAGTGCCTTCAGACTGCAGATTGCAGTCTGTGATGTCACTGGCCAGTTTCCAAGCCACGGGAGCGGCAAGGCTACTGGAGCTGAACTGCAGATTTACCCGCTACAGGACCAACCCCGGGCAAACTGCGAGATATTTGAAATGGTGGTATATCGGACTTTTGTACTACTATGGGCCCTTCCAGCGGGGAACCAGAGCTTACTTGTACACAGCTCCACCACCTGGATTAGTTAGGTCTCCACCTGGGAGGCTGGGCTGAATGATTCACCTTATAGGGGTGGAGTAAGGCAACGCTACTCCTATACCAAAGAACCCCCTTTGGACACAAGTCCAGAAGACAGCAAAAAAAATTCCACATGGCCAGAGGCCCCAGAAAAAAAACAAAACAAACAAACAAACAAAAAAAACAGAGCGAAATGTCTCCAACAAAAGAAAGCAACACTATTCCGTCCAGCCCGAACCACCTCACCACAACTGAAACACATGAAAACGATGACAATTCTACATTATGGAAAGTGATAGAGTCCCTTAAAGAAGAACTTAAAACTATGAAGGAATTCAAAGAAGCCACAATTTTACAAGTCAAAACAACAAATAACACCATTAAAGAGCTCCAAGCCAAGGTTACCCAGCTTGAACAGGAAAAGGACAGAGCAATGAAAGATTTCCAGACAAAAACAAGCAAACTGGAGAAGGAAATGTACAGAACGAAAAATACCATTCAAGACATGAAAATAGAAATGGAAACAATAAAGAAAACACAGTCAGAGTTAAAAGAGGAAATGGAGACTCAAGAGAAGAGAACAGGAACTATGGATGTGAGTATGAAAAATAGGATGCAAGAGATGGAAGACAGGATCTCATGCATGGAATATTCGATGGAAGAAATCAGTACAACATCCAAAGAAAATGAGAAAGCTAAAAAATCTCTCACCCACAACATCCAAGAAATCAAGGACTCAATGAAAAGACGGAACCTAAGAATTATAGGCATAGAGGAAAGAGAAGACTCCCGACTCCATGGTCCAGGAAATATCTTCAACAAAATCATAGAAGAAAACTTCCCAAACCTAAAGAAAGAGATGCCAGTAAAAATCTAAGAGGCTTACAGAACACCAAACAGAATAGATCAGAAAAGAAACTCCTCTCGCCACATAATAATAGAAACTCCAAATGTAGAGAACAAAGAAAGGATATTAAAAGCTGTAAGAGAAAAAGGCCAAGTCACATAAAACGGTAGACCCATCAGAATCACACCTGACTTCTCCTCAGGAACTTTAAAAGCTAGAAGGGCCTGGACGGATGTCCTACAAGCCCTGAGAGAACATAGGTGCCCAGCCAGACTACTATACCCAGCAAAACTCTCTATCAACATAGAAGGAGAAAACAAGATATTCAATGACAAAATCAAATTCAAACAATATCTCCTCACAAACCCAGCCTTACAGAAGATCCTAGAAGGAAAATTCCAGCCCAGAGAATATTACTACACCCAAGAAAACAGAGGAAATAGAAACCTCCACAGCAACTAAACAAAAAGAAACACAAGACAGCCAGCTATACCAAAGTAACGGGAAATAACAACCCCTGGTCACTAATATCCATCAACATTAATGGACTCAACTCGGCAATAAAAAGACACAGTCTTACAGTCTGGATCCTTAAACAAGACCCATCTTTTTGCTGTATACAAGAAACACATCTCACTATTGAAGATAAACACTATCTCAGAGTAAAGGACTGGGAAAAGGTTTTCCAAGCAAATGGACCCAGGAAACAAGCTGGAGTAGTCATCCTAATATCAAAAAAAAATAGACTTCCAATTGAAGTTAATTAAAAAACACAGAGAAGGGCATTACATTACTAATTAAAGGAAATATACACCAAGAGGACATCTCAATATTGAACATCTATGCCTCAAATACAAAGGCACCTACATTTATAAAAGAAACGCTTCTAAAACTTAAATCGCACATCGATCCAAACACTTTAATAGTGGGAGACTTCAACACCCCACTCACAACTATGGACAGATCATCAAGACAGAAGCAAACAGAGAAATAATGAGTCTAACAGAGATCATGAACCAAATGGACCTAACAGATATCTACAGAACGTTTCACCCAAACACAAAAGAATACACCTTCTTCTCAGCACATCATGGAACCTTCTCCAAAATTGACCATATAGTTGGACACAAAGATAGCCTCAACCGATAAAAGAAAATTGAAATAACCCCTTGTATCTTATCAGACCACTATGGAATAAAGCTGGACTTCAATAGCAAAAGAATCAACAGAAAGTCTACACTCACATGGAAATTGAACAACTCTTTACTAGAGGACCACTGGGTAAGGGAAGAAATAAAGAAGGAAATCAAAGACTTCTTAAAATCCAACAAAAATGAAGACACAACATACCCAGACCTATGGGACACAATGAAAACTGTGCTACAAGGAAAGTTCATAGCACTAAGTACCTTCAAAAAGAAAATTGTGACAGCTCATATTAGCGAATTAACAGCTAAACTGGGTGAAATGGAAAAAAAAAAAGAAGCAAACACTCCCAAGAGGAGCAGAAGGCAGGAGATCATCAAACTTAGGGCTGAAATCAACAACTTAGAAACAAAAAGAACTATACAAAGAATCAATGAAACCAAGAGTTGGTTCTTCGAGAAAATCAACAAAATAGACAGACCCATAGCCAAATTAACTAAAAGACCAAGGGAGAAAACCAAAATCAACAAAATCAGAAATGAAAGGGAGAAATAACAACAGACATTGAGGAAATCCAGAGAATATTTGGATCCTACTTTAAAAATCTATACTCCACCAAATTTGAAAACTTAAGTGAAATGGACAATTTTCTTGATAGATTCCACCTACCGAAGCTAAATCAAGATCAGATAAACAGATTAAACAGCCCTATAACCCATAAGGAAATAGAAACAGTCATTAAAATCTCCCAACCAAAAAAAGCCCAGGACCAGATGGCTTTAGCAGGAATTCTACTGGACCTTCAAAGAGGAGATAACACCAATACTTTTCAAACTCTTTCACAAAATAGAATCTAAAAGAACATTGCCAAACTCATTCTATGAGGCCACAATCACCCTGATTCCTAAACCACACAAAGACCCAACAAAGAAAACTTCAGACCAATGTCCCTCATGAACATAGATGCAAAAATACTTAATAAAATACTAGCAAACCGAATTCAAGAACACATCAAAAGTATCATACACCATGATCAAGTAGGCTTCATCACAGGGATGCAGGGATCATTCAACATACGATAGTCTATCAACTTCATTCACCATATAAACAAGATGAAAGAAAAAAACCACATGATAATCTCGCTAGATGCAGAAAAAGCATTTGACAAAATCCAACACCCCTTCATGCTAAAAGTTCTGGAGAGAACGGGCATACAAGGGCCGTACCTAGAAATAATAAAGGCAATATACAGCAGGCCAGTGGCCAACATCAAAATAAATGGAGAGAAACTTGAAGCATTTCCTCTAAACTCAGGGACAAGACAAGGATATCCACTTTCACCATATCTCTTCAATATAGTACTTGAAGTTCTTGCTAGAGCAATAAGACAACTAAAAGAGTTCAAGGGGGTACAAATTGGAAACGAAGAAGTCAAAGTATCCCTATTTGCAGATGATATGATAGTATACATAAGCGACCCCAAAAATTCCACCAGAGAACTGTAGGGGTTAGATTAATTAGATTTAGAAAATATATAGGGGTTTCTGATACTGTCTCTTAATTCGGAACATGAAGAGCATTATCAGCATGAAGTCAGGAAAGACTCAATAGACTGAAAAACAAGGTTGAAGTCAGGAAAACAGGAAAGACTCAATGGACTTGAAGAAACAAAGTATCTGACCTGACAGTGTTTTCAGCTGCTAAGTGGGCGGAGCCCAAATTAAGCTGAAACAGAGTTCCTCCTATTTAAGGACAGTGCATGGAGCCCAGAAAGGGAATAGGCCCCTGATGTTAGAGAGCTCCAAGAGTCCTGCTGAAAAAAGTGCTGGCCATCATTTGATGGCCAGATTTCCCTGAAGCAGAAAGAAGCTGGTGAGCAAAGAAAGCCTTAGCAAGACACCAAAAGGCCAAAGACTAAACCCTGTGGCTCAGCTTTTGCCTAGAGGGGTTTGATATGTCCGAACAATGGCCTAAAAGAAATTGTGCCTGGCTTTAAGGACTGAGGCAGAGCAGCTGAGTTCCTGATTCAAAAGAAGTAAGTTGGCCTGCAGACGACTGGGGTCTCCCACAGAGAAGAAAGCATGAAGCCTTATTTAAGGTGAGACTGCAATAACCAACTTACCCTGATGAACCTGCATCTGAGAGATCCAGAAAAAGGACTGCTAAGTGCGTTAAAGAATCTACAACAGGCTGGAGAGATGGCTCAGCGGTTAAGAGCACTGCCTAGTGCTCTTCCAAAGGTCCTGAGTTCAATTCCCAGCAACCATATGGTGGCTCACAACCATCCACAATGTGATCTGGTGCCCTCTTCTGGAATGCAGGTGTACATGCAGATAGAGCACACATATGCATAAAATAAATAAAATAAATCTTTAAAAAAAAAAAAAAAAGAATCTACAACAAAGACTGTGTTCCTGATGACTGAGGACCTGCCCCAGAGACTGTATCATTCTAAAAGGTTATGAAAGTAGTTGTTATAATTATCAATAGGTTTAGTGGATAGGTTAAAGGGGTTGTAGGAATTTATAGGATTAATAGTTAAGAAATTGTTGGTGTTTTTTATAAGTGAATTTAGTAATAAATAAATAAGTGTTAAATAATAATTTAAAAGTTCGGTTACAGAGAACTATTACAGCTGATAAAACCTTCAGCAAAGTGGCTGGATACAAAATTAATTCAAAAAAATCAGAAGCCCTTCTTTATAAAACAAACAAATGTGCTGGGAAATAAATAAGGGAAACAACCCCCTTCACAATAGCCACAAACAACATAAAATACCTGGGGTTAACTCTAACCAAGCAAGTAAAGGACCTGTACAACAAGAACTTCAAGCCCTTGAAGAAAGAAATGGAAGAGGCCTTTAGAAGATGGAAAGATCTCCCATGCTCATGGATAGGTAGGATCAACATAATAAAAATGGCCATCCTACTAAAAGCAATATATAGATTCAATGCAATTCCTATCAAAATACCAACACAATTTTTATAGACTTGGAAAGAGCTATTCTCAATTTCATATGGAACAACAAAAAGCCCAGAATAGCTAAATCAATCCTGTACAATAAAAAAATTACCATCCCAGACTTCAAGCTGTACTACAGAGCAATAGTTGTAAAAACAGCATGGTATTGGTATAGAAACAGACCAGTAGATCAATGGAATCGAATTGAAGATCCAGAAATAGACCCACACACTTATGGCCACCTATTTTTTGACAAAGAACCAAAACGGCACAATGGAAGAAGGACAGCATCTTCAACAAATGGTTCTGGTCCAACTGGATGTCCACTTGTAAAAGAATGAAGTTAGACCCATACTTATCACCTTGTACAAAACTTAAGTCCAAATGGATCAAAGACCTTAACATAAGGCCGGTCACATTAAATCTACTAGAAGAAAAAGTGGGAGAAACCCTCGAACTAATAGGCACAGGTGACAACTTCCTGAACAGAACACCAACAGCTCAGGACTTGAGATCAACAATCAATAAATGAGACCTCATGAAACTGAAAAGCTTCTGTAAGGCAAAAGACACTGTCATTCGAACAAAAAAGGCAGCCTACAGACTGGGAGAAAATCTTCACCAACCCCACATCTGACAGAGGGCTAATATCCAAAATCTACAAAGAACTCAAGAAATTAAATGCTAAGAAACCAAATAATCCAATCAAAAATGGGGCACAGAGCTAAATAGAGAATTCACAAAGGAGGAATCCCTAATGGCTGAGAGACACTTAAAGAAATGCTCAACATCCTTAATCATCACAGAAATGCAACTCAAGACGACTCTGAGATTCCATCTCACACCTGTCAGAATGGCTAAGATCAAAAACTCAAATGACAGCACATACTGGTGAGGGTGTGGAGAAAGGGGTACCCTACTCCATTGCTGGTGGGAATGCATGCTTGTGCAACCACTATGGAGGTCAGTCTGGCGATATCTTAGAAAACTTGGAATAGCTCTGCCTCAGGACCCAGCCATACCACTTCTGGGCATACACCCAAATGCCTCTTCAAGGAATCATAAGGAAGTTTCCTCATCTATGTTCATAGCAGCCTTATTTGTAATAGCTAGAAACTGGAAACAACCCAGATGTCCCTCAACCAAAGAATGGGTTAAAAAACTGTGGTACATCTACACAATGGAATATTATTCAGCTATCAGGAACAATGAAATTATGCAATTTGCAGCCAAATGGATGGAACTAGGAAAGTTCATCCTGAGTGAACTAACCCAGACTCAGAAGGACGCATATGGCATCTATTCACTTATAGTAGGATTTTAGCTATATAGTAGAAGGTATCGACTCTACAACTAACACACCAAAGGGAACTTGGACATAGACTTCTTATTTTTAATTTTTATTTTTTATATATTAGTTATATTTTTTCTATTTTTTAGTCTTTTTATCTATTGTATGCTTATTGGTTTGTTTGTTTAGTAGTTCTCTCTCCCATGCAACGAGACACTTTTCACTGGTGGTACTGCTTCGTAGACCCCCAATGAATGAAGAGACTCTTCGCCCTCATACGACCTCTCAACTGAGATGAGGGACTGTTATATAAGGACACCCCACCCCAGAGAAATGGGATGGAAGGGTTAGGAGGTAAAGAAAAAAATGAAATATGATGTTTCAGCCTTTTACTACTAATTGTCATAAACTGTTTAGGATAATTAAGAAATACAAACTAATGGTTATGCAAGCCGGTCATTCTGTTAGGTACTATGACAGCCTATTATAGTTACTTTCTAAGCTAATCAGAAATAAACCTGCTAAGAGACAACCAACATCTGCTTACCCTAATATAAGAGATAGATAGGGCCTCTTCAAAAACCTCAAGAGACCTGCAGAATATGGTATTCAAAGATGTTTTCATAACTTTAGATTTTTTTATATCAAGACATATCAACTCCTGACAGCACCCCCTATTCTACTCCAAGTAGAAGATGAGCATCGAAGAATCTCCAGTGGGAGATGATTGAATTAGTGGCAAGCCTATCTCTTGGTAGGAAAAGCCCCTTGCTCCAACTGTAGACAGAATGCTGTCTGAAAAGGACAAAACTGGGAAGCAGATAAGTCGACAGCCTAGCTCTGCCAAGACAGGGTAGGCAAGTCCTTCATAACCCCTGCTCTACAATCAATGTCTGTCAGAGAAACGGGGTCAAACGACTGAAGATCGATGCTGTAATGTATGGAGAGAAAATGGGAACTGTCCAGGCAGCCACTGGTATGTCATATCTTAGTTTTGGAAGCTGAAGACCCTGTACTTCCTATAAAATCAGATATATTTATCCCTCTCAGGTATCGGAGGTGGTTGAAGAACAGATAGCTAGAATCTCATAATTAAATTTTGAGTTGTTTAGGAGTCAAGAGAGTGTTATAGATCTAAGAAGATGCTTTTAAAATTGTGTTGCAAGTTAGTATGAATGTTGAGTCAGATATAGAACTTTAAACTCATGGAGATGGTTAGATAGTAGAATGTTAAAGTCAGGTACCAAATACATATGGACTGGTCATTGGGAATGTACGTTAAGCCATATAAGCCTCATAACTGTGGCCTAATTACCTCTGTTGTACTGTATTGTATTTATTATTATAAGAGAAAGAGCCATTTGTTGGACTGAAAGGGGAAACTGTAGGGGGAAATAAGATATACATTAAACTTAAAAGAAATAAAAAAGGAAGTTAAGTGAGCAATTAGCTTATCAGCTAGGAAGAGGATGGGGGGTTGAGGGTGGGAGGGTGGGGCTGGAGGGGGAACAGGGAGGGGACTGCGATTGAGATGTAACTTGAAGAAATGAAAAATAAAGAAAAAAAAGAAAATATGCTAACATTAAAAAAAATTCACAGTATATAAGCACATCATATGGTCACCACCTAAAAAACTAAATATAAGTCACTTTGTTGTCTCTCAATGAGGCCTTAAGTTTTAAAATTTTAATAGCAGTAAATTTGAATATAATATTTGTCCTTTATGCTATAAACAACACACTCTAAAAGTAATGCAAGAAGGCTCTGCATCACTAGAGCTAACAGTGTTTATAATCCATTTATATATTTTTAAAAGGATCATCTCATGTTTAGTTAGTCCTTACTCTCTTTAAAAACAGGGAGACGGGAGGATAAGTGAACTCAGATCCCTACAGCAGAGCTATAGACTCAAACCACAGTGTTTACTGTTTCCAGGAAAAGCTGCAGTGGTGCAGATAAAGGGGCAGAGAGCATTTTAGGGGCAACTTCCTGCACAGAAATTTCATCTTGCATGAATCAGCACTCCCTCATTCCATTTTTACTTCAAACTTTCTGCTGACAAAAGACTTCTAGTTTAAAAGAGATTTCTCCATTTTAAATGCCTTGACTGCAGATGAGAGAAGTTTCAGTCCACAATCATGACCCAAGGAGGCACATTTTCAGCTTCCTGTACTGATATATTGTTTAGGTCTTAGCATAACCTAATCTTCCAGTTTATATGCCTCAGGATAACCATTAAAGGTAGTGGGGAATGATGGGTGATATGTTGAGGTGATAAATGGTTTCAGAATAACTATATCGTATTAAATCTTCAAGAATTCTGATCCCCAAACCCAGAATGTGTGTGTGTAAATTCAGAGGATGTTAGAACCCACATTACAATCCAAAGATTCTATGAGTTTTTCTGTACCCAAGAAAATTAAGGAATTCAAGGTGGAGAAGTTTATCTTTTCAGACATGTTCAACACCCCTTATACCCTTGATTGTGAGCTTTCTTTCTACAGACCACGGTGGAAAATGGTTGACTGAATGAAAATTGAGGAGATGACAGAGTCCCAACAAGAAGCCGAGTCTTTTAACACACAGGGTCTCTTTCTGGATATTAGTCCTAGATTACACTATGGTAGTAGCGGGATCAACATGAGGCTGCAATGGGCTTGATTTGCCCATAAATCAATCCTTAGGCTTTGTTTATATCTACGTAAAATGCCCAGGATAAACTCTCAAGGGGCAGATGCTCTTAAGGGGTGTCCTTATTATGCTTTCATACTGATTGGGGAAAAGAAAAACATATTTAGGTTCAAAGAACTAATACTGGAGAAGATATCAGAGGCACCTCTGTGAGGCTTCATTAATAAGGCACGGCAACGCCCATTTTCTAGAGGCCCAGGTTGACTTTGAAATGATCAAGCATGTGCTCATGATGAAATGCAATGGCTCATGGAAGGGCTGGCTGATGTCTGAGTTATGGGTCACAGAGGTGTTACAGAATGTGAAGTTCCTGGGTGTCCAAGACAACCTGAAGGATGAAGGAAGCATTTTGAGTGCCATGAAAGGTAATACTTCAAATTTCATAGAACAGAATATTTGAATGACAAGACCAATGTGTTTTACAAGAAGATAAATTTTCCCTCTCCCTATTGCTAAACTTGTAAGCACTGCAATCAGATTTTCAAAAGCAAGATGGTGGACAGCCAATGTCCTTGAACAAAGATAATTTATATATGTAAATTAAATATATAATTTAAATTCTAGCAAGTAAACACAAAATATAAATAGATGCAATGTCAAATGAACAATAAAATATCAGTAAAATCTAATCTTTCCTATTTCTGATAGAAAAATATAACTTAGGAAAAAGACAAAAATAGGTGCTGAGATTGTGGTTGTGTCAGTGAAGCGTTTGCTGCACAAACATTATGATCTGAGTTAGGATCGCTGGCACCCAGTCTATAATGTGACTGAATGGTAGTCCATCCCTGTAATCTCAGACTCAGAGTGTGGATCTAGGAGGATTCCTGGTGCTTGCTAGTCATCCAGGTTAGTCAACTCACAGTGCTCCAGTTTCTAACTAAAAAGAGTAAAGAAGGAAGTGATTGAGGACACCTGACATTGAACTCTGGCATTAATACACATGTGTACACACTTGCACACACACATGCACGTGCATACATACACAACATAGACCTCTTTGAAAGTAGGCTCATTTTACCCCTGTATGTACTTTTCTATGTTGTTTTTCCTTTTTTGTTTATACAGTTACTGATTTAAAGAGCATGCTTAGCTGTATTTCAGAGATTTAGGAATCTCTCAAAAGAAATGCCAAGAGAAAAAGCATCATTTGTTTCCATGGAAACGGACATGTGTATGTTAGTAGTCTGGTTGCCACACATGTTGAGCAAGGAAGGTTCAGAACAATGTTGGTATTCTGTGTTTGAGATATGCATCCACAGAGCAGAACAATAAAAAATGCTGCCCTCTGCTGAAAAGTGCTTGGTAAACAAAATAAATCGGGAAAGGCTGATTAAAAGATTATATCTGCAATACATTAAGATGTTTGAAAAAACTAAAATATTATTTCCCATGATGAGATTCATGGGTAAAAGTGGTGAATGTCTACAATGTGAAGTAAAAACAAACAAGGGAAACATGACAAATGACTTAATGTGTCGTGGTGGCACATGAGTATACTTTGAGACCTTGGGTGCTGGGCAGGGTCACAAGTCTGGGCAAAGTCTATGTCACTTAGTTTTGTAGTATTGCAGGTCACCTTGGGTTGCATTTATAAAACATAAAAGATAACATGCTGAAAATGCTAAGCTAAGAGTAAAAACCTGTATGGTTAAAAAATGCTTTCTCCACATATGATGGTAAATAATACCTATAAATTTTGAGCAACTCATATAAAACTTACAAGTGAAAATACTACTTGGAGGTAATTCATCCAGGAATGTACAGGAATTTTAATAAAATGTAGCAAAATATTCCCAAGCTGTAACAATTTTAGATTTTAAAAATTCTCCTAAAATAGCTTATATTCTTTAGAGGAGTTGGCTATGAGAGTTCCAGAGCTCAGCAGCATCAGTGTTGTGTAAAAGACTTGGTGTGGGGAAACACAACACACACATCTGCATCACCGATAGAGAGCCTGTGACAGAACAAACTACAGATACCAGCAAATCCAACTCAGAGACTGAATGAGTTTGATTGCAGTTATGTACTGGAATATAGATGAGGAGTTACTTTCATAGGCAGAAATGACTCAAATATAGATGTATTACCAGCATGGGTGACAGCTCACAAAAGCTGGAAACCTGGAGCACACTTCACAGCCTGCAGACTGCTCAAAAGGTTGAATAGTGTCCTTTCCCAGTTACTCAGCTGGTCTAAACTTCTTGCAGGCAGCTCAGATTCTGCTTCTTCCAGGCAGGGCCTTATCTCAGTCTTCTTGCAGCTGGGCTAGTCTGAGAGACCTCTTTGTAGGTTGTCTTGTGTGAGAACAGGAAGTCTATTGCTTACTCATAGAACAGAGAGACCTAGTGAATCTGGTCCATTTCAGTGATTTCCTGTATCTATTTTGAGATGTTTACCTTGTGTCTTAAGGAGCTTCTGGGAGACAAAATATTTTGATCATGGAAGAAACTGCTACATAACAACCAAGTATAGATTTATTTGTAAATTATTATAGCAATAAAATAGAAGAGCCTATGTTTCTTCTCATGACCTAGTGATTTAATTTCCTTAAACTAGATTGAAGTATATAGTTCCCGGTCAGGAGATAATAGTACTTAAAATTGCAAAAATAAAAAATAAAACAGATCTATAATTTTTAAAACCATTCATTATATTTTTAAAAAACATTATCCTGGTAAAATGAATGGTATCTCAAAATGATTGAATATATTACGGTGGGGGAGAATGCCTCTCCAAAGATAGTCACAAGAAATTGAATGGGATGGAAGTGTTCCATAACTAACACAAAAGAGTATTTTGCATATTCAAATTAGGTCAAATAAATGTGTTATGTAAGAGGACTCCACTCAATCAGTTGGTCCTTGGTCCAGTGAAAGTAATGGAAGTGCAAAAATGCAAAGAAATGACTGAAGTTGAAGTTACTGAAACTCCAAGGTTGGGAGCAATTTTTGAAAGGGCTTGATATTTCAGAGCTGTAAGAAGCTATGCACCTATCTATCTCTGTATATTTGGATAAGCAAATGTTTCTTGTCTCTTAGCAACTTGATTTCTGATTAACTTAGAAAATAACTGTGATAGACTAGACTAGTATCTAACAAAATGACATGCTTGAATGACTATTAGTTTGTATTTCTTAATTATCCTAGACAATTTATGACAGTTGCTAACAAAAAGCCAAAACTTCATATTTAATTTTTTTTAAACTTTTTTTTGTTTATTTATTATGTATACAGTATTCACTCTACATATATGCCCGGGCAGATCTCAATGTAGATGGCTGTGAGCCACCATGTGGTTGCTGGGAATTGAACTCAGGACCTTGGGAAGAACAGCCAGTGCTCTTAACCTCTGAGCCACCTCTCCAGCCCCATATTTAATTTTTAAGCATTACCTAGGTACATTACTTAAAAGAGTTAAACTTAATTTTGTATTAATATACAAAGGCCAATACCAATGTAGCCAAATATAATCTTAATTTCATATCAATATACAAAGGTCAATACTGAGGTACCCAAATATATCTTAATTTTTTATCAATATACAAAGATATAAGAGCATATTATCCTTCTCCAGTCTCTGATGTGGTTGAATACTAGATAGTTATAGTCTCATTGTTAAATTTTGAGTTGTTTAGGAACAAAGAGGGTTTTCTGGATCTAAGAAGATGTTTTTAAGATGGCGATACAAGTTAGGATGGAAGCTTAGTTGGAGGTAGAACTTTAAACTCATGGAGATGGATACATAATAGAATGTTAAAGTCAGTTGCCAAATATGTTTTTAAGATGGCGATACAAGTTAGGATGGAAGCTGAGTTGGAGGTAGAACTTTAAACTCATGGAGATGGATACATAGCAGAATGTTAAAGTCAGTTGCCAAATACATATGGACTGGACATTGAGAACGCATGTATGCTAAGCCTTATAATTCTCATAATTGTGGCCTAATTATTTTTGTTGTTTTGTATTATATTTGTTGTTATAAGAGAAAGAGCCATTTGTTGGACTGAAAGGGGGAGCTGTTGGGGGGGTTAGATATAACTTAAACTTTAAAGAAAAGGAAGAAGATAGGGGTGTGATGGGGAAGAGAGTGGGAGAGTAGGACTGGAGGGGGTAGTAGAGAGGGGATTGTGATTGAGATGTAACTTGAAGAAATAAAAAAAAAAATATTAAAAAAAGAAGCTATGCAGGGTGTTCCTACCTATCCATGAGCATGAGAGATCTGTTCATCTTCTGATATCCTCTTCAATTTCTTTCTTCAAGGGCTTGAAGTTCTTGTCATACAGGTCTTTCACTTGCTATGTTAGACTTACCCCCAAGTATATTATATTGTTTGTGGCTATTAGGATCAACATAATAAAAATGACCATCTTACCAAAAGCAATACACAGATTCAATGCAATTCATATCAAAATACCAGCACAATTCTTTACAAACCTTGAAAGAACAATTCTCAACTTCATATGAAATAACATAAAAACCCAGAATAGCTAATTCACAGGCTGGCGAGGCTGTAGAGAAAGGGAACACTCCTCCATTCCTGGTGGGAGTGCAAACTTGTATAACCACACAGAAATCAGTCAGGCAATATCTTAGAAAACTTGGAATAGCTTTACCTCAAGACCCAGCCATCCCACTTCTGGGTGTCCACCCAAATGATTCCTCACCAATCCACAAGGACATCTCCTCATCTATGTTCATAGCAGCTTTATTTGCAATAACTAGAAACTGGAAACAACTCAGATGTCCCTCAACTGACGAATGTATAAAAACACAAACAAACAAACAAACAACAAAAAAACCCACTGTTGTAATTTACACAGTGGAATACTAGTCAGTTATCAGAAACAAGAAAGTCATGCAATTTGCAACCAAATGGATGGAACTAGAATAGCTCATCCTGAGTGAGCAAACCCAGGCCCAGAATGATGCACATGGCATCTATTCACTTATAATTTGATTTTAGCCATGTAGTACTAGATAACTATCCTACAACCAACACACCAAAAGGAACAGGAACATAGACCTTGTTACCTGTTAATGGGACACTAAAAGAGTTGTCATACAGGCCCCCAGTGCAAGAGGAAACTCTTAACACACATATGACTGTTAAACTGAGGGTGGCTGATATGTAGGGGCAACCCACTCTGGAGGAGTAGGATAGGTTGGAGAGTGGGGAGAGGGTGGGAGAGTGGGAACAGTATGGGTGCAGAGAAGATAGTGTGATGGAGAGGTAGCTTGAAGTAATAAATAAACAACAACAACAACAAAAAGCACCCAATGTCTAAAACATAAATAAATAAATAATAAATAAAAAGAAGGAGAAGAAGAAGCTATGCAGGGGAGCTAGCAGGAAGTCTCCAGAATCCAAGGATGACCTTATCACTTGTAAGTGGGACCTGGATACCCATTCTCACTAACACGGAATCATGAACTCATCATCAATCTGAATAACTGTTGGAATATCTTCTTTTAAAACCTCCAACAAGGAATGTGTCCCATTATCTTGTTCGTATGAATCATGCGACAACTGGACTTGGCAAACTATCTCAGCTACATATTGCAGTCATATGAACTTAGATCTGATAACTGTTCGTGAATTAATCTGAAATATGTTGGATATTTTTAAAGAAAGAAACAAAGAACTCAAGAAATTAAAAGCCAAGAAACCAAATAATCCAATCAAACAATGGGGAACAGAGCTAAATAGAGAATTCACAAAGAAGGAATCCCTAATGGCTGAGAGACAATTGAAGATATCACCCTTAATCATCAGAGAAATGCAACTCAAGACAACTCTGAGATTCCATCTCACACCTGTCAGAATGGCTAAGATCAAAAGTTCAAATGACAGCACATGCTGGCAAGGGTGTGGAGAAAGGGGAACCCTCCTCCATTGCTGGTGGGAGTGCAGGCTTGTGCAACCACTACGTAGGTCAGTATGGCGATATCTTAGAAAACTTGGAATAGCTCTGCCTCAGGACCCAGCCATACCACTTCTGGGTATACACCCTAATGACTCCTCACCTAATCATAAGGAAGTTTCCTCATCTATGTTCATAGCAGCCTTATTTGTAATAGCTAGAAACTGGAAACAACCCAGATGTCCTTCAACCGAAGAATGGATTAAAAAAACTGTGGTACATCTACAAAATGGAATATTACTCAGTTATCAGGAACAATGAAATTATGCAATTTGCAGCCAAATGGATGGAACTAGAGAAGCTCATCCCGAGTGAGCTAACCCAGACTCAGAAGGATGCACATGGCATCTATTCACTTATAGTTGGATTTTAGCTATAAAGTACAAGATATCTATACTACAACCAACGCACCAAAGGGAACATGGACATAGACTTTTTTTGTTTGTTTACTTTTTAGTTTTCTCTTCCTGGCAATGAGACACTTTTCACTGGTGGTACTGCCTTGTAGGCCCCCGGTGTATGAGGAGGCTCTTGGCCCTTATATGACTTCTGAACTGGGGTGAGGGACTGTTATGTAGGGACACTCCACTCCAGAAGAGTGGGATGGAAGGGATGGGGGTAGAGTGTGGGAGGGTGGGACTGGGAAGGATCGAGAGAGGACACTTGATGGAGATGTAACCTGAAGCAACAAACAAATACATTTATTTTTTAAAAAGTAAGAAGTAATAGATACAAGATAATTATTTAAAACACATATGGACTATCCAAGATCATGTTTTTAGCATACTCACATGATTGTATACATACAGAAATAAAACAATATAAAGCAAAGCAACATGTAAAGTTAAACACTGACCATTCTGTAACTATATAAAACTATGTAAAATATAGGAAAGAAACTAGAAGGTGAATGAAACATGGCTGAGGCCCAGAACAAAAGGTATTTTCAATTATTATTTGTGGTAATTAATATATATATGTATATATATATATATATATGATTGTTGCACTTGTAGGATAATATAAAAACTAGTAAAAGTGCAGAATATATGTTTTCAGGCAGAAGTGGGTCAGGGTTATTACCCTTCCCTAATAAAGAAAAAAAACTTAAAATATTTTATAAGATTTTCTTTTCTTAAATCAAGACCCTGTAAAGGTTATGTATGCAAATTCCACCATGCTGAGGGCCCTCTTAATGACTGTGAGGCTCTTATGTGCATATGGTTTTCTTTGTTGTTTAGTCTTCTAAACTTTCCCACTCTCAGGAGCTATTATCATGTGAGTCCTAAACAGAAGTTTATTCCCAATTCCAATGTCAAGAGTCATCCAAATTGACCAATGTAATGGATAATTCAAAACTAGTTTTTTTAGTGAATGATAATTTTCTTAATATTTCTATTTAGCTTATTAATTATGATGTGCTCTTTAAGATTGAGATTTCCCTTTTTGACATATATATATATATGTGTATATATATATATATATCTTCAGGCAGGAGTTGGTTAGTGTTATTACCCTTGACACACACACACACACACACACACACACACACACACACACACACACA
>CAJQZJ010001826.1:28534305-28587434 GCA_907164525.1 Lophiomys imhausi | reverse complement strand
ACACACACACACACACACACACACACACACACACACACACACACACACATATATATATGTCAGAATAATACCTTCTGTTTTTCTTTTTTCGAGAACAATGAATAATTATGTATTCAAGAGAGCACTGTAAATTAAATGAGATTTGTGTATTTTGGCACATTAACACACAAACACATATATATTCTACCTCCTTTAGTTCCTATATTCAACTCTATGAATTTGTATGTTATATTTGAATTAGGTGGGTAATAAAAATACTGACTCTTCACAAGGGAAATTTGGTTGAAGGATTAACACAAAGCAGTAGGAAGATGATTTAAAAAAATCAAATGTTGAAGCTGAACACAAGTTATCTAGTTAGGTTTTACAGGATGATACCCATGCTCTAGGCTTTTGGTATTATATGTCAATAGCTTTACAAGCATATTATGTGTGTCAAGGCACAAGTCAGGTGATAAATTATTTTAGTAACTTACCAGGCACTTCAGCTCCTCTAGTTTTGTGTCTGTTTTTGTTTTGTTTTCTTCTTTCATCTGTCATTGGGGTCAATTGTGGGTCCTATGGTTAGACAAGGTACCTGTTGATATCTCCTGTACATGTCATGTGCCTGTGTGACCTGACCAACCGAAAATAGTTCCAGAAGTGTGTATTTGAATCAAAGCAAATAAAAAACAGTAGGAATGCATCATAGCAGTCATGACCATGCCATCTGCGTCTACTTTGATGTGGAACTGAGTTTTTCCTGAGGTCTCTTTCATTTTACCCATATAACACATCTTTATTTCTATCTATGAATCTACCGGTGTTTTAAAGTGTGTGCTTCAGAAATTAGAGGAGAAGGTACACAATATCAGAAGAACCTCCTTGAATGCCAAAGAAAGTTGTCAATTTTCCCTTTTCCTTTCTACATTCCCTAAGGAGAATGTAGAGAGGGCCTAGAAGACTTCCTGGATCACATATGTGACCATTTACACTGTAAGAGTGTGACTTTGACTCAAACTGTGAGTGTGTCCACATTCTCTGCATTTAAACAGTTTTGAAAATAGGAACAATTCAGAAGCATCTTGGACTATGAAGAATGGCTACCAAGCCACTAAGATTTCCTTAGTCCCAACATCTATCTTTGGTTGCCTGGATAATTAGTTCTGGGAAGTTTATCTACTTTAATTTCTGCCTCATTTAATTCATCTCATCTCTACATAGTGACTAGAGTAATGTACCAAAACACGTCAGTTTTATTTAGGGAAAAACTTGATGCTTTCGTTTACGAGACCTCGTGTGATGTAGTCCAGGCTAAGTCAGGCCACATCTTCCTTGTCACTATCATTGTATTCAACTGGCTCTAGAAAATATACACTTATCATATCTTATATCCTCCATAATTCTAATAATATTATGCTGCTTTAAAATGCACCTGCATACATGTATTATTCATTTTATCATTTATTGTTATCTCTTACTATTATATACTTATTGTTTACTGCTGTCTCTTCACCTTCTTTATTCAGCATTAGGAAGTTGTATTGACTGGCCATAAAGAATGCCATCTAAAGCCCCTAGCACAATTTCCTGACCATAGATGTCGATCAGAAGATACTTTCTTTAGGGAGGTCTATAAAAATCCTTAGAAATTGTACAGATGTGCTAGATAACAGTGAAGTGGGAGTGGAGAGGTCCAGATCATAATTTCAGCTTTACTTCTAGAATGCATCATTTCACGAGCCTCTCTTTCCATAGTTGTTATGTGAAAATGCATCCATATCCCTAAAGAAGATGAATATCAGTGAATGAGTCCATGAGTAGTATTATCTGCTTTTAAATGTACAATTCTGCAATCAATGAGAAAGATGAGGCAGTGTTCTACATGTACAGATGTCTCACAAAGCATAGAAACATTGTCACAGACTCAGTTGTCGGATTTGTATTCATCTTTCTATTTTACACATCATTATTTAAATGTACGCATTCATCTTCTTAGAATTTTATTTTTTCAAAACATATGCATCAAATGTTTATTTTTAAAGTTCTTTCAGAGTCTGGATTAAGATATATACATATTTACAGTGTTCATGAGGAGTGAAACAAACAAAGACTATCAGACCATCATGGAATAAAGCTAGGCTTCAAAAATAACCAAAACAACAGAGTGCTTGCAAAAACATGGAAACTGAACAACTCTCTCCTCAATGACCTCTGGGTCAGGGAAGAAATAATAAAAGAAATTAAAGTCTTCTTAGAACTCAATGAAAATGAAGGCACAACATACCCAAACTTATGGGACACATTGAAAGCAGTGCTAAGAGGAAAGTTTATAGCTCTAAGTGCCTTCAAAAAGAAACTGGAGAATTCCTATACTAGCCACCTAAAAGAACACCTGAAAGAGCTAGAACAAAAAGAAGCAAACACTCCCAAGAGGAGCAGACGAGAGGAAATTATCAAACTCAGGGCTGAAATCAACAACTTAGAAACAAAAAGAACAATACAAAGAATCGACAAAACCAAGAGCTGGTTCTTTGAGAAAATCAACAAAATAGACAAGCCCTTAGCTAAACTAACTAAAAGGCAGAGGGAAAATACCCAAATCAACAAAATCAGAAATGAAAAGGGGGAAATAACAACAGACATTGAGGAAATCCAAAGAATCGTTAGGTCCTACTTCAAAAACTTGTACTCCACAAAATTGGAAAATCTAAATGAAATGGACAATTTTCTTGATAGATTCCACCTACCAAGGTTAAATCAAGAACAGGTAAACACATTAAACAGTCCTATAACCCTTAAGGAAATAGAAGAAGTCATTAGACGTCTTCCAACCAAAAAAAGCCCAGGCCCAGATGGTTTCAGCACAGAATTCTACCAGACATTCAAAGAAGAGCTAACACCAATATTCTTCAAACTCTTCCACAACATAGAAACAGAAGGAATACTGCCAAACACATTCTATGAGGCCACAGTTACCCTGATACCTAAACCTCACAAAGACCCAACGGAGAAAGAAAATTTCAGACCAATTTCCCTTATGAACATGGATGCAAAGATACTTAATAAAATACTTGCAAACCAGATCCAAGATCACATCAAAAGTATCATACACCATGATCAAGTAGGCTTCATCCCAGGGATGCAGGGGTGGTTCAACATTAGAAAATCCATCAATGTAATCCACCACATAAACAAGCTGAAAGAAAAGAACCACATGATCATCTCATTGGATGCTGAAAAAGCTTTTGACAAAATACAGCACCCTTTCATGATAAAAGTCTTAGAGAGATCAGGCATACAAGGACCATACTTAAAAATAATAAAAGCAATTTACAGCAAGCCAATAGCCAACATCAAACTAAATGGAGAGAAACTTAAAGCATTTCCTCTAAAATCAGGGACAAGGCAAGGCTGCCCACTCTCTCCATATCTCTTCAACATAGTACTTGAAGTTTTAGCTAGAGCAATAAGACAACTAAAAGAGATCAAGGGGATACAAATTGGAAAGGAAGAAGTCAAACTATCCTCTATTTGCAGATGATATGATAGTATACATCAGTGACCCCAAAAATTCCACCAGAGAACTTCTACAGCTGATAAACTCCTTCAGCAAGGTGGCCGGATACAAAATCAATTCAAAAAAATCAGTAGCCCTTCTTTACACAAAAGATAAACGGGCTGAGAAAGAAATAAGGGAATCAACACCCTTCACAATAGCCACAAATAATATAAAATACCTGGGGGTAACTCTAACCAAGCAAGTGAAAGACCTGTATGATAAGAACTTCAAGACCCTGAAGAAAGAAATTGAAGAAGATATCAGGAGATGGAAAGATCTCCCTTGTTCATGGATAGGTAGGATCAACATAATAAAAATGGCAATCTTACCAAAAGCAATATACAGATTCAATGCAATTCCTATCCAAATACCAACTCAATTTTTTACAGATCTGGAAAAAACAATTCTCAACTTCATATGGAATAACAAAAGACCCAGAATAGCTAAATCAATCATGTACAATAACAGAACATCTGGAGGTATCACCATCCCGGATTTCAAGCTGTACTACAGGGCAATAGTAATAAAAACAGCATGGTACTGGTATAGAAACAGATCAGTTGACCAATGGAATCGAATTGAAGACCCAGAAATAAACCCACACATCTATGGTCACTTAATTTTTGATAAAGAAGCCAAAAACATACAATGGAAAAAGGAAAGCATCTTCAATAAATGGTGCTGGTCTAACTGGATGTCAACATGTAGAAGAATGCAAATAGATCCATACTTATCACCCTGTACAAAACTTAAGTCTAAGTGGATCAAGGACCTCAACATAAATCCAGACACATTAACATTAATAGAAGAGAAAGTGGGAAAAAGCCTTGAAATCTTTGGCACTGGTAGCAACTTCCTGAATAGAACACCAATAGCTCAGGCACTAAAACAAACAATCAATAAATGGGACCTTATAAAATTGAAAAGCTTCTGTACGGCAAAGGACACTGTCCTTAGAACAAAACAGCAGCCTACAGAGTGGGAAAGGATCTTCACCAACCCAACATCTGACAGAGGGCTAATATCCAAAATATATAAAGAACTGAAGAAATTAAACACCAAAAAATCAAATAACCCCATCAATAAATGGGGTACAGAGCTAAACCGAGAATTCACAGAAGAGGAATCTCTAAAGGCTGAGAGGCATTTGAGGAAATGTTCAACATCTTTGGTTATCAGGGAAATGCAACTTAAAACAACTCTGAGATTCCATCTCACACCTGTCAGAATGGCTAAGATCAAAAACTCAAATGATAGCACATGCTGGCGAGGATGTGGAGAAAGGGGAACACTCCCCCATTGCTGGTGGGACTGCAAACTTGTGCAACCACTTTGGAAATCAATCTGGAGATATGTTAGAAAATTGGGAATAAATCTACCTCAAGACCCAGCCATACCCCTCTTGGGCATATATCCAAAAGATCTGAAAAGAAACCAAAAGGACATTGCCTCAACAATGTTCATAGCAGCTTTATTTATAATAGCCAGAAACTGGAAACAACCCAGATGTCCATCAACTGAAGAATGGATAAAAAAAACTGTGGTACATATACACAATGGAATACTACACAGCTATCAGAAATGAGGAAATCATGCAATACAATATGCATTTTAAGAAGACCATTTAGCCTCAGAAATATAGAGGCTGTAATAGGAACCAAATGTGGGATAAGCTGTGCGATGTTCCAGTAACGGCTTGCAGGTTCCTTTGCTGATACCAGAGAGCAGAAAACGATTTCACTGATTTGCCAGGAGATTAATGAGTAGCTATTTTTTTTTCCTGGCCATATAAATACCTTGGAGTTTCCAAATATCCACCCCAGCATACTGGAAAATGGTTTCTAACATGAAAAATGGTGTTCAAGGTGAGATACAGAATAGAAGAAATAAAATGTTCTCTTGATGCTCACTTCAGCTCAGATTCTTCACATGTAAAATGAGAATAATACCTTCTGTTTTTCTTTTTGTGAGGACCATGAATAATTATGTATTCAAAAGAGCACTATAAATTAAATGAGATTTGGGTATTTTGGCTCATCAAGAACTGTAAGAAGCCAGAATACCATAATTATGTATTTGAAAACTCTATCATCCAAAACAGCACTAATGTGATAGGGTACAGACTCAATGCTACAGCTTCAGGCTCCTTGGAGCCTTACAATGATTGCCTCAGCAAAGTTGTACACAGTAGTTGCCTAGCAATAGAGCAATGGGCTCTTACAGATTGTTCACAAACTCCGGTGAGAAGGTTAATGGAAATAAAACATCTTAGATTTGGGAAAGGTGGAACTCTGCTTTTTAAAAACAATGAGCTTAAATTTGAATCCTCCACTTCTTTCCCTGTGCCTTCTTTCTGTGTCTATTTCTATCCCTTAAAACAAAAAGAAAAAAAAAAACACAGAAAACAGGATATGTGAAAGTAATAAAGAGCCTCTTCTATTATTTTTTAATGAGTTTACAAGGGAAATATTTGCTTTGCTGAGGCCTAATGTTCCAGTATAGAGCTCAAAACTATAGATGTATAGATGTTATTAATCTATAGTCATATGTTGCTTCCAACATTCATGGTGGATACTTGTTTTCTGTTAGGTTGGTTTTAATTTGCAGGCTGCTTTTGGCAAATTATCATAACACACACACCTTATTCTGGGCTAGTGATATAGAAGAATTTATTATTTAAGATTAAAAGTATGGCTTTAGGTTAGGATGCAAAAATTGATTTTATGGGGAATCCAAGTCACAATAAAGTTGGTCATATTGCTTTTTTAAAATCAAATTAAAGTAGCTTGAGTAGATAGTAGGAAAACAGACTGAGTGTAGTTTTAGACTCCACTTAAGGCATAGTATTAACTTGGTTGCAAAATCTGACAAAAGTGTATTTTCTTAAAACAATGGCTAAATAAGAAAAAAGTCCCATATCTGCAAGAGACCTATAAAAAATTGGATGCCACTAGCTCTTTACCTACTTTATTCTGCCTGTTTTCTCACCACTGATAGAACAAAAAGCCACTTAGAACTATCAAAACATCTTCAAGGAAGAATGAATTCACAACTAACACTAAAAAAATAATTAATTTCTAGAAATGAATTTGTTTGGAGATGGGGTAATGACTACTTACTCAAAAATATAAATATTTTAATAGAGGAAACCATATTAAAGGTTCTGATAAATTGAAAATTAGAATATAATATGATTATTCAGATTAGAAACTCAGCAAGAGAGGGCGTTAGAAAAAATATGATGGAACAGACTGAAGTGAATATTGTGCAAAATGATTTAAATTCCTAAGCCACAAATTTCTTTATTTGATAATCATGCAATAATCTGAATCCTAGCTCTTCTATTATTTTTTCTTCTACTTTTAAGAGGTTGATTTAGGGTGGCCACCTACCATTCGTAAGAATCACTTTTGCTCCAATAATGTGCAGTGACATTTACAAATATAAAAATTAATCTAAGTAGCATACACATTAAATTACTTATTAGTAATGTCAGTAAGATTGTTACTTCGTATATCTTACTGCATGCTAATTAGGTACTAGTGAATCTTTCAGCCCCATGACCCAAGCTGAGCAAAGAATCAGAACGCTCATCTAAGTATTACTTCATCCCACCACGGATCAAGATTACTCTTTTCCAATCCTTGTATAGACTGGCTCTTCTGAAAACACTGCAACCTTCTCATCCATTTCAACTTTACCATGCATAAAATCTGGAAAATAGTACCCCTGAACAACACACACCCACATTTTGCCCAGTGTTTTTACTTTGACGACAGAGTATTATGAAAATAGTTTTTACATTCCAAGTAAGACTAGAACTTCTGCAGCCATACTTAATAGCACACCTTAAATTCACTTAAGACTTAAAACTGCTGTTCCACTGTGCACTCAGCAGGTTTGTTTAATGTACCTTTAAGAGAGCAAAGTAAGAGACAACCTTAGTTGCCTTGCATTTCACTTGTAATCACCTTTTATAGCCTAAACTAATATATAGCTGTAATCTTAAATTATGTAAGCTTCCATGCTTCTGAATCAGAACAATAAATATGTATATCACTTGCTGAAAGCAGCAAATACAGAGGTTAAAAGCAATCTTAAAAAAGAATATCTATGTATGAATATTAGTTGATAAATAATGATGTTTACATTACTGTTCATTATGTATGTCAGTTGGAGCCAGTGATGACCTAATCCCTTGAAAACTGTTAAGATTTCTAAAAATACTCATTCCTACTCCATGTAATGCTTTCTCTGCTGTTCAATACAGACAGAAGCAAACAGAAGTGAAGGCCTTTATTAAGAATAAACAGTCACAGAAATGTGTGTGTATGCACATGCGCGCATGCACGCGCGCACACACACAAAGACAGAACACAAAACAGACACGTATATATACACAGGAACAGACCTGATACAGAAATGGGATCAGATATGACTCTGATCTCATATAACAGACAGATGAGGATGGGAGTCATGGGGAGCGCGAAGTAGAGAATTTAATTGTGGTCTCAGCTAAATGGCTCCAAGGGGAATTGCTTTTGTTTCTTTCCTTAGTGACCTTACTGTGATACTAATACATTATTGGTGACTTGGAGTTAATCACCAATGAGTTTAATTCACTCATTTTACCACACATGATTCTGAGTCCACACTGGTTATTTTACTCTTCCTTTTAATAGTTCCTAGATGGTTTCACCACAGGGCTAACCTCACACATCTTTATTTTGCTTTCCCAGTCTAAGTTGAAGCACCTTGAGGGCAAGGAACATCTTTCAAACCTTTGTAATATCCCCTGCAAGATTCAGCTAAGTACAAAAGTCCTGCTCATGCACCATGTTTGAGTGATTCTTTAGAACAATTGTAACATATTGGTATAACCTGAATTCATACATCAGCTTCAACTCTTCAAATGGCTAACACTTTCAAATTCTATGAGCTATATAAATTCATAGCATCTCTGGGTGTAAGTAAGTATCTGTTTTGTCTGATAACCACACTCAAAAACATTTTGACAGATTCACAGTATGAAGAGAAAGGATTTGTGTTTAATTAATGAATCTTTCCCCAGGTTCAGATTTTTAGTCTTTTAATGCACTTTCATCTGTTAGAAGGATACTATTAAAATGTCTTAGCTATTGACTAATGCTTAATTATTCTCTTTCTGGAGTAAATCACATTTTTAATGCTAATCAATCCTTGGCTTTCTTAGCAGGAAGTCCTTTAGTGTAGTAATATATCAAGGCTTTGTGTTTATTTTCCATCTCTCTTTGTCTCATTTTAAGTGGGAGGTTTGAAATGGATTATACTTACAAAGCATAATACATTACATTAGTCTGGACTTAACATGAGCCAGGAAAGTTACATAGTAGATTAAATGAAGCCTGTGCCCCTTTCTCCCCCACAATTTAAAAAAAAGATTAGTTTGTAGTCTGCTATTTAAAAAATATAGTATATACTCATATGTTATGCATCACATTTACATATTTATATGTAGCTTATTTCATTCATTTGATAATCTAAATATTGTTAGATCCTCAACAAAATCAGATCTTATTCAAATATGTTACATAATGACTGAATTATTTTTCATATTTGGATTTTTCAAAAGCATATATATTTCTATAAATGAAAATTCAAATCAAGATTATTTTTAAATAATCCATATATTAAGAATATTTTAAAAAGTTTATTCTTCTATCATATATTACGTTCCAACCACAGTCTCCACTTCTTCCAGTCCTCCTAGTCCCCCTCCTACCTTCCCTTTGTCCCACATCCACTCCTCCTCTATTTCCCTTCAGAAAAGAGGCAACCTAGTGGGAGGAAAGGGGTCCCAGTGATAGGCAAAAGAGTCAGAGGCACTCTCCACTCCCACTGTTAGGAATCCCACAAGAAAAACAAGCTACACAACAGGATCATATATGCAAATAACCAAGCACAGACCAATGAAGATTTGCTACCAGGAGCCCTGTTTAGTTAATTCTGTGGGCCAAGTTCTCATGGTTTCAATTTCCTCTGACTCCTAAGATTGTTCCACCCCATTTTGATGCGGACTCATATATCTCAGGTTGGCTTTAAACTTCTGATCCTCTTGCCTCCACCTCAAAAGTGCTAGGAATATAGGTATATGTTACCACATCCGCTATGGATACAACCCAAAGCTTTGTGCGTGCTACATAAGCAATCTAACAACTGAATTATATCATTAGCGCATGCAAAAAAGAACAGTATTGCACTTGATAGGGTAGCTTTCTTAGAACTTGTAATATGGGTGACAGCACTCCTACTTTTACTGCTGTGATGAAAATGATGTTGTTCTAAAACATATCCATGATGTCAAATTAACAGAAGAAACCAATTGTTAATGGATAGAGAAAGACAGCACAGTATGAAAACAAACAGTTTGGACTCTTACGGACTATTATGATTAGATAAAGCAGACTTAAAAGATCAACAGAAGAGATAAGAAAGTTCACTGAATAAGTATAATCCTGGCTCATTTTGATACATGCTTTATTAAAGAGAAGAGTAGGTTGACAGCCATAACTTTCAAATTTCAAAACATATGCCATCATTGTCTTTTATCTCTGAAATTGTAGTATAAATTTATTTTTATCCAACAATTCAATCCAAATTAATATTCTTTACATTGGAAAGTCTTTATCTTTTATTGGTCATACTGTTACCTATCTGCAACATGTATGTGTTAACCAATAAACATTTGATTTTTTTACTACCTCACTATTTTATGAAAAACATTTTAGCTCCATCATAGATACAACAATTCATAGTAAAGAGTCAAACAGCAGATATTCTTATATTAGTAATATAAATTTTAAGTTTTTATATTATGTTGTATTGGTGAATAAATAATAGAGTTTTAAGGAAAGTCCTATGAAACCAGTGGTTCCCATTGTCTTTTGGTGATTTCAAATCACTTCCAGATATTTCAGGACTATTTCTTTCTATTTTGCATTTTGAACTCCAGAGTAAAGAATCACAGGTGGCTTCACAGACAGACTGAAGACCTAGAACTCAGGTTTTATCAAGACTATAAGTTGCTCTTCACAAACTGACAGCATGTTCCCATTGCTGAAGATCAGAACTATAAAACTTATGAACATGGTTATGTCGAGCTGATACTTTCATAGAACCTTTATCACTACAGTCTAATATCTTTTTTTTCATTTCATCTTTTTTTATATAAATACTTTATTTTTTTTCTTCAAGTTACATCTCAGTCACAAACCCCTCCCTATTCCCCCTTCCTATCCCGCCCTTCCACCCTCTTCCCCCAGAAGTTTCCCCTTTCAGTCCAACAGATGGTTCCTTCTCTTATAACAAACAACAGATATAAATATGCCACATTTATGAGAGTTAAATGGCCCCGTATACCTTCCCAATGTCCAGTTTATACATATTTGGCCCCTGACTTTAACATTCTACTATCTAACCATCTCCATGAGTTTAAAGGTCTATATCTGACTCAACATTCATACTAACTTGCAACACACTTTTAAGAGTATCTTCTTAGATCTATAACACCCTCTTGATTCCTAAACAACTCAAGATTTAACTATGAGACTCTAGCTGTCTATTCTTCAACCACCTCAGAGACCTGAGAGGGGTAAATATATCTGCTTATATAGGAAGTGCAGGGCCTGCAGCTTCCAAAACTAATAAAGGCCATACCAATGACTGCCTGGACAGTTCCCATTTTTTCTCCATACATTCCTGCATCAGTCTAATATCTTAAATCCAGGAAGATACTTTACATGCTCCTAAAGGAGAAACAAAACATCAACCTAATCACAAACCTTTTGACCTTCAATGGTGTGCTGCCTGCAACATATGATGGACAATGGAGGCACAAAATAACCAACCATTAAGTGATTTGACTTAAGACCCACTCCATGAGATGGAGCCCATGTTTGACAGAGCTTAGGTGACTAAGAACATGAGCCTATTTACCACAGAGACCAAGGGAAAAAATCAAATAATAGTGGTCTAAAGTGGGAACGAAAACCAGTGATGAGTGGTAATGATACTCTGTTATAGATCAATGCCTTGTGGAACCATCATCAAAGAAGCTTCCTCCTGAAGCAGATGGGAACAAACATAAGAGACCCACAGCTAGACATTGTGCAAGGAGTTACAGACCTTGGAAGATTCAGGCCTAAATGGGATGTCTTCATCAAATCCTTCCCCTCATGAATCAAGGAACCTTGGTGAAGAAGATGTGGAAAGAGTGTAAGAGCCAGAGGGAATGGGGGACACCAAGAAAACAAGGCTCTATTATCAGCATGAGCAAAGCTTATATAAACTTGCAGAAACTGAAACAGCATGCACAGAGCTTGCATGGGTCTGAAACAGGCTCTCTGTGCTTTTGTTATGGATTCCAATTTAGTGTTTATGGGATTTCTTGCTGTGCTAGTGAGTGGGTCTCCTCTGATTCTTGTGTCCTTTCTTAGGCTCTTCTTTTTTCCTACTGGTTTTTCCTGCCCAACTTCATTGTAAAGTTTTTCTTTTATCTTATATCATTTAAAAAAATGAGTGAATTAATGAATGAGTGGATAACAAATGAAAGATAACCAAACAACTAGGGTAAAGATTAACAACTGAACTTTTATTTATACCTGTTGGGAATGGAAATATCAGTTTTCTCCAGTGGAGTGTCACTGGATTTATTAAGCATTACAAGGCACCACATGTTCAGGACTATTTGACCAACATATAATAGACTCTGTGGCTGTTTTTTTTATTTTGTTTGTTTGTTTTGTTTTGATTTGTTTGTTTGTTTTGTTTCTTTGTTTTATTAGTGATTGTGTTTGTGTATGTGTGCACTTTTATTTGGTTACAGTTTTATTTTTCATTTTTGGTGTTGTTTTATATTGTTTTCTTTGTTTACAGTTTGTATTGTTGTATGGGGTTTTTGGTCATTTTTTTTTGAGAAATAAAGTTGGGTGTATAAGGAGAAGAAAAGGATTTGGAAGGAGTTGGAAGAAGAGACTAATGTGAGCAAAATATATTGAAACTGAAATTTTGATTTCAATAGTAAAAATATAGTAATAATTTTAAAAAGGAATACCTCAGTATACCACTAATATAACTTCACATGAAATTATTTTCAGAACTCTAGTCCAGACCCTTTGTTTTGACATTTAAATCTTCTCACATATACCCTTAGCATGTCATGGCATTCACATACAGTCATATATATGTCATGGGAGTCATGACAGTTATATACAGTTCATTTTCTTCTGGAATATCTAAGCCAAATCTCTATTCAAACTGATGTTTCACTTTATTTAAAACCTGAAGTACAAGGATGGTGCTAAAGTGATGTACTGAATAAATTCAAATATTGTTGAACTCTTTTAATATTATGTTGGTTTTCCAACAACCTCATATGAAAAGACACGTTTAATGTAAATATACAAATAATTTCATATAAAAATATAGCTAGCACATATTATTTCTATTTAATTAAAATGAGGATAAATATAAAATGTGAAAGCCAATACTTGGTGCACAAACTTATTAATTTTATTTTATCCAACAGCACTTGCGTGTTGACTAGGAATGAGTCAGTTCCTAAACCACAAGGAAAGACCCAAATAAATAAATAAATAAATAAATAAATAAAAACTGAAAGGAAGGAGCAAAACAAACAGCAGATGGCAATTTAGGGCAGCCTCCCACCTCTCCCAAGGCCCTTTTGGAATCTGCATATGCAGCCTAGACTGTGTGTTCTGGAATGGATCTACTAATCTGGGGATATAGTACTGGCTTCTTGAGCTGTTTCTCTAGCCATGTTAGAAGAAAAAAATATCAGAGCCAATTAGGGTGTGTTAGATAAGTTAGACTTTGAAATATGTTGCCCATACTTCCAACTCCCTCTTGGTTGCCCTGGTCCAACTTTGTTTAATTGATCTGGTTTCCTAATTGTTCTGGAATCTAGGTTGGCAACTCTCTAACTCTCAACACTTCTGTTCGCTTCAATATCTATGATTTTTCTCCCATTTTAAATAATTTCATTTCCTGTTTTCTTATGGCCAGCAGTTCTGTGAGTCCTTTTAAGCAGAAGTGATTTTGCATATCAGGTTCCACTCCAACGAAAGCATTCCATGAACCTAGAGAAGATAATCAAGGCAAAGATGGGCCATGAACATTTAAATTTTCCAGGAACCCATATCTTTACCATTGCCATTTGTGCAAACATTCATGTTTATTGAGAATGTTAGTTTTATATAGCTGTTTATAATAATAGAAATAAAATGAAAATCAAATTTATTGCAATGATGTCATTGTATGAAGAATGCTCATCATTAAGTCTCCTTTATTCATTTCTAGCATAAATAGTTTCACAGATGCCCTTTTGTTTCCCTATATTAATATTTTCATCCTAACTGGCACCAAGATCAATTTCTCCATCGTCACAAAGGTAATGATCCCTGATTGGATTCAGGTTTAGATGTTTTCCCCCTTTATTTTCACACACTCAGGTGACCATGACAACTCTTTGATCCTCATCATCTGAAACATGTATTTCTTTAACTGGGTCCAAGATTATTAGTAGTAATAAATATCACATTTATTATCTCCTTTCCTGTGTCTTCACAGCATGATGTTTAAAATAAGTGTCAATTTGTGCTGAGCCCAATGTATATATTTGGTTTGAATTTAACTAATAAAAATCACATAGTTTTAGGTGCCAAGTCCTGAGTGTTTTCCTGGAACATTACATTTTAAAATAATAATTACTGTAGCATGAACTGAACATATTTAATATTCCCTCACCTTCCAGATATTGTTACCAGGGCTTAGAAATACTAAATAAATTTAAGAGGCTCCAATAGCGATTAACTAACAGATCATGAGGCTTAAGCTTGTCCATGAAATTTTGCATGTTACCAGGGCCACATGTAGGCAAGAATAGCTATAAATGCTCAAATTTAATAAACTGTAAATTTGTTAAAATAATTATGATTTATAATTTTTTGAATATTTCATAAGTCTATCAATGTATCTAGATCATATCCACATCCTACTCTCTCGTTCAAGTTCACTGCATCCAAACATATTTCCCATATCCTTCCTAACTTCAAGACTGCTTTCTAATAACTCCCCAATGTAACCGAACTTTTAAATTACTATTTATCACTTATTTATTTATTACTAAATTCACTTATAACAAACACCAACAATTTCTTAACTATTAATCCTATAAATTCCTACAACTCTTTAACCTATCCACTAAACCTATTGATAATTATAACAACTACTTTCATAACTTTTTAGAATGATACAGTCTCTAGGGCAGGTCCTCAGTCATCAGGAACACAGTCTTTGTTGTAGATTCTTTAATGCACTTAGCAGTCCTTTTTCTGGATCTCTCAGATGCAGGTTCATCAGGGCAAGTTGGTTATTGCAGTCTCACCTTAAATAAGGCTTCATGCTTTCTTCTCTGTGGGAGACCCCAGTCGTCTGCAGGCCAACTTACTTCTTTTGAATCAGGAACTCAGCTGCTCTGCCTCAGTCCTTAAAGCCAGGCACAATTTCCTTTAGGCCACTGTTCGGACAGATCAAACCCCTCTAGGCAAAAGCTGAGCCACAGGGTTTAGTCCTTGGCCTTTTGGTGTCTTGCTCAGGCTTTCTTTGCTCACCAGCTTCTTTCTGCTTCAGGGAAATCTGGCCATCAAATGATGGCCAGCCCTTTTTTCAGCAGGACTCTTGGAGCTCTCTAGCATCAGGGGCCTCCTCTCCTTCTGGGCTCCATGCACTGTCCTTAAATAGGAGGAACTCTGTTTCAGCTTAATTTGGGCTCCACCCACTTAGCAGCTGAAAACAATGTCAGGACAGATACTTTGTTTCTTCAAGTCCATTAAGTCTTTCCTGTTTTCCTGACTTCAACCTTGTTTTTCTGTCTATTGAGTATTTCCTGTTTTTCCTGACTTCAACCTTGTTTTTTAGTCTATTAAGTCTCCTGTTTGTTTCCTGTTTTTAGTCCACATGCTGATAATGCTCTTCATGACCCAAATTAAGAGACAGTATCAGAAACCCCTATATATTTTCTAAATCTAATTTATCTAACCCCCTACACCCCAAGTCCAATTAGTGCCTCCTATACATGCATGTGGTGGTGTCAGAATCAGTGGCAACTGATGGCTTTTGAGGGAAAGAAAGCCACGTTTCTTCGATGGTACACCTAATGTAGGCTGCCTATTTTGAAATTATGCTTAGTTTCTTTGTAACTCCATTCCATGCTTCTCAATTGTGAATTTTGTGAATGACAGTTTTGTGAGGTATTGTCTGTTAGCAAACATGGGAAGGAGTCAAATCTATCTTACTTGAATATAATAATCTTATTTTTGAACACATCAAACATCTAATAAATGCCTATTCATTCAAAATATATTTACTAAGAAGTGCATTCAATTAATGGCAAATACATACCCTTATTAAAATGTGTAAGATAAAATTAATGTGTGCATAAATGTAATTATATATAATTAAAAGATAACTTATTCTTTAAAATATATTGTCCATACCTCTATCTCCCTCTTGTTTGGCTATTATATATCTGAAGAATATATATATGTATGTATATATAGATATATATAATTTCTTATGCACTGTGTGTCTACTGAAAAGTATCTTATAAGTGAGTATGTCTTGATATCTAACTTGAGCTAATTAATTCAAACATTAATGTTGAGCGATATTAATGACCAGTGATTGTTACTTCCTGTCATCTTGATGTTGTTAGAAATAGTGTGTGAGTGAGATTCTCTTCTTTTAGTTTTGCTGCCATCAGATTATTTACTTCCTGTGTCTTCTCCTGCATAGTTAACCTCTTTGGGTTGGAGTTTTCCTTCTAACATCTTTTGTAGAGCCTGATTTTTATGTAGATATTATTTGAATTTAGTTTTGTCCTGGAACATCTTGTTTTCTCCATCTTTGTTGATTGACAATGTTATTGCAATTAGTTGTCTGGCCTAGAATTTGTGTTTTTTTAGGGTTTGCAAGATATCTGTCCAGGCCATTCTGGCTTTTAGTGTCTCTGATGAGAAGTCATATGTGATTCTGCTAGGTTTACCATTATAAATTCCTTGGTCCTTTTCCCTAGCAGATTTTAATATTCTCTCTTTGTTCTCTACATTTAGTGTTTGAATTATTATGTGACAGTGGGGGCTGTACAGAAGTGGTGGGAGGGAGCTACCCGGTGAGGACCTGAGAGCAGGTAGGTCTGCTCAGGAAGGCAGGTCGAGCTGTGGACCAGAGGTTGGACCAATTTGTCCCTTGGGCCCGTGTTCTCCCCTCACTGAAACAGTCGTTCTGGCTCAGCAGCTAGTCTGAACACACAGGAAAGGAGTTCCACCCAAGATATTATTATTATGTAATACAATTAATGGTGTATTATATAATACTATTATTTTAAATAATAATTTTATAATATTATTTTTAGAAAATCATTTTCTTTTCTGGTCTAATCTATTTGGAGTTCTGTAGGCTTCTTGTACAATTATAGGCATCTCTTTAGGTTTGGGAAATTTTCTTCTATGATTTTGTTGAAAATATTTTCTGGTCTTGGAACTGGGAATCTTCTCTTTCTTCTATTCCTATTATTCTGAGATTTCATCATTTCATAGTGTCCTTGATTTCCTAAAGGTTTTGCGTCAGGACTTTTTGTATTTTACATTTGCTTTGACAGATGTATCAATTTCTTCAATTTTGTCCTCTGTGTCTGAGCTTCTTCCTTCTATCTCTTGTAGTCTGTTGGTGATGCTTGTATCTGTAGTTCCTTTTCTTTTCCTAAGGTTTTCCAGTTCCATGGATGTCTCAGCTTCTGCTTTTCAGGTCTTCCATTCCTTTAAGAGCTTTATTCATTTCCATTACCTCTTTTGCAATATTTTGTTGTTACTCTCTGAGGTATTTGATTTCCTCCCTTAAGCCTTCTATTATTAATATAAGCATAGGATTAAGGTCATTATCCTCTGTTTCAATTGTGTTAGGATTTCCAGGGTTTTCTGTAGCATTATAGCTAGGTTCTAGAGACATCATATTGCTTTGGATCATTTTTATCTTGCCCTGGCCTTTAGTCATCTGGTTGACCCTGGTGTTGTCTGGTTGTTTCTGATGCCAGTTGGCCTTGGTGCTCAGTAAAACCCCCTGTTCTGGAGGCTGGGTGATTCTGAGATCCTGGTGTCCATGTCCGGATGATGGGTAGGTTCCAGGAATAAAATGGTTCTTGGAGAGTGATCGCCACTCTCCTCAACTGGTTTTGACCCAATTGGACCTATATTCAGGGGATTGGAGTTGGAAGAGGGCTATCCTGTGAGGACCTGAGAGCTGGTGCGTCTCCTCAAGAAGGCAGGTTGAACTGTGGACCAGAGGTTGGACCTGTGCACCACTTGGACCTGTGTTCTCTCCTCACTAACACAGTCCTTCTGGTTCAGCAGCTATGCTGGACATACAGGCAAGAAGCTATACCCAAGATGGGTGCCAGGGTCAGTGTGCCTGTTGCTGAGTGCATCAAAAGCTTGGTGCTCATGTGAGTGACCCGTCCCAACATTTGTGGGGAACACATGGTCACCGGCTCTGTTTGAAGTCATTCTTAGCTCCTGATTGCTTTGCTGTGACTGGGTTTGGTCTCTGTCACTCAGCTAAAGTTTGTACTGTGCTGCCATGTTGGGAACTCAAGAAAGAAAATCTTACTTAGCTTTGCTCTTGTGGTCAGCTGTTTTTCCTGGTTGGGTGGACAGGTCCGCGTGGAGGCTGGATCAAGGGAGACAGGTGGGGTCGCCGATCTGTGGCTGGAGCGGTAGACTGGATCTGCTCATGGGCTGGAACTCTTCTGCAATTTCTTTACTTTTTGAGAATTTTACACAAATATAAAATAAAGTATCATATTTCATTTCCCTGATCTAATAGTTCACTCTCCTATCTTTGTTTCTTTTCATTCTCCAGTAAGTCCTATTAGTCCATATGTAAATGGGTGAGGATCATACACATAGGAACCAATCAATGGCCATGTCCAAAAGAATGTAATACTACTCAGCCATCAGTTACAACCAAATCATGCCATTTGCTGCCAAATGTATGGAATTGGAAAAGCTCATCCTGAGTGAGCTAACCCAGACTCAGAAAGATGCACATGGAATTTATTAACTTCTAATTGGATTTTAGCAGTGTAGTACAGGATAACTATCTCACAACCAACACACCAAAAGCAACAGGAGCATAGACCTTGTTACCTGTTCGTAGGACACTTTGCCCTAATAGAGTTGCCACATAGGCCCGCAGTGCAAAAGGAAGCTCTTAACACTCATATGACTGTTGAACTGAGGGGGGCTGATATGTAGGGGCAACCCACTCCAGAGGAGGATAGGTGGGAGAGGGGGAAGAGGGTGCAGGGTGGGCCCGGGAGGGGTAGAGAGAGGGGACTGTGATGGGGATGTAACTTGAAGTAATAAATAAACAACAACAACAAAAAAGAACAATAAAAAAAGAAATCTCAGATGAAGAAATTTTAAAAAGAAAGAAAGAACTATTCTCCCCCTCCCAGGAGGTATCAAGTAGCAGGAGCTCCTTACTAAATTGGGAGGTGAAGATTATTTTCCCTATCATGGGAATTTTGATTGTCTTGATACAAGATTCATTTTTTAAAAAACTGTAAAATTAATGTGATAGTTTTTGGATGTGGGTCTTTGGAAGGAAATTGCATCATAATTATATGCAATTATGAATAGTTTATTTTCTCCCCATGAATGATAAAAGAACTAGTCAGTTCTTTTTTTCTGTTATGCCAGAATACAATTTCATTAATACACAAACTTAAAACAGGTCCACACCAAAACTGCACCATGTGGCAATCCAATCTTAGAATTCTAGTCTCCAGTAAAAAGAAGTAGATTTTCTTGTATATAATCATCACTCTGTGTAGTACTTTGGATAGAGACTCAAATTAAAACATATGAATTAAAATAATGCAAAATTAAAGATTAAAATGCTTCCCATGTATATTTTATGCAAAGTTTTGTCATTGAAATATTAAAATATGTAACAAAATTAAAATCTAAATAAAATAATTTAAGAATACAGCCTTTCAAATATAAATTTAATAATCTTAAATTTATCTCAACTTTTAAAAATTCCATTAAAATGTATTAATATTTACAAAAATACACTTCATTAGCTTGAAATTCAAGGAATGTTTATTTATCAATGTAAATATGATGTTACATGCATATTATGTATATATCAGCATATATAAACTTTTCTGGGTAATTCATACATTATTAAAATTGTACAGTGCTACTTAGTTTTCATATAAATGTATTATAAATACTATGCTAATTTTATTTACTCAAAAATCTACAAAATAGAATGCAAAAACAATTAAAAATGGGTTCTTAAGTACATAAGACTATTTGGAACTTATAATTTTAAACATAAGATTCAAAAATAGAAGCTATCATGACTAATCAATTCTTTGTTTTTCCTCTAAGATTTTTCCTATGAAATCCTACCCAGTACATCACTTGACACTAGAGAAGTCTTTGTCTGTTCTTTGGAATGGACAATAATGAGTGTTATATTTCATAAATTCTTGCAGTATTTAGACATGGCTACCTGTATATTTAAAATTATTTCTTTTATTTTTTGAGATTATAATATAATTAGATCATTTCTCCTCCCTCTTTCTTTCTTTCTAAACCTCTTGTATACCTCTTTGCTTTGTTTCAAATTTATGTCCTTTTTTCAATAACTGTTGTTACATGCATATACTCATATGTACATACATATATATTTCTAAACATAACTTGCTCTGTTTATAAAATGTTTTATGCATGATTGTATGTTTTAAGGACTGACAACATGGCATTGGTTCTAGAGGAAAGAGCACTTATAAGTGTGATTTTGTGTGTGTGTATGAGCGTGTGTGTGAATTTGTGGGTGTGAGTTTGGGAGTGTGTTTGTATGCACGTGCAGTTGAACACATAGCCTGGCTTACATGTGGAAGTCAGGACAGCCTCTGGTGTTAGTGCTCACCTTGCATCTTGAAGAGTTGTTTACCACTGCAAATGCCAGGCTATCTGACTTATGATGATCTCAGTATTCTAATAACTCTGCTTCCTCACAGGAGCACTGGGATTGCTGTCAGTCTACAAAATATGATTTGTTTGTTAGTTTTGGTTCTGGCAATCCAAAACCAAGTCCCTATGCTTGTGTGATTGGTTTGTGCTTTATCCATGGAATAATCCCCCAATTCACCACCTGTACTTACATTAAGAAGCACAATGGAGAGACAGTCTCTCCAGAAGGTTTTATTTGACATACATTTTGGCAAAATTATGATATGCATAATTAAGCAGTGATTTTATAAGAACAGAAACAGCCTTATTATATTTTGGAAATTTGACATATTCTCTATCTAAGGCGTTATAATACTTTGAAATTACATAGGGTAAGTAGACACATAAGGGTATAATAATGATAATGATAATGATAATAATAATAATAATAATAATAATAATAATAATAAACAATAATAATGTAAATATTGGAGGACAATATCCTGGTTGCTCAACAATGTTCTCCAATGCCACCCAGCTCAACTGTGTTACATTTTAGAGCATTTGTGATAACTAGAAATGAATTGTGAATATATAATTTGTTTTTAGCAATGAAATTATTTGTAGTCACTTTATGATTGATGCAATGTGGAGCTTGTTAAAATGACCCAGTCTAAAGATGACCAACATCTGATGCTGTGTGAATGAATGCCATCATACAGTCACTAGTATAACCCTGTTATTCCTCCACATAGTCAATGTATACAGAAAAAATGAACATAGTCCTGACACCAAAAGTTAAAGAAATTCCTATGAAACACCAGAAATTAAACATTTTAGAATTCGTGTCAATATGGTCCCTATCACAACTTCTCAACCAGTAGTTGCAGTGGGTAACAGATGTAGGTAATACATAAACAAACCTATATAGATGTGGTTCAATGAAGTGTTTCTAGAGATAGAGACTTTAAAATTTGAAAGTAATATAATTCAACCATTTACTAATATTTATGGTTCACAAATCAACATAAAACAGTCACAAGAAACATTGTTTCTTGAATGTAGGAGCGCATAGACAATTCAGTAATGGAAGACCTCGTCTGTAGCATTACATGGTGAAGATCTGCAGCACAGGTCTCTCCTCACCTTCTACTCTTTATATCCAATGGAAAGTCAGTAAGACCTGTATCTACTGTCCTATCAAAAGCACTTAGACCCCTTTTTATAGAGAGAATAAATATTTAATTATGTGTTAATTACCCCTTTAAAATCATTGTATATCACTTTATGCTAACAGCAGCAAACTCTGGGGAATGGGTAGGTCTAAAAACCACGTTTGGATTGATTGCATGCATATATAATGACAGATCAGCACCTCTGCTTGCAACATCTTTCACTTACACAAAGGAAACAGCAAGAATCTGCACCTGCAGGAAGCAGTGTTCTGGCACAATGAATGGTTCTTCTGTTGGTCAGGGTTACTGCACAAAATACTGTGATTAATGAGAATATCAGAGGAGTTATGATTAGAAACCACCATTAATTACTAAGAAAGGCAAATGAATACATACAATTTATAAACGTATATGAAATACCTTTATAAAACATGAAGACAAAAAGCAAATAGGTAGAAAACGGAGGGGAGATTTGTCCCAGCATTGCTTCTTATGTGGGGAACTGTAAATAAAGACATAGGATTGCAAGCACTGATATGCGAGGGGCTGAGTGATGGACTCTGTCACATAAAGCCCTGCCTTGTATGTCTCTTGCAATGTTCAGTTTGCTTTAAACAAATGTTTGAAAGAGAAATATTTGAGAAACTGTTCGGTGAGTACTAGATAGCCATTAATATTTATACATTCTCTATTCTGAAAAAAATACTGTTCCCATTTTATACATGAAGTAACTGACATTGAGGCATGTTAATAACAACATTAAACTTTGCGGCATACAATCTCCAAAAACAAAAAAAAATTCATTATTATTGGTGTCTTCTCAGTGTCTCTGCATGATTAAAAACCTATTACTCTACAAAGGACATTGGTCATCAGTAAATTAATATCAATGATAAACCGATTCATTAATAAATAATTCATTTGTATACTGTATGAAATAAGTTGCCTTTGAAACAGGTATATTATTTTTCCTATATACTGAATTGGTGAAGCTATAGAGACCACTCATCAACAAACTTATTGTTGGGAATATGTTTTTTTTAAAGGAATGGAGAGATACCTCAGTAGCCAAGAAAAACAGTTGCTGTTGCAGAGGAAACGCATTTGATTCTCAGCACCCATATGGTCTCTCAGAACCTTCGGCAACTCCAATTCACGGGGATCTGTTATTTTTTTTCTCACTTATGAGAGTATCAGGCAGTCGCCTAGTGCACAAATAGAAGTCCAGACAAAACATCTATATACATAAAAATATATTAAAGAGTATAAAAATGTTGAAAAGACCAATTGTAAAAATACTTTGAATATTTTATATTAAATAAGAGACATGTTGCTCAATCATTACTTAACCCTGCTATGGCATCATTCATTTTATCTGCTTCTTCAGAAAACTCTGCATAAGGGAAGGCTGAAGTTTAAGCATTGCTAGCTTGTCGGAGTTGTAATATCAAACAACTGTTAAGAAGAAAGAAAATTATTAATAACTGCAAATGTGCATACATTTTAGATTTTGAATATGAGATTTGATTTCATGATCAAATAATTTTAACACTGGATGTCTCTGGAATAGAAAGGGTTTTAATCATTATGATCAGGTGACAGGGTCCTAAAGTTATCTGTATGGTGTGTGTTTGTGTGTATGTGTGTGTGTCCACATGTGCACATGTGTTCCCTGGTCTGTACTCTCACATATGGCTAGTACTCTTGATGTGTTCTTATCACACAACAACAATAGTTCTCAATGACTTCAGTCTCTCCCACTTTCACACTCTTAAAGTATAAGAACTTCTGAGGGTTAAGTAATGAGGCAATGATATGCTAAATAGCATCTGTAATATAATTTAATATACGGAATTAAATTAACATTGAAGAGTAAATACTAACTATTTTATTCATATTAACACTACCAAATATAAGTAAAATTGCCTGTATTTTCTAAGGAAAAATATATTAAGAATCATTAATATTTTAGGCTTTATTGTAAGTATATTAATGTAAGACTTAATAGAAGACAACTGAATTTTGATGGTAATCATGCAAATTTTGGTTTAACTTGTTACGTTTGACAAGTTAACATAACAACAAAGATAAAAAGGTGGAAAGAACAGTGGAATTTTAAAAAAGTTTTAAAAAATCATTTTAAATTAATTGAATGTGGACTTTGATTCCATATTATTAAGTATTTCTCTGCTTCACTGAGATTCAGTAGTCTAGCTTGTATTTCTGAATAGACCTCTAACCCATGTGTTATTCTATATTTTATACTTGTCTCTGTGAGAAAAATGCCTCAATGGACTCTGCTTATCTTTACATTGTTGATTCATATTATTATATTGTACTCCATATTACATTGATTTCTTATATTACCATTAAAATTGGTAAAATCTTGAGAATTGAGAAGTGATTTAGTTCAAGCATAAATTTTTCAAAATTCCAATTTTTCTTAAAAGTACTAACTTTACTATTGACAACAATTGTTACTTTGCTAGAAACATCAGTCTTACTTCACACATTTTTGAGAAAATTTTACCAATTAGTCCGTGTGAATAATCATGATCTGTTAGCTCTTCCTTCAAGTGAAGACAGTCACTGTTAACAAAAGCAGCTATTGTGAGTCACATCAAGATTACTGTTAGATTTATGAATGTTGCAGAAACATTTTATACATGCTTCTTATTTTATCACATACACTATCAAAGACAATTACTCTGAGCTTGACTTTTTAAAAATTAATTTAGTACAGGATATTATTATTGAGGCTTTTCCTGCATATAATTGTAATGGTGTCATAGAAGTGGACATGACACTATTTTGAGTCATGTCCACTTCTATGACACCATTACAATTATATTTTATGATGATAAAACCTTTCATTTACAATTCAGATATACACAAACACACACACAGACAAACATAGACACAGACACATGAGCGCGCGCGCACACACACACACACACACACACACACACACACACACACACAATGATCATGGATAGTCTCTGAGTAACTAATGAATTGAGACTAAGGCATCAAGCCCACAAAACCCAATGGAAAAGCTACCTTAATATCTTTATATACTTTGGAAGTCATGTATTAGAAAGATTCTTTTCTCATTAATGCATTTAAAATTGAGAACTGTTTTCTTGGATTCATGATCTGCTTATAGGAACAGATATAATTTTAGGTATTGCAGCCATAATAATTTGTATTTGCTATGTAAAATATTATTTATATTCTATCAGAGAAATAAAGAATTTAAAAAATGACTTGTGGATAATTTCTAGATAAAACCATTTGATTTAATAACTAAGGCAAAAAGCAATGCTACCATCTATTGCATCCCTAAACTGCATTCCCATTAGCTTGACAATGTATTTTAGCCTTACAGCTGAGAGGAACTTATCAGTTCAGTCATAGAAGGAATTTTTCTTTATTAAATGCATGCTTTCAAAGGGAAAGATTATTTGCTTTGCACAGGAAACAACTTCAGTATCCACTCTACTCAAAAACAAATTGTGTTTCCAGGGCAAAGATAGCAGATTGATATTAATAGGCATTCTGTTCTCAAGCAACTTATTCTATTACTTTGTTGCCTCTATACCTTCAGGAGTTTGCAGAATCAATGGCCTAAAAGGTTTTGGAGTCTCCAATATTTATGATTTGTATTTTTAGTGCTTTAAAAAAATGTGCAGTTCTTTTCTCTTTAGAAAGTATACTATATCTTTTATTTCATGATTTAGAAAATTTCTAAGTGGATAGTTAAAAGTAAGAGAACTGTTATGGTCCAATGATAAAGCATATCAGTGCACAAAGAGACCAGATGTAGCAAAGTTTTGGTGAAGATAAATACTAATGTTTTGTATTCATTTTTCTCAAAGTCATTTTTATAAGACTTAATGTATATTTTTAAAAATTTATTTTGTGGGATTATTCTGAATTATGATGTCAAGTAAACCATGTACAAATCTCCAGGTAGAGAAGATATAAATGAGAATACTTTGTGAAATATTTAGCTTCACAATAAAAGAAAAAAATGAATGCAGACCCTGGGCTTTAGTGATAATGAACTCAAACCTATTTGTTTGCCTGCTGTAAATGCAAAATCTAGAGAGCAGCACTTCAGCTTGCAAACAAAAGAAAGGATTAGACAAAGAATATTGTGAAGGTGTGGTGGGGGGCTGTAAGTGGATAAAATAATCTAGTGAGGCGAATGTGAGTATATGATAGCATATTGGAATTAAGAGAGTTAACCATATGTAAATGGGTTTAATATACTCATTCTAATGTGAAAGGCTATGTATGCTAATAATACAGAATTGATTATTATACATGGCACACCTGAATCAACATCTCACAATGTGTTATATGTGTACAAATATTTCATCAGTTGAAAATAATAAAATGTTTTAAAGGCTCAGTTCAGATTTTATTATTCAGTTAAGCACTATCACATTACTAAGAATTATGTAACTGCTTTAGTTGTGCTGATCTACATTAGTGGAAGAATATCCTTACATTGATGAACATTTTGATATTGGAGTGGGGGATCATTGCTTCAGGAACTATGAAGTTCTCATTGGCTCTTTTCATCTACTTTCACCTTCAACTCTAAGTTGGTACCTTGACATCTCTTAATTTTTCAAGCTTCATAAATGCTGGAGATAATCAAGAAAGTGAAAGACTTGCATAATAAAATGTTAATATATTTAAGAAAGAAACTAAAGAAGATATCAGAAGATGGAAAGATTTCCCATGATGTTGGATTGTAGGATTAATATAGTAATTACGGGCATCCAACCAATAGCAATCTACAAGTTCACTGAAATTCCAATCAAAATTCCAACATAATACTTCATAGATTTTGAGAGGAAAATTTTCAGTTTCATATGGAAATACACATACACACACACACACACACACACACACACACACACACACACACACAGAAGGATAGTTAAAACTATGTTGATCAATACCCTATCAGTCTTTTGCTTATATGCAAAGGTTTCTAGTTTTATGTCTTTTGGGGATTTCTATGTGTTAATGTGTGTATCTCTGTGCCTATATGCATTTCTTGTGCCTTTTGTTTGGTCTTCTAAATCAGTTTCTTTCTTTCTTCTTCAGTTTTATATGCCTGCTTATGTTCTAAGGGGAAGGAATAGGAAAGTGTGTGTGTGTATTTGGATGATTGAAAGACTGGGAGGATCTGGAAGGAGTTGAGGGAGAGGAGGCCATAATCATAATATATCATATGAAACAATCTATTTTACATAAAAATAAGGCTAACATTTGAGTAATAGTCATGTTTAAGAAAAAGAAAGAAAAGAGGAATGCTCTGTAAGCATTGGATTTTTCTCAGTATTTTGTTGAATGTCATTGTATAGTTATGAAGTTTTCAGCTCTTTTATAGGATATTTGACAAGTGCTGGTATGATCCCAAAAAATATGGATAAGGAGGGATCTAAGATGGTGCCAACCATAGAGCAGTGCATCTGAGTAGTAGGTGAATGAGATTAGTCACTGTGGAGTGAATGTGAGGTCCCCTAGCAAACTGTGAAACACAGATGGTGTCTGAATTCCCGCAGTGAACACTCAGACTTGTCACCAGGTAAAACAGCTCACGCAGTTCCCAGGAACACCTCCCTGAGTTCAGCTAGCTCCTTCACTGCTCTGGAGAAGAAAGCTGGCTAGAGCAGATCTAGCCCAGGAGCGGATACAGCCCACGGCTTCAGTCACAGATCAGTGGTCCCGCCTATCTGCCTGATATACAACCTGAACACAGAACTACCCACCCAACAGGGAAAAACAGCCAGACCACAAGAGCAAAGATAAGTGAGATTTTTTTTTCTGCAGTTTCCAACATGGCAACACAATGTGCACTGTAGCTGAGAGGCAGAGACCTAACCCAGTCACAGCAAAGCAATTAGAAGCCAAGACTGACTGCAAACAGAGCCTGCGATTGTGTGTTCTCCACAAATACTGGGGCGTGTCACTCACCCTAGCACCCAATCTTTTGAGGCAGTCAACAACAGGCACACTGAGGCCAGCACCCAGGTTGGGTGGAACTCCCTGCCTGCATGGTCAGCCTAGCTTCGGAACCAGAATGACTGTGTCAGTGAGAGGAGAACACAGGCCCAATTACAGCTCTACCTGCCTTTCTGAGGAGACCTGCCAGCTCCCAGGTCCTCAGTGAATAGCCTCCTCCTGACTCCAATCCCCTATACATTGGTCTAATTGGGTCACAACCAGTTTAGGAGAGCAGCAGCCACTTTCCTCTCCAAGAGCCAGTCTATTACAGAAACCTGCTCACCATGTGGAGGTAGACACCAGGATCTCAGGATCAGCTAACCCTTGGGGCAGGGAGTTTTCCTGAGCACCAAGGTCAACTGACAAAAGAAACAAACAGACAACACCAGGATCAATCAGATGACGAAGGTCAGTGCAAGAACATGGTAAAAAAAAACAAACAAACAGTTCCCATTTTCTCTCAAAAAAAAAACAATAGGATGTCTCCAGATCTTAGCAATAGTGCTACAGACAAATCTGAACATCCTAACACGATTGAAACAAAGTAAAATAACCTTAATCCTACCCTTCTATTAATAATAGAAAGCCTAAGGGAGGAAATCAAATACCTCAGAGAGCAACAACAAAGTACTGCAAAGGAGGTGATGGACATGAATAAAGTGCTTAAAGGAATGGAAGATCTGAAAAGGGAAGTGGAAGCAATGAGGAAATTCAAATCCAAGACATCCATAGAACTGGAAAACCTTAAAAAAAGAATAGGAACTGCAGACACTAGCATCACCAACAGAATACAAGAGATGGAAGAAAGAATTTCAGGCTCAGAGGATAGAATTGAAGAAATTGATACATCTGTCAAAGAAGATGTCAAATCTAAAAAACTCCTGACAGAAAACCTTCAGGAAATCAAAGACACAATAAAAAGACAAAATCCCAGAATAATAGGAATAGAAGAAAGAGAAGAGTCCCACCGCCATGGACCAAAAAATATTTTCAACAAAATCATTGAAGAGAATTTCCCAAATCTAAAAAAAGAGATGCCTATAACTTTACAAGAAGCTTACAGAACTCCAAAGAGAATAGACCAGAAAAGAAAATCTTCCCACCACATAATAATCAAAACACTAAATGTACAGAACAAAGAAAGAATTTTAAAAGCTTCTAGGGAAAATGGTCAAGTAACATATAATGGCAACCTATCAGAATCACACCTGACTTTTCTTCAGAGACTCTAAAAGCCAGAAGGGCCTGGACAGACGTCTTGCAGAACCTAAAAAAACAACAAATGCCAGGCCAGACTACTATTCCCTGCAAAATTGTCAATCAACATAGATGGAGAAAACAAAATATTCCATGACAAAGTTAAATTCAAACAATATCTATACACAAATCCAGCTCTACAGAAGATGTTAGAGGGAAAACTCCAACCCAAAGAGGTTAACTACACACAAGAAAGTACAGGAAGCAAATTACATGGCTGCAGCAAAACCAAAAAAAGAGAAGCTCACTCACACACTATTTCCACCAACATCAAGATGGCAGGAAGTAACAATCACTGGTCATTAATATCTATCTACATCAATGGACTCAATTCCCCAATAAAAAGGCACAGGCTAGCAGAATGGATGTGAAAACAAGATCCCACATTCTTCTGCTTACAAGAAACACACCTCAGCAAAATAGATGGGCATTATCTCCAAGTAAAGGGCTGGAAAAAGATATACCAAGAAAATGGACCCAAGAAAAAAGCTGGAGTAGCAATTCTAGTATGCAACAAATTGGACTTTCAACCAACATTAATCAAAAGAGATGGGGAAAGACACTATATACTCATCAAAGGAAAAATCTACGAAGATGAAATCTCAATACTGAACATCTCTGCCCCAAATGTAAGACCACCCACATTGATTAAAGAAACACTACTGAAGCTCAAAACCCACACTGAACCTCACACATTAATAGTGAGAGACTTCAACACACCACTCTCACTACTGGACAGATCAACGATGCAGAAACCAAACAGATAAATAATGAATCTCACAGATGTCACCTAATTGATATCTACAGAACATTTCACCCCAAAACAAAAGTATACACTTTCTTCTCAGCACCTAACAGAACCTTCTCCAAAATAGACCACATAGTCGGTCACAAATCAAGCCTCAACAGATACGGGAAAATTAAAATTACCCCTTGTAACTTATCAGACCATCATGGAATAATGCTAGACTTCAACAATAACAAAAACAACAGAGAGCCTGCAAAAACATGGAAAATGAACAACTCTCTCCTCAATGACCTCTGGGTCAGGGAACAGATGAGAAAAAATGGGACATAGACATAAAATAGGAAAGATCAAGAAAAAAGGAATATGCCCTTATACTTTTGTATATTGATACAAAATTAATATTATATTTGGCTAAATTGGTATCGATCTTTCTATATTAATACAAAATTAAGATTGTATTGGGCTACATCGGTATTGATCTTTGTATATTGATACAAAATTAAGATTACATTTGGCCACAATGATATTGACCCTTGTGTATTGATGCAAAATTAAGATTGTATTGGGCTACATAGGTATTGATCTTTGTATACTGATACAAAATTAAGGGGAACACTTTTTAAAGGTATTGTACCTAGTAATGCTTAAAAATGAAATGTGAAGTTTCAGCCTTTTGCTACCAACTGTCATAAACTGTTTAAGATAATTAAGAAATGCAAACTAATAGTCATGCAAGCTTATCATTTTGTTAAGTACTATGACAGTCTATCACAGTTATTTTCTAAGCTAATCGGAAATCAAGTTGCTAAGAGACAAGCAACATATGCTTATCTAAATATAAGAGATAGGTAGAGCATCATCAAAAACCTCAAGAGATCTGCAGAATATTGCATTCAAAGATGTTTTCTTAACTTAAGATTTTTTGATATTGAGACATGTCAGCTCCTGACAGAACCCCCTATTCTATTCCAAGTAGAAGATGAGCATCATCGAAGAATCTCCAGTGGGGGATGGTTGAATTAGTGGCAAGCCTATCTCTTGGCAAGAAAAACCCCTTGCTTCAACGGTAGACAGAATGCTGTCCAAAAGGACAAAACTTGGAAGCAGGTAAGTCGACAGCTTGGCTCTGCCAAGACAGGGTAGGCAAGTCCTTCATAATCCCTGCTCTACAACAAATGTCAGTCAGAGAAACAGGATCCCAAGGCTGAAGACTGATGCAGGAATGTATGGAGAGAAAATGGGAACTATCCAGGCAGCCACTGGTATGTTATTTCTTAGTTTTGGAAGCTGCGGGCCCTGCACTTCCTATATAATAAGATATATTTATCCCTCTCAGGTCTCTGAGGTGGTTGAAGAATAGATAGCTAGAGTCTCATAGTTATATTTTGTGTTGTTTAGGAATCAAGAGGGTGTTCTGGATCTAAGGAGATGTTTTTAAAATTGTGATGCAAGTTAGTATGAAAACTGAGTTAGATATAGAACTTTAAACTCATGGAGATGATTAGATAGTAGAATGTTTAAGTCAGGTGCCAAATACATATGGACTGGACATTGGGAATGTATGCTAAGCCATATAACTCTCATAATTGTGGCCTATTTATTTCTGTTGTTTGTATTGTATTTATTATAAGAGAAAGAACCATTTGTTGGACTGAAAGGGGGAGCTGTTGGGAGGAAAAAATATACCTTAAACTTAAAAAAACAGGGAAGAGGATGGGCATTGGAGGGGGAAGAGGGTGGGAGGGTGGGACTGGAGGGTAAGTAGGGAGGGGATTGTGATTGAGGTGTAACTTGAAGAAATAAATTGAAAAATATGGATAAACTGAATCAATAGTAAAACTGAAATTATTTATATAGTATAGCCTACTTTCTAACACGTTAAATTATTAGACAGGAAGTTTCTTACAAGTAGACACACATTGAAACCTAAGCCTGGAATGTTGTTTTGCTCATTTAAATATCTTCAAAAGCATCATCATTCTATTTTTTTTTTATATAAGTACTTTACTTTTTTTTCTTCAAGTTACATCTCAGTCACAAACCCTTCCCTATTCCCCCTTCCTGTCCCACCCTTCCACCCTCTTCCCCCCCAACAGCTTCCCTTTTCAATCCAAAAAATGGTTCTTTCTCTTATAACAGTAAATTCTATACAAAACAGCAGAATTAAATATGCCACATTTATGAGAGTTAAATGGCCCAGTATACCTTCCCAATGTCCAGTTCATACATATTTGGCCCCTGACTTTAACGTTCTACCTTCTAACCATCTCCATGAGTTTAAAGTTCTATAACTGACTTAGCTTTCATACTAACTTGCATCACTATTATAACCATCTTCTTAGATCTAGAACGCCCTCTTGATTCCTAAAAAACTCAAAATTTAGCTATGAGACTCAAGCTGTCTATTCTTCAACCACCTCAGAGAGCTGAGAAGGATAAATATATCTGATTATATAGGAACTGCAGGGCCTGCAGCTTCCAATACTAAGAAATGACAAACCAGTGACTACCTGGACAGTTCCCATTTTCTCTCCATACATTCCAGCATCAGTCTTCAGCCTTTTGGTCCTGTTTCTCTGACAGACATTTATTGTAGAGCAGGGATTGTGAAGGACTAACCTACCCTGTCTTGGCAGAGCTAGGCTGTCGACTTCCCTGCTACCAAGTTTTGTCCTTTTTGGACAGCAGTCTGTCTGCAGTTGAAGCAAGGAGTTTTTACATGTCAAGAGATAGGCTTGCCACTAATTCAACCATCTCACATTGGAGATTCTTCGATGCTTTTCTTCTACTTGGAGTAGAATAGGGGGTGCTGTCAGGAGCTGATATGTCACGATATCAAAAAAAAAATCTTAATTTAAGACCACATCTTTGAAAGCCATATTCTGCAGATCTCTTGGGGTTTTTGAAGATGTCCTATTTATTTCTTGTATTTAGATAAGCAAATGTTGCTTGTCTCTTAACAACTTCATTACTGAGTAGCTTAGAGAATATCTGTGATAGACTGTCATAGTAGCTAACAAGGTGACATGCATGCATGACCAGGAGTTTGTTTTTCTTAACTATCCTAAGCAGTTTAAGAAGGTTGGTATCAAGAGGCCAGAGCTTCACATTTCATTTTTAAGTATCTCTAGGTACGATACCATTAGGAAGCGTTACCTTTAACTTTGTATCAATATACAAAGATCTATTCAAATGTGGCTAAATATACTCTTAATTTTGTATCAATATACAAAGATCAATGCCTATGTGGCCCAATACAATCTTAATATTGTGTCCATATACAAGGGTCAATACCATTGTGGCCAACTATAATCTTAATTTTGTATCAATATACAAATATCAATACTGACGTAGTCCAATACAATCTTATTTTTGCACAATAAACAATGGTCAATACCACTTTAGTCAAATATACTACTAATTTTGTATCAATATACAAAGGTATAAGGGTATATTCAATAATCTGACCCTTCTTCTTGGTCCTTTCTGTGCTATGTCTATGTCTCAATTTTTCTCAAGTCCGTGCATTCCTACATAGGAGACAAAGAAGGATACAGAAAAGGGAAAGAAGGAATACCCTGGGTCTAACCTCCAAAACCCATTAAACAGGACCATTTAACAACTTGTAATCTCTTCACCTAAATAACAGAGTTTTCAGTTGTCCTTCAAATAACCAAAAAGGGGGGGGGTGGAGAAACACCCTCCCCACCCTCTGCGTATGGGACGTCGCTATCTTAAAATGACTTCCTGCTGATTTGGGTCGTAGTAAACCTGTTTGGGGCCCGAACCAAAATGGAAAAATGGTTAAAAATGTTTGTACAATCCTTTTATGTTCAGTCCTTCTGTTCTCAGCTGTTTAGATGTCCTAAGGAGTTTGTAGGCAGAAGCTGAACTTCCAGGCTTTACTGAGGTTCTGGCTGGGGCATTGTGTAGAGCTGAACTGTCTTAGTGATATTGAGTTGTTGTGGTTGTAGGCTTTTGATGGAGACAGCTATTGAGGGAGTCTGTCAGGCTGAATCATCTGGGTCACTCGTCTTCTTTTGGTGTCTGATTCTGTTTTCTGCTGAGGTTTCCGTTGTCCAGTTGTCCCTGGGTTCCTTGAATGGATGCTTTGATTCTCCTGGAAAGACGAGAACAGAGCCCTGCCCTAATCTTCACTCAGGGACAATCACCCTCTTTTTTTTGGGGGGGGTAGGTAATATTTCTCCTGAAGCAAATTTGGTTTTTTGACAATATATAAAGTGTTATCTTTCAATCTGGTTTAAAGAAGAAATTATTTTGTTATTTTGGAGCTAAACCAGCTTTAGTGTATATATTTTGAGATCTCGAAGGACAATTTTTTTGTATTGAGTGGGCCTTTTGTAAGTAGCTTTTAAACTTAGGTCCTTCCAAATCCTATGTGTGTGTCTCTGCATTCTAATTATTGGGATCAGAGACTGTGGTTCCCATCTGAAGGGATTAAAGATGTGTTCCACCACTCCTGGATCTAAGTTTTTTTCTATTTAGAGTTTGTTTTGTATCAGGCTGACCTTGAGCTCTGAGATCTGCCTGTTTCTGTCTCTAGTATGTTGGGGTTAAGGGTGTACTCTTCTTGAAACTGTGGTACATCTATACAATGGAATATTACTCAGCTATAAGAAACAATGAAATCGTGCAATTTGCAACCAAATGGATGGATCTAGAGAAGCTCATCCTGAGTGAGCTAACCCAGACTCAGAAGGATGCACATGGCTTCTATTCACTTATAGTAGGATTTTAGCTATATAGTACAGGATATCTGTACTACAACCAACACACCAAAAGGAACACGGACATAAACTTTTTTTTCATTTCTTTTTCTTTTTCCTTTTCCTTTTTTTCCTTTTTCTTTTTCCTCTCTTTTTTTGTTGTTGTTCTTTGTTTTTGTGGGTTTGTGTGTCTGTGGATCTTTTTTTTTAGTTTTCCCCCCATAGCAAGGAGACAACTTTCACTGGCAGTACTGCCTCGTAGGCCCCCGGTGTATGAAGAGGCTCTTGACCCTCATATGACTCCTGATCTGTGGTGAGAGACTGTTATGCAGGGACACTCCACCCCAGAGAATCAAGACGGAAGGGTCAGGGGGTAGAGCATGGGAGGGTGGGGCTGGGAAGCGGGAAAAGAGGACAATATGTTAAGGATGTAACCTGTAGCAACAAACAAATAAATTTATTAATTAAAAAAAGCAGGTAACAACGTTAAAACACTGTAAATAAAATAAAGGATACAGCCGTTCAACCTGGTTTTATAAACCTCCAACTGTCGAAAAAACGTAGAGCTAAGGTAAAATACAGGAGAAATGTGGTGTTAACCCATGCCTTTAACTTCAGCAGAGATGGGAGGAGCACCATAGAGTTAGTGGACTTATAAATTCTAGAGTTACACGGAACAGGGTGGTGAGGGTACACACAATAAGTACTGAGTTTTTAAAATTAACTTCAATTTGATAGTCAAAGTGAATAGCAGATACTGCATGTTTACTCATTTCTCTAAGTGAATCTGAACTATAGAAACTTTACTTTGAAAGTATTCTATGGTGCTAGCTTTGCAATTATCAGAGAGTAATAATTTATCTATTCATTCTTATGCTAATTATAAGAGTGGAGAGCAATGCCTGTACATTTGAGAAATGTAGTCCTGTGGCTGTAGTTTAGTGTGTTATGTGCTTGCTGCACAGTTGTGAGAACCTGAATTTGATCTTCAAAACTTATGTGAAATACTAGGCATGACCCTGTATACTAGGGGTACCAATGCACAGATACAGAAACAAGGAACCCTGATTTTGGCCTTTGTGCAAATCCTAGGTAAGTAAAACACACTGTCCTCAAAAGCAGATATACAGACATTGAGAAAAGACACATGAGGTTAACATTCGGCCTCCACATTCTCACATAAACATTCACTTACCTAAATATATATAAGACAGGCAATCCTGGTAGAATGCTAATGAAACTAACAGGAAATATTTTTACTAATAGTGAGAAGTAAGTAGAATGAATCCAGATGCTATGAGCTTTGATTTTAAATCTCTGCTCCATTACTTAGCATCTGTGCAATTTTGAGTATTAATTTATCTTTCCCCAATGAACTTCATCTTCATATTTCTCACTTATAGTGTCTGGGCAGAATAGATTTCATATACCACTTAACATACATAATTCAAAATGATAGCATGTAATAATACTTTGGCATATAATAATACTTTTATTATTTTTGGTATTGTATATAATTATTATCATTTTAATTATAATTTTGTATTGTTTAATCAAGATATTTTGGGTTTTTTATGTTGCATTGGTCATACTAATAACAAAGATGGTAAATTATATTTTTTTCCTAGCATATCAGGAAGAGAGACCAGTGATTTTAGCATGGAATAGTGTGGAATATAATGATTCACATTGCACTAACTTTCATTACAGATGGAAGAGATGAGATTTAAGTATTGGATAAAAGTAGTGGGCACATAGCATTGATCTATAGTCTACTTATGCTGAGTTTCAGAAGAAAATTGTGCTAACTGTAAGAATATTGTCAAGTAGCTCAAAATTGTGGAAAAGAATATGAGTTCTTTGGCTTAGTTAATCACCCTGTAAGCTTGATGTTAGATTTAGGATACATGACTCACTTATTATAATTCTGCTGAGTTGGCCTTAGAAAGGACAAGAGAGACACCAAATCATGAGGAAGACATGTGCACCCCCAAATTCAGGCAACCTGGCTACTGCTCTGTTTACTTCAGGTTCTTACTTAACTGAAAAATATTAATTTTCTTAAAGAACAAGAAAGGCACAGAAGTCAGCCCTGATTTACACGTTGATCTCTTTTGCTATAATTATGTGCCAATGTGAACATGTGCTCCTGTCTAATTTCAGCTAAGCAATCTTATAACAGGCTGCCCTTTCCTCTCTTTCAGTGTAGTATTCTATGATAAAGATTTTGAATTCTCCACCTAAGAATATATATTTATTCAATATGAAAATAATAACCTGAATATTGAGAAATTAGCAACATAATATGCTATCATGAATAAAGAAATATCACATGGGGGTATGTATAACTTCTAGGCACATAATTTGAACATTAATTTAAGCTTCATACATTGATCTAAAAAACAAATAAGAATGAATACAAAGTCTTAGATTTAGAAGCTGTTGCATTTATTCATTTTCATTGAGCTTCATTTCATCAAGATATAAAGCACACCAAAGATGGAATTTTAGACCTAACTAGCTAAATCAAGATGTGATCAAAAGGCAAGATAGAGAAAAATAAAACACATGAAGGCAATTTGAGAACAATTATATATATATATATACATATATATATAAAAGAAAGAACTATATATATATAGTTCTTTCTTTTATATTTTATATAGATAATAACAATTTGGAGATATATTAATAATTATTATATATATTCCAAAATGTATAAAATATGCATACTTACTAACATGGGACTCTAAATACACTGTTGTGTTTTTATTTGTCCAGATGTATTTCAAAAGTATTTTTTCATTCAGCATACTATAATTAATTATTTCTGTTTCTGAGATTAAACATTATTTAATTGGAAATCTGAGGTAATGTAATTCTATGCCATAAATTTAAATGCTTTAGTGTAGCTTATGGTACACACTTAAGTATATGTAAATTAAATACCCAATAAACCAGAAACCAGAATCAGTGCTTAGATGTGATGAGGGCTTGCTTATTTTAAGGTAATGGAGGAACAGAGAATGAATGAGTTTTTCAAAGTCATTGTCTAAATTGCAATATTATTATAAGGTGTCTGATGGGGTAATGGTTACATGTTCTATAAATTTGTCAAAGTCATCCAGTGTCTGTATTTGATTTTGAATTATGGAATTCAGATGAAAGAATATATTTGAGAGGGATAGTGTGAAATCAGTTTTGGCTTGTACTTTGAAGATGAGAAATCAGCCACACAAAGGTCTCTGGTTAATATTTGATTCTTTTACCCGGTTTCACCTTTACTTCAGTATAACAAATTTCAGAGCAGAAAAAAAAAAAAAAACCCAGAAGTGTAATGCTATGAAATTTCCCTACAGATTTCACTAAGTCATGGTTCATTATAATCCTTTTTTGTAATAGTCATGAAACATTTATGGATGGAAATGCACACATCATGAAAATTTAATGTGCACATGCATATCTTGGGTTTCTAAAAACCCATAACGGATATTAATTTAGTATCATTGAAGATACATAAATATCTCATTTTAAACCTCAGTGGTGTCCAGATACTCCTTAATCTATTCAATATTAAGTTTGGCATTGGTTTAATTCTTGATTGTTTGAAAGCTCAGCATAAAAACAATGAGGCAATGACTATGCAGTAATGGTAGTGATAAAAGTAAAATTTCCATATAAATTAATTTTCTTAAGATCAATCACCTATCATATCTTATCTCTTTACCCATGTCTCGGCCATTACCATCTATTATTTTTCGCCTACCTATTATCTATCAATCTCCTATTATCTACTATCATTTACCTACCATCTTTCTATCTAGCATCTTTATTTTTCTTTGCATATTATTTTTTACTTTTACTTGCTTTTATAACCCAAATAATGCTTCATTCTTAACCCATTTAATGGGTCCCCAGTGCATATTTGTAGAGTGAATGGATTTTCCAAAGTGTCAGAGAATCTATTCATAGAATTTCAAAATTCAACTCAAATACACTTCTATTATATAGTGTTCAAAATTCATTCTCCTATTCTGCTTGAGCTCCAAGGCACCTGCTTTATATTCCTTGATTGTCATTCCTGTCATTTATTTGCTGAATTATTAAGATACAGTGTATCCTGAGGCTTATAGTTTAATGTAACAGGAATGCAAGTAAATTGGTGACTGTGGTATAGCTCAGCAAGTGTTAGCATATATGTGTTCAGGTTGTGATGAGGAGTCAAAGAGATTCATAATTGGCTAATATTTATAAAAGATCCATAAAATGGAAGTCATATGAGCTGCCCAATTATTTTGAATGAGATTTTCAATAAATGAAAAGAAATGCATTATATATTGACTCATATAAAAATGTCATCTGGAAAAGGCACTGTAAAAATACCATGAATCCTCTCCATTTGCTTTCTTACATATAGTGTGGACATAAAGATTTTCTGGACTACCTCATCATCTTTTTCTCTCTCTTCTTCATTCTTTCTCCTACTTCCTTCATTTTAAAATTATCTTTTACCATTATTAAACTTGTTTTTTGAGAATTTCATCTATGTATTCAGTACGTGTTTACTCTCTTCCCTAAAATTTATCTCCCTATACCACTTTCACTGTCTTCCCACAAGCCACATCCCCAAATTCATGCCTGTCTGTTTTGTTTTATGACCCACTGATTTTAACCAGGGGTGTCTGTGTGGCTGCAGGTTTGAAACTGACCATTGTTGCCTGCTGGTCTCAGTTTGGTAGCCTTCAGACTGCTGAAGACAAGTCACTGGCTTTCCATCAGTTGCCAATAGTTCAGCAGGGGGTGCTTTGTCTCCTGAGTTCCATCCTACTCCTCAATAAGGAATGTTTCTACATTTTAGATTTTATATTGATGCTATTAAAGCATATGGAGCTTATTTTTATGCATGGTGAGAAAGATGATTTAGTTGATTCTTCTACATGTGCATATACATTTTTCCACCATCATTTGTTGAAGAGGCTGTCTTTTCCCTAGTATGACTTTTTTGTTTTGTTTTGTTTGCTTTTTTGTTTTTTGTTTGTTTGTTTGTTTTGCTTTGCTTTTGTCTGCCTGTAATTTTATGAGTTTATATCAGGCTTCTCTAATTTATCCCACTGTCTGTCTTGTGTCAGTACTTTGTTGTTTTTTATTACTCTGCTGCTGAAGTATAATTAGAAGTCAGAGATTGAATTGTTTATTAAAAAGAAGGTGACTTTTGAAGTCTCTGGAGATCACCTTAGGAATAAATTGGAAATGATCTCCTATCCTGAAATCTATGTGGGAATGAATAATCCAGTATGGAACTAACTTCCTGAACAAAGCAGCAACACAAGTCTGATAAGATGGCTCTGTGGGAAAATTTACTTGCTGTCAATTCTGATATCTTGATTTTCTTATTGAATCTCATATGATAAAAGGAGAATTGCCTCCCATGCCTCCCAGTAGCTGTACTCTGACTTCCATAGTATGTCAGTTCATACGAATTCACCCACTCCTGCTTGTATGATCATACACACAAAATAAATACATCATAAACACTAAAATGACAATATGGTAGAACGAGGTCAAATGGGAAAAGTTACTGAACATCATATGAGATTTCCATTGTAGTCACTTTTAGTAGTATTACCTGAGGAGGTGAGGGTCAGAAATCAAGCTTGTAAGTGTTTGGTAACTGCATGAGCTTTGGTATTTAACATTTCTCTGACTCTTCTTGTTAACTCCCTGACTACACTCTTCTTTCTTTCCACTGTGCCTGGGATTACATTTGCATAATTCTGTAAGTGATTTTAATGGTAATTTTATTCCACTTGATACAATTGGTTTGAATGGTAAGTGACAATTGACAGAGGGCTAAAAAGTTATATCTTTGGAAGCCACTTAGGACGGAGGATGCTTGGAGGTTACTTCCATATGAATTCAAAGGGAGACAGACAGCAGAGATTATGAAAGGCAATGGCTTTGAATTTTACAAAAGAGAAAAACTTGTGCTTTTTCGTTACGATGGCATAAACAAAACATTCGAAAGTTTACTTATGTGGTCATCAACTCTATCTGCATCGCTAATAGCAATATAGATTTATAATTTACTTTTACTTTTTTGTATGAGTGGTTTCTCTGCATGTATGTCTGTGCACTACACGAAAGCCTGGTGCTTGCAAAGGCCAGAAGAGGGCATCAGATTCCCAGGAACGAGAGTTAGAGACAGATGTGAGCCAACATGTGAGTGCTGGGAATTGAACCTAGTTCCTGTACAAGAACAGTCAGTGCTCTTAACCACTGAACTGTCTCTCCAACCTGCTAATGGTAATTTAGAAAGGATAAAAGATCTAGGGAAATAACTTCGAATTATCTTTGAGCATATTTCATTTCTGTGATGGCCACATTTTGGTGTTAATTCATAGATTATCTTAAGAAATTCTGTAGTGGGTGTAAGATAGTGACAATGTATATTTTCATTTTTTTTTTTATTTCTTCAAGTTGCATCTCAGTTGCAATCCCCTCCATACTCCCCCTACTGGTCCTATCATCCCACCCTTTTCCCCCTCAACACGCCCCATTCCTGTTTTTTAAGTTTAAGGAATATCTTTCCGCCCCCAACCCTCCACCTTTCAGTCCAATAAATGGGTCTTTCTCTTATAACAATAAATACAATACAACACAACAAAAGTAATTAGATCACAATTTCACAATTAAGAGAATTATAATAATTACCTCTGTTGTTTTGTATTGTATCTATTATTATAAGAGAAAGAACCATTTGTTGTACTGAAAAGGGGAACTGTTGGGGGAAATAAGATATACCTTAAACTTAAAAAAAAGGGAAGAGAATGGGGGTTTGAAGGTGGGAGGGTGGGACTGGAGGGGGTAGTAGGGAGGGGAATGAGATTGAGATGTAACTTGAAGAAATAAAAAATAAATTATATTTTAAAATGCGGAAGAAAAATACTTTTCATAATCTTGGTACTATTTTAATAGTTCCACTGCACACTGCTAGTAGTTGAATATATGTGTTTATAAATCAGAACATAGGGCTGGAGAGATGGCTCAGTCATTAATGGATATTCACAAAAATAAAATAAAAATCAGAACATACCAAAAAATTAGCATACATTTCCCCATGTCCAGTCCATATATATTTGGCAACTGACTTTACCATTCTACTATGCAACCATCTCCATGAGTTTAAAGATCTATATTCAGCTTGGCTTGCACCTTAACTTGCATCACAATTTTAAAAACATCTTCTTAGATCCAGAACACCTTCTTAATTCCTAAACAACTCAATTTAACTATGGGACTATAGCTATCTAGTCTTCAACCACATCAGAGACCAGATAGGGATAAATAAGTACAGGGCCAGAAGCTTCCAAAACTAAGAAATGACATACCAGTGGCTGCCTGGACAGTTCCCAATTTCTCTCCATACATTATAGCATCAATCCTCAGCCATTTGGCCCCATTTCTTTGACAGACATTGATTGTAAAGCAAGAATCATGAAGGACTTGCCTACCCTGTTTTGGCAGAGATAGGCTGTCAACTTACCTGCTTCCAAGTTTTGTCCTTTTTGGACAGCATTCTGTCTACAATTGAAGCAAGGGGTTTTTGTTTAAGGTGTATCTTTTTCCCCCCAACAGCAACCCCTTTCAGTCCAACAATAAGGAATTCCTCCTTTATGAATTCTCTGTTAGCTCTTTCCCCCATTTTTAAATTGGATTATTTGGTTTCTTGGCATTTAATTTCTTGAGATCTTTGTAAAATTTGGATATTAGCCCTTTGTCAGATGTGAGGTTGGTGAAGACCCAACAAAGAAAGAGAACTTCAGACCAATCTCCCTCATGAACATAGTTGCAAAAATACTTAATGAAATACTAGAAAACCGATTCTAAGAACACACCAAAAGTATCATACACCATGAGCAAGTAGGCTTCATCCCAGGAATGCAGGGATGGTTCAACATAGGAAAATCCATCAATGCAATTCACCACATAAACAAGATGAAAGAAAAAAAAAACATGATTATCTCGCTAGATGCAGAAAAAGCATTTGACAAAATCCAACACCCCTTCATGCTAAAACTTATGGAGAGAACGGGCATACAAGGACCATATCTGGAAATAAAAAAAGGCAATATACAGCAAGCCAGTAGCAAACATAAAAGTTATTGGAGAGAAACTTGAAGCATTTCCTCTAAACCCAGGGACAAGACAAGGATGCCCACTTTCACCATATCTCTTCAATATAGTACTTGAAGTTCTTGCTAGAGCAATAAGACAACTAAAGGAGATCAAGGCAATACAAATTGGAAACGAAGAAGTCAAAATATCCCTATTTGAAGATGATATGATAGTATACATAAGCGACCCCAAAAATTCTACCAGAGAACTCTTACAGCTGATAAACACCTTCAGCAAAGTGACTGGATACAAAATTAATTCAAAAAAGTCAGAAGCCCTTCTTTATATAATAAATAAATAGGCTGAGAAAGAAATAAGGGAAACAACTCCATTCACAATAGCCACAAACAATATAAAATACCTGGGGGTAATTCTAACCAAGCAAGTAATGGACCTGTACAAAAAGAACTTCAAGCCCTCGAAGAAAGAAATTGAAGAGGCCATCAGAAGATGGAAAGATCTCCCATACTCATGGATAGGTAGGACCAACATAATAAAAACATCCATCCTCCAAAAGCAATATACAGATTCAATGCAATTCCTATCAAAATACCAACACAATTCTTTATAGACCTGGAAAGTACTATTCTCAACTTCATATGGAACAACAAAAAACCCAGAATAGCCAAATCAATCCTGCACAATAAAAAAAATCTGGAGGTATCACTATCCCAGATTTCAAACTGTACTACAGAGCAATAGTTGTAAAAACAGCATGGTACTGGTATAGAAACAGACTAGTGGATCAACGGAATAGAATTGAAGACCCAGAAATGAACCCACACACCTATGGTCACCTAATCTTTGACAAAGAAGCCAAAACCCCACAATGGAAAAAGGACAGCATCTTCAACAAATGGTGCTCATCCAACTGGATGTCCATTTGTAAAAAGATTGAAATTAGACCCATATTTATCACCTTGTAGAAAACTTAAGTCCATGTGGATCAAAGACCTTAACATAAGCCCAGTCACACTAAATCTACTAGAAGACAACATTGGAAAAACCCTTGAAATCATTGGCACAGGTGACAGCTTCCTGAACAGAACACCAACTGCTCAGGACCTAAGACCAACAATCAATAAATGGGACCTCATGAAACTGAAAAGCTTCTGTAAGGCAAAAGACACTGTCATTCCAACAAAACGGCAGCCTACAGATTGGGAAAAAATCTTAAGTTAAGAAAACAACTTTGAATGTCATATTCTGCAGATCTCTTGAGGTTTTTGAAGACCGCCTATCTATCTCCTTACATTGGATAAACAAATGTTGCTTATTTCTTAGCAACTTGATTTTTGATTAACTTAGAAAATAACTGTGATAGACTGCCTTAGTACCTAACAAAATGACATGCTTGAATGACTATTAGTTTGCATTTCTTAATTATCCTAAACAGTTCATGACAGTTGCAAACAAAAGGCCAAAACTTCACATTTCATTTTTAAGCATTACCTAGGTAAAATACCTTAAAAAGAGTTAACCTTAAATTTGTATCAATATACAATGATCAATACCAATGTAGCCAAGTGTAATCTTAATTTTGTATTAAAATACAAAATCAATAGAGATTTAGCCAAATATAACCTTAATTTTACATCAATATACAAAGATATAAGAGCATATTCAATAATCTGTCCTTTTTTCTTTATCATTCCTATATTATGTCTATATCCCATTTTTTCTCATGTCTTTTCACCCCTACATAGGAGGGAAAGAAGGATAGAGAAAAGAAAAAGTGAGAAATTACTGGGTCTCACCTCCAAAACCCATTTAACAAGACCATTTAATAGCTTTTAATCTCTCCCCTAAATAACAAGTATCTATAACCCATCAAATGATCAAAAGGGGGGGAAATCACCCACCCCACCTTCTTGAGATGGGATGAATATCTCTCTCTTAAAATAACTTCCTACTGATTTGGGTCATAGTAAACCTGTTTGGGGCCCAAATAGAAATGGAAAAATGGTTAAGCATGTTAATAGAATCATTTGATGTTCAGTCCTTTTGTGCTCAGCTACTTAAATGTCCTAAGAAGTTTGTAGACAGAGGCTGAACTTCAGGGCTTTACTGAAGGTCTGGCTGGAACAGTCTGTGTGGCTGAACAACTTAGTGATTTTGAGTTGTTGTGGTTGTAGACTTTTGTGGAAACAGCTATTGAGGAAAAGTCTGCAAGACTGGATCATCTGGCCTACTTGTCTTCTTTGGTATCTGATCTGTTTTCTTCTGAGGTTTCAGTTGTCCAGTTGTCCCTATATTCCTTAGATGGATGCTTCAAATCTCCTGGAAAGATAAGAACCGAGCCTTGCCCTAATCCTAACTCTGGGACACTACTTTTTTTTTGGGGGGGGGCAGGTAATATTTTTCCTGGAGAAAATTTTTTTTAAATATAAAAAGTATTATCTTTCAATTGAGATTAAAAAAGAAATTATTTTGATATTTTGGAACTAAACAAACCTTTAAGTACATAATTTTTCACAAGTTTATTAGAAATCAACATTGGCAGACTATGGATTGAAAGCTAACACGTGAATAACTGCACAATCTCCAAGGATTCCAAGAAGCATTTCACATGTTATTTGGTTTTAGTTTTGGTTCATCAACATCTCTGAGAAATGTTTTATGCCTTATTCTCACTTGGAAGACAAAAAGTGTGAGCTTTTTGTGTGAGGTTAAGTAGATCACCATATTCTAGTAGAGACCTCTAATATTGAACTGCTTCTGTGTTTAAATAAATGATGTGGGATTGCAGATGAAGTGAATTGTTGTGTTTTTAATGCTTTTCACTTAGATTATCCTCCACACACATTTTATTAGCTCTTTGAAAATTCCATACAATGCCTTTTGATCATATTCAACTCTTCCTGTAACTTCTCCAAGGTCTACCCTTTTCCCTAACTACACAACTTTGTGTTCTCATTTTTTTTTCAAATCTATCAAATTCAGTTTATCTTTCCTGTATCCTTTTGGGGCTATCAAAAACCTACCAGGGAGTACATTGTAAAGATAATTCATTCTCCCTCTCAGAACAGCAATAAGTTGCCAATAGCATCTCAGCTTTTTACTTTTTATTTTGGATGGACTATCTTTGCTACCTGTTTTTGAAATGCTCAATTATTTCATGAACATATACTAATTACTCATATGTATCAAGCACAAGAATATTAGTTTTAAAAATTAAAGCAAGTGATTTTGAATTCACATAAATGAAGGAAACTGTGGATTCACGCAGAAACAAGACACACACACACATATATGCACATACATATATACTTGTGCACCCTTTAAGGTATAGAATATAATTATGTAATATATATATATGTTCTATCCTAAACATATATATCATATTATATATTATACCTGAAAGGGTGCACAGTTCACAGAAAGAAACAATTGGTGATAGAGAGGTGAGTAAATATACCTGTAGACTAAAAGGAATAGGAAGTCAATGAAATATGTGCTTTAAATCTTTGTGGTTCTGAGGTATCGTATTCTTCATGTATACCATAGGGGAAAATCAGTATTTCTAAATATCATGTTACAACATGAGCTCAAATAGTTAACCTTAAAACTGCAGGAGAGGTGTCAGTGTGCATGGTGGCTAAAATAAATCATAAAAAAGAGAAGCACAGATGAAAAGTGTGAAATAAATGGATTATTAGAATCTGTAGATTCTCAGCACCTGAGATTTATTGTTAATAGGGTTTAATACTATAATAAAAGCCTGTAAAATATGACTTACTACAATTATTTTTGTAATATATATTCTTTAATTTTTGTGGAGAATTACCTACAAAATAAGTAAACTTGTAGAGCAGTGAAGTTAGTCCCAATGTTTAGCTTGTTGCAACCAACTTTTCCAAGCTCCTGTTCTAAGTGCTGAGCAGTGGAGAGACATGAAAATAATGGTTACTCGCAGCTTCCAACACTTGACAGATAAAACTAGTAGTATTGAAGTTGGTTTGGATAACAGAAGAAGACCCTGCCTCAACACACTCCTGTGAGAGGAAGCAGTACAGTTTCAGAGGTTTAGTACATTATCATGGTAGGAAGTATGACAGGATGCAGGCAAGAAGGTGTTGGAGCAGTTGCTGAGAGTCACATCCTGATTCACAGGGAGAAATAGAGAGCCCAAGGCTGGCACAGACTTTTTGAAAGCACAAAGCCCACCCCAATGACACACCTTCTCCAACAAGGTCATAATTCTTAATCTTTCTAGTGCTGCCACAAAATTTCACTCCCTGGTGACTAAGCATTCAGATATATGAGCCTATGGGGGCCTTCTTATTTAAACCACCAGAACTACTTTAGACTAACTAGGTTCCATTGCTTAAATGTATTTTTTTTTGTCTATTAAAATGAACTCAACCTCTAGACATTCACAGGGAGATAAACCTGGGCTCTCAATTCTCATATCATTGCTTCAGTAGTATGATTTGCTCTTAAAATGACTATAGCCCTCAGCCTCCTTCCCATCACAGGTGAAGTTTACAATGTGGACTCTTCTCTGAAAGGTACCAATTGCTTGATATGAACACCAATGTTTTTAAGTTTTACTTCACTACCAAGTGCCAGACTTTAACAAATGCCACAAATGGATGCAAAACTCTTATGTTCTTTAAAACATTAAAAACAAAACAAAACAATGACATCCATTGAGGCCTTGTACATTTGAAAACAAAATAATAATACCAATCTAATTCAGTATCTTGCACATAGCAAGAATTCAGTAAATCTTGTTTACAAATATTTCTTACTTAAAGTGAAACAACACACTGTGGATATGGATAATAAATAAGGAGTGAGATTAAATTATAGAGAATCTATCCTTCCTTAATTCCACTAACAGTCTCCATTTTTCTTCATTTTTTTTTTGTCTCAGGCATCTACTCTCTTTCTATCCTTTTCTCTGCCTTTTACTCTCTTCCTTATCCTCTCCATCCTGCTTTCCATTCTTTCTATTTTACTAGGTAATGTAGTCATATACACACATGACATGTATATGTCATGATAATTAATCACAGAGTCTCAGACCTAAGGATTTAATTTAATAGAAGATGTATTAGTCAACATAAAATATTATTATATGAAATTAGAGTGAGAAATGTTGCCCTATAGATGAAATAATGAATATACAGGCTGTACTGGCACCAAGTGTAGAGAATTGTATGTTTAAAGGAAATGATTGAGGAGAAACACAAAAATTATGCTTTGGATGCCAAGCAGGTGGTGATGATTGACATTTGATAGCTAGTTTAGATGATAATACCTCCAGTCAGTGGCTAGGCTGACAGTGAGAACTTTTTCCATTCTACATATTTTTTTCTTTTCCAAATAAAATACTGGCTCTCTGGAATTAGATTACAGGCAGAAAATTCAGGGAGATCAATTTTTTTTTCATTTAGATTGAACATGTAGACAATTTAATTTTGTTCTTGTATTTGAGTACAATAGCTCTAAAGAAGTCAATGGAATCCTGAACATATTTTCCTACATGATTTATTTTTTAACTTCAAAAAGACCTAGAAAGATATTGGATTTTCTCAGAAAACAGCATAAAAATAGTTGCTTATCGGTTTTATAAGAATGACACCAACAGGTACTTGTAGTCACCAAATGACATTAGGGATAAGTACAGAAATTCCTAGAAAAAATATCTATATCATCTCAGTTATGCTTGCCTTATTTCCTCAGTTTTAGATGTGTTTGGCACTAGATTTGTTTCCATGAAATTCTGATGAAATTAAAAAAAAGTCAGCAATGCATCATGAAATTTAGATTTGAGATTTTTGTTCTCAATAAAAGCTGTACTAATGTTGTCTAGGGTTATGAAATGAATAAATAATATCATTCTTCTCTTAAGAATATAAAATTTGGAGGTCACAGCCCTAAAGAAAAGGGATCTTTACTTTCCCAGCAGTTCTTGACTCCCAATATTTTCAGGTATGTGAGGGGTTAGTGAACCTCTTCCTCTCCCATGTACTAATGCTAACTGGACTGCTGCTCAGGTGAGTTGGTAAAGGCAATGGCCTTGAACACCTAGAAGACGACAGTTCACAACAAGGTCACCCATCTATGACTTTCCAATCTATCTGCATCCTCTAACCTCATTTCCCTGAGCTTAGGGGTTTAGGTTGACACAGATGTCCCATTTGGGGATGAACACTACACAGTCACTTAATCTCTGCATTTTGAATGTAAGTTTCTGTGTTAACTACCATCAACGAAAAAGGAAGCTCTTCTGACAAAGGGCAAAAGCCTCACTGATATATGTAAAGACAAATATTCAGAAGGCAATTTCATGCTATGTCCTTGTATCAAAATAACTATAGTAGGCTCTCCCCTAAGGGTTATGGTCTCACCAGCAACAAATAAACAGTACCAGTTTTGAGTTCCGTCTTGTAGTATTTTTCTTACATCCAGCTGAAGGTTGTTGTGTACAGCTGTAACATTCATGTCATCATTGCATCTATAGGCATATTTTTTTTCAATATTTTAGCCACTGTGTCCACAGATAGTTAAGGCTATTGCTAACTTTCCTTCCTACCTGCTGATAAAGCACCTTAGAGCACTATGAAACCTAGCCAGCAGGGAAGAAGCTTCCTGGTCAGTATTGAGTTTATTTATCTCATTTCCTGTGACTAAAGTATGCAGCAACTCCAGCAGCAGTGTCACATTATCGAATTCTGGTGGCCAGTCAAAGGCAATAACAGTAGCCTGTGCTGCTTGGGAACTCTTTTGGAATCTCTGAGCAAGTCCTTGAAGGAAAAATACACTTTACCTCCACCTAGGGTTTTTGCTTGATAACAAAATGGTTTCTGTAAGGAGAAACTTTTTTACATAATTACCTACAATTAAACAACTTTTTGTTTGTTTGTTTTATCATTTTAAAACATCCATAGTGTGTGCTCCAGCTGATGGCCCTACCCACAGGCTTTTGCAGACAATATTAATTGTATTCATTATATGATAACAAAATTCAAAGAAAATATAAATTTGGGAGGGGAACATGGGGCTAGTCTGGGAAAATTTCTGTGTAAAGAGTTATTTTCTACATGTATGAAATTATGGAAAAATAGAAACATAAAGTCATGTCTTTTTTTAAAGGAAGAAGTGAAAGATTATAAACACAATTTTACATACACACATGTCTCAGTATGATTGGAGACTTATTAAAATGTGAGATTATGTCTCATGGTACAGTACAGATGTTATTGAAAAAGACTACTAAAACAGGCCTTGAGAGTTTTCCAGATATTCTAATATGAACAGAAATTAAATGAACATTCTAAGCAAGACAAAGCCTCAGAAACCCTCTTGTCACTAGAAGTCTCTGTAGAATGCTGAACACATTATGAAAGGGACAAAAATTCCAATGAAATCAAAATAGTTAACACCTTGGAAAGGCCAGGGAGGGCTAGCATTAAAAATAAAGTGTGTTCTTCATTTGTTCTCATAGCTAGAACTTAGAAGAACCAATGGAGTGGATTCATGTAATGAAGAAAAGATATTAACATTAAGTAAATTGGAGAAAGAAATCACATTTTGATAAACATAGCCTCCCATTACTTGATTTAGGGCACTGATACTACCCTTTTTGAAATATAAAATTTGTACAGATATTGGAAAATAAGACTACAGATGTTCATAACACAATAGCATGTTAATTTCGGTTCATGATACCTTAGAATTTTAGAATAGAATGCAAGAGAAGAGGATTAATAATCTAATCTCTTCAGTCTTCACAGGAGATTGGATTGATTAAAGGAACAAAAGCTGAATGGGATATCACACTTCTGCTCAGAAAGACTTTAGTTAGAAGTCATAGAAATGCCCTAAATTTAGATGGAAGGCAAGACTAAATAATGAAAGGCCATAAGAGCCTTTTAATACAGTTTTATTCTCATTGTTGTGGCTGTAGGAACCCCAGAAGCAGTTGAAGTGGGAAGGTAGAACATGTCCACTTAGTACAAGCAGTACTATACCACATAGGGCACCAGCAAGGGCCGTGAAAACAATCTGGTACTCTTTAGTACATTTTGAGATGAGAAACCATTTCACAATATTCAGTCGATTTAAGGAGACATAGTTTGGAATATAAAGTATATTACTGCTGTAAATTCCCCGATAGAGTTCAGCAATGCCTTTTAGCTGACATTGAAGTTTTTTTTCCCTCTCCCTCTGTCCCTACCTCTCCGTCTGTCTACTGCTCCCTCACACAGACAGAGAAAGAAAGACAGAGAAATCAGATGCGTGAAACTATTCTAAATATTCTAGCTCACATTCTCCTTTAAGATGTTTTTGGGGGACTAAGACTCATAATGTTAATTGAAGGTCAAAGTAAAACCCCATGGACTGACGCTTGATATGTGAAACATATGTTTGCACAAATGGTGCTGTTTTTCCAGGATGTAGAGCTATGAAAAAAGAAGTTGGAAGGTGTTAAATTCCTCTTTCACACATTCATTGTTTCAGCTTTGAATTTAAGTGCTAATATGTCAACACTAACATCATGTGGGAAATCGATTCACTGTTGAGTACACAGTGTAATGTAAAAGACAACATCATGTATTTGGGACTTCACAGCAAGTCTAATGGGAAAAGGAAATCAGAATTGAACATACATAAGAAGTAGGTTTTTGTTTTGATTTTGTTTGCTTTCTTTTGTTTTTATTTTTTGAATACATAAAATCTCCTGTGGTAAAAAACATTCATCAGTATTTTGAAATCCAAATTGAACAGATCTGGTTATACTTAAGGTGTTCATCTTATGTGGCTGTGTTTTATAAAATAGAACTAGTTTCAAGTCAATCAACAGAAAGAAAGTAAAGTTAGTGAGTCAAGGTGTCCATAGGAAATAAGAAAAGTCTTGGGTGTAAGAAGCTGAAGAAGCTGAGCTGTGATGCCTCTTTATCTACAAACTGTCTGTCCATACTAGGAAGCACCATCCTTCTAATAGTATACTCTACCTAAGGACACTTTTCCCTATGATCTTCAAATATCAAAAGGAATCCCAGTACTGACCAAGCATGTAAATATATTTTTCTTACTTTCTCCCTGGGGCCACCCAAGTAAGCTTTTTGATTGGTAAGTGTGAACTGAAGGTTAGGTATTCTTAAATCTGGACATGCTACTCTTATTATTCAAACAACTTCCCTTTTAGCTTTCCTCTTCTAAATACAGTGTACTAAAAGTTAGAAAATCCTACCAAATGAGCATGATGGATACTGGAGAACCGAACTGAGAGCAATCATAGAATGGGAGTCACCTTTGGTGTCCCTCAGCATGCACTTCTTTGTAAAGTACATGCATCAACATTCTCTTTGATCTATTATCCTGTTTTCAAAACAGGAAATGAGACATGGGATTACTCAAGTGACTGGTTCATCACCAGGGAATTAACAGTAGTAGAGACAAAGAAGACTATCTCTTTTATTTTTGGATAAACCATTATTAAGGTAATCTTTCTGTAAAAAATGGGGATAAATGACAAAATGTAGAATCAGTATGCATACATTTTAGGGTGAAAGTAAACATAGAGAAGCTTGAAATATTTTTATCTCTACTGTTTACATTCAGTGACCAAAAATAGTTGTCAAGAATATTAACAAGAAGATACAATGAAGGAACTATGTTGCTTTGGTAAAGAAAACTTGTTTTTTTTTTCTAAACAGTTTATCCCAAATAGTAAAATTTCTCTAGCTTTTTATAAAATAAAATACATCCTTGCCCATTCATTAGAATTTAGCAGTTCAGTTTTATTTTGACAGTACAGCTCACCATTGCTATTTGTAATAGAATCTCTAGCATGAACTACTAGCCCCCTGTTATGTATGTTGTTTTTAAAATGACGTTAACCTTGAGACCATTACACATTCATCTAGGTTCCTCTGGTGAATTCATCTAGGTTCCTGGGATATAATTTAACCTTCCAATAGCAGCAATATTTAATGAACTTTCCTAGTCATAATTTACTACTTAAGGACCTTCAGTAAGATTAAGTATGTCAAACATAGAGTCTAGAAAAAGGCATTTTCCCCATGGTGCTGTACCACACTTTAGGAACCTCCTCTTCCACAGGTACTCCCACACAGAGCTAGCTGGCGAACAGTAGCATAGAACAAACATGGAGAGGATGGAGAGCAAAAGGAGATCCACAATGAGAGTTTTGAACATTCACTGAAGAGCCCTCCATTTATATATTCCAATCTTACAAACTGAAACATGGCACTTGTGACCAAACTCAGTGACTCTCGAGATGTCTTCATTTAAGAATTATACATTGTAGCCAAAGTACACAGCAGTCAGCAGTTCCTTTTCTTTTTCTTTCTTTGTTTCTCTTTCTTTCTTTCTTTCTTTCTTTCTTTCTTTCTTTCTTTCTTTCTTTCTTTCTTTCTTTCT
>CAJQZJ010001826.1:28428140-28528120 GCA_907164525.1 Lophiomys imhausi | reverse complement strand
ACCCTCTTGATTCCTAAACAACTCAAAATTTAACTATGAGACTCTAGGTATCTATTTTTCAACCACCTCAGAGACCTGAGAGGGATAAATATATCTGATTATATAGGAAGTGCAGGGCCTGCAGCTTCCAAAACTAAAAAATGACATACCAGTGGCTGCCTGGACAGTTCCCATTTTCTCTCCATACATTACAGCATCAATCTTCAGCCATTTGGCCCCATTTCTCTGACAGACATTGGTTGTAGAGCAGGAATTATGAAGGACTTACCTACCCTGTCTTGGCAGAGCTAGGCTGTCGACTTAACTGCTTCCAAGTTTTGTCCTTTTTAGACAGAAGTCTGTCTACAGTTGAAGCAAGGGGTTTTTCTTGCCAAGAGAATGGCTTACCACCAATTTAATCATCTCCCACTGGAGATTCTTCGATGCTCATCTTCTACTTGGAGTAATATAGGGGGTGCTGTCAGGAGCTGACATGTCTCGATATCAAAAAATCTTAAGTTAAGAAAACATCTTTGAATGCCATATTCTGCAGATCTCTTGAGGTTTTTGAAGATGCCCTATCTATCTCTTATATTTAGATAAGCAAATATTGCTTGTCTCTTAGCAACTTGATTTCTGAGTAGCTTAGAAAATAACTGTGATAGACTGTCATAGTAACTAACAAAATGACACGTTTTCATGACTGGACAAGCACTTTTAAAAATGATTTGCGTGAAAAGTTTTTAAGAAAACAGTGATTGAAGCAGTATGTTAGGTTGAATCTTCTGGCCCATTTGTCTTGTTGTTATTGTCATTCAGTCCTTGGCTCTGAAAATAAATTTTTGCTCTAAATTTGAGCAAATGGAAGGCATAGAACAACTTTGTAAGTCCATTTTAAGGCATAAACTCTGTCCATCCTGGATAAAAGACTGGAATATTATTAACACCATAAACTTTGTCCATCCTGGATATAAAATTGGAATATCATTAACACCATATACTCTGTCCATCCTGGATAAAAGATTTGAATATCATGAAAACCATACAGTTAATAAAATACTCTTACCATGTGAAGACATTTATATTTCAGCTAATGGGAGGTTCTCCCTGGTCAGATCTAATCTTTATAAGTTTTGTTGGTAACCACATTTTTTCATTCCCTGTAGACACATAGGCATAACCATGTCCCCATCTTAAAACCATTGCAGGCTTCCATTCTAAATTTAACATATCCTTATATTATATTGGTTGATTTAATTCTTCCATTTTTTGTATAACCCAATGTCTCTCAGCTGTAGTGGTACCCTTTTCACCAACATTTAGGAAATTCAAAGTTAGCAATGCATTGTGTAATCTATCCCTGGGATTCTTTAATTCCCCCTTTTGTTTAAAAATCATCTCTTTTAAGGTATGATTAGCACTTTCTACAATTGCTTGTCCTGTAGGATTGTGTGGTATACCAGTAACATGTTTTACATTATAATACGCAAAGAATTGCTTCATCTTATTAGATACATATGCAGGAGCATTATCAGTCTTAATTTGTGCAGGTAAACCCATAAATGCCATTATTTCTAATAAATGTGCAATAACACAATCAGCTCTTTCAGAACTTAAAGCAGTTGCCCATTGAAACCCTGAGTATGTATCAATGGTATGATGTATGTACCTTTGTTTTCCAAATTCTGCAAAGTGAAAAACATCCATTTGCCAGGTTTCATTCTTTTTAGTACCTCTAGGGTAACTACCAGCAGATAATGGAGTTTGGTTATACAGAGAACAAGTAGGACATTTGTAAATTATTTCTCTGGCTTGTTGCCAGGTAATACAGAATTTTTTCTTTAAACCTGAACTGTTAACATGATGTTTCTGATGAAATTTTGAGGCTTCCAACACATTTCCTATGAGTAATTGGTCAATTTCCTCATTTCCTTGTGCCAGTGGACCTGGCAAACCTGTATAGATCGAATATGGGTTATATAAAATGGGTTATTTCTACCTCTAATGACCTGTTGCAATTGTATAAATAAAGAAGCTAATTCTGTGTTATTGGGAATAAATTCAGCAGTTTCTATATGCAACACACTCTTTCTGCATATAGAGAGTCCATAATTATGTTAAGAGATTCTGGAAAATCTAATAACACCATAAGGATTGCATACAATTCTGCCTTTTGAACTGAGGTATATGGACTTTTGATTACCTTGCTGATTGTCTGTCTTATAACCTGCCATTCCCATCTTGTTAGCATCAGTATAGAAGGTTGGTGAATCAGGATTTGGTGTTCCCTTTACAATACGAGGAAGAATCCAATTAGTTCTTTTTATAAATTGTATACTTTTGCTTTTTGGAAATTTGCTGTTAATTTCTCCCAAATAATTACTGCAAGCTCTTTGCCAATCTTCACTGATTACCCACAATGAAATAATCTCAGCATTGGTAAGAGGCACTACTATTTCAGCCAGGTCCATTCCTGATAATTGACGTAGTCTTATTCTATTTTTTACAATTAATTCAGATATCTTTTCTATGTATGTCTTTAATTTTTTACTTTGTTTATGTGGTAAGAAAATCCATTCCATAATACTATCTTCCCATTGCATAATAAGCCCTGTAGGAGAATGAATTGATGGTAAAATGACCAAATTACAATCAAGTTGGGGATCAATTCGATCTATGTATGCATCTTGAAATCTTTGTCCTACCAACATTAATTCCTTTTCTGCTTCAGCAGTTAAACATCTTGGACTGTTTAGATTTGAATACCCTTGTAATATTTGAAACAAATTACTTAACTCATGAGTACTTAAACCAAGGGTGGGCCTTAGCCAATTTATATCTCCCATTAATTTTTGAAAATCATTAAGAGTTTTCAATTGGTCTCTACGGATCTGTACTTTTTGCAATCTAATTCTCTGTTGGCTTATTTTATAACCCAAATAGTTGATTGAATCTCCCCTTTGTATTTTTTCAGGATCAATTTTTAATCCCCATAGTGGTAGAATTCTTTGCATTTCCTTAAATAAGTTTTCTAAAATAACTACATCAGAATCGGCCAACAAAATATCATCCATACAATGATAGATAATAGATCGAGGAAACTGCTTACGCATTATTTCTAATGGTTTTTGTACAAAATATTGACACAGAGTTGGACTATTCAACATTCCTGTGGAATAACATTCCAATGATACCCCTTGATTGGTCTGCTGTTATTAAGAGTAGGTACAGAGAATGCAAACCTTTCCTTATCATTCTTATGCAATAGAATTGAGAAAAAGCAGTCTTTTAAATCAATTACTATTAAAGGCCATGACTTTGGTAATAGAGAAGGTAAAGGTATACCAGGCTGCAAAGGACCCATAGGTTGAATTACTCTATTCACAGCTCTTAAATCTGTTACCATTCTCCATTTACCTGATTTCTTTTTTACCACAAACACAGGAGAATTCCATGGGCTGGTAGACTCTTCTTTATGATGAGCCTCCAGCTGTTCTTTTACCAATTGCTCAAGAGCCTCCAATTTTTCCTTTGTTATGGGCCATTGCTCTTGCCACACTGGTTGATTTGATAGCCATTTCAAGGGTAGAGCGGTTTGAATTTCAGCAGTGGCCCCTAGTATAAATTTGGAAACTCGATACCTGGGGTGTCCTGTGTTTGGACACTAGATATAGCTTGCAGTTGTTGTTGAGTATGCACATCAATACCTTCCTCAAAAGTATCTATAATCTCAATGTCTGGAGTGTCCTTTGTTTGGACACTAGACATAGCTTGCAATTGTTGTTGAGTATGCATATCAATACCTTCCTCAACAGCATCCATCATTTCATCATTTGTTATTTCTAGCATTGCAGAAGTATTAATTTGAGTACCCCATTGTTTTAAGAGATCCCTTCCCCATAAATTTATGGGTACATCAGCCACATAAGGTCTCAACTTCCCTGTTTGCCCTTCTGGTCCCACACAGTTAAGCCATCGTACACTTTGTTTTACATGTGATAATTTACCAATTCCTATAAAATGTGTAGGAAACCTTTGAAGTGGCTAGTTTGGATTCCAAGACTCACCCGAGAGGACAGTGACATCCGCTCTTGTGTCAAGAAGTCCTTCTATTTCAATACCATTCATTTGTATTTTTAATTTGGTCTCTATCACTCACCATTGTTTGCCAATACATACGTTTTCCACTATTTTCGACTGCTCCTGTTCTGTCTATTGGAACAACCTTGCCCTTGGTGTAAGGAAATAGCAGCAGTTGGGCAATTTTGTCCCCTGCATTAATTGTCAACTCTTTCCATATGGATGTCATAATTTTAATTTCCTCCTTGAAGTCTCCATCTATAATACCTGGATGAATAAAGAATCCTTGACAAGTTAATCCATTTTTTTCCAAATATTAATCCTATTGTCCCTGATGGTAAAGGACCATAAATACCAGTGGTTAACATATAATATTCATCTGTTTTGGATAATGTTTTAGATTGATCTGTGGTCAAATCTAAAACTGTAGTACCTTCAGTAGCCTGTTAAAGATCAGCAATAGTTAATTTTGTTCTTCCTACCTGTTTGTTTCCCTCTGGTTGGATGATGGATGACGGTTCACATTGTTTTGGGGGGCCTCCCATTTCCCGGCAAGGGTTTACCTCTGACATCTGTTTCAGCTCTACAATCCCAGGACCAGTGTTTACCTTTTCCACAATGAGTACAAAATCCTGGAGACCTTAACCTTCTATTGTTATTAGAAGTCGTTCATTCCCTTCTACAACCATGTTCACCATTAAAAGCCATTCGTTCCTTTCACGACCATGTTCTGCAGAGTCTAGGCACCTATCATTTCGAGTTCTGGAGGATTCAGCCTTATGATATCTTTGGAAATGACCAAGTTCACCATTTTTAAAGCACTCATTAAGACCTCTAGCAACTGCTTGTGCTATGACATTAGTCTGATGCTCTTGAAAACCAATATCAGCTGTTTCTCTTATCCATTCATCTACTGGGGCTCCTCGAGCTTTCAATGGCCTAATTGCCCTTTGACATTCAGCATTTGCATTTTCATATGCCACGGCATTTAATGCATCAGGGTTATCTACATCTTTCTCCACAGCTGAAGTCAATCTCCCTAAAAAGACTGAGAAGGTTTCCTGAGGACCTTGTATTATCTTGGTAAATGAAGTAAACCTTTTCCCAGCCACATATCCCAGGCTCTCAGAGCTGCAGCACAGCATTGTTCTATCACAACATCTTCAAATTGAGTCTGTAACTGTATGTCAACATAAGGTCCCTCACCAAGCATTTGATGGGTTGTGACATTTATTCCCCTTGTCCTATTTTGTTCCTCTAATTTTTTGGCTTCATGTCTCCACCATGACAACCATTGTAATTGCTGGCTATCTTCTAGCACCACTGATATCAATCCCTTCCAATCTTGGGGAATGATTCTATTTTGTATAGCCCAATTATTCAACATCTGTTTAACAAATGATGAGTGCATTCCGTAAGAGACAATAGACTCCTTAAATCTTTTTAAATCCAAAATATCTATTGTACGCCATGTTAATTCCTGATGGAGTTGACTGTTATTATCATCAGGCCTAATTTGAAACATAACTGGAAAAGCTGATGGTGATTGTGCAGTACCACGCAGCTCCTCTGGGGGCGCACTTGGTTCCACATTAGCATCATTACCTACCTGGTTTCCTACTGGCACACATGGCGGCTTTTCTATTGGCACACGCGGTGACTGTGGAGACCTAGCTAGAAAAGAACTTGCCATTTTCTCAGTTCCAGTCACCTGCCCTGCCAGAATTTTCTTAAGCTCCTCATTCTGCATTTCCATAATTTTTAATTGTGTAACAGTCTTCTTCCTTAAGACAAACCAATAAAATAAAAAAAAAGTAAACAGCATAAAACATTTGGTCTGATTGAAAAACAGTGTAGAGGTCAGCAGTAAACATTGCCATATTGCCAACAACCAGCATCATCGTTTCAAAATCTGCAGTTTTCTCTATAGTTTTGAAAATAAAATTACCCATAATGCCTTACCACGTTGAGCACCACCTGAAAACTGCAAATTAAATAATTAATGTAGTTATTAGTAAGTATAAACTGTAAGATTAGGCCGGCGAGTAGCCAGCTGCTTGGCAGAGGAGCAGGCAGCCTGGCCCGAGTGCCTTAACTGGTTGCCTAACTTATCCTGGAGAAAGAGCCCCGGGACAAAGGGTGGCCTACACCATCTGTAACCTAAACTCTGTTAATTAATATAAGTTGTTATATTAGGCCGGTAGAATTACTGGCGGCTTGGCGGGAGATTCCCTCAGCTCAAGGGCAGTCTGGTAGTCCAACAGCCCAGGACTGCTTGGACTGAGGGCATATAAGCCGCCACAGTATTTTCCCCAATAATTAAACACACCAAGACCTTTAATGTTTTAACACTTAGCCCTTAGCTGGGCAGACTCTCAATTAGCTACTCTAAGTTAACCCCAAACCACCACGTGCCTGTGAGTACCTTCCAGCCTTCTCCAGACGTCTGTCTCCTTTTGTGTCTCCCGGCGGAAAGAGAGCGAGTATCTGTGTGTGCCCAGAGTTCCTGTGCTGATCTGAGGAAGTCCTGCCTTCCTATATTCTTTCTGCCCAGCTATTTGGCCATAAGTGACTTTTATTAACCAATCAAGAGAATGCCTCAGAAGGGGTGGTAACCAGATCTCAGCATTGAATTCAATGTATCAGCAACAATATTAGACCTTCCCTCAATACCACTTGCTAAGGGATCTACAAGAAGACCAAGCTACCTATTAGCTACATATGTGTAGGGGGTCTAGGTCCAGACCATAAGGGCCTTTTTGCTAGTGTTTCAATCTCTGTAAGCCCTCAGGGACCTAGGTTAGTTGACTCTGTTGATCATCTTGTGAAGTTCTTGTCCTTTCAAGATTCCTCTATTCTTCTTTCCTCTTTTCTGCAAGATTCCCTGAGCTCCACCTAATGTTTGGCTGTGTGTCTCATCATCTGTTTTCATCTGCTGCTTTGTAAGGCTTCTCAGAGGATAATTAAGCTAGGTTACTGTCTCGAGTAAGCATAGCAGAATATCATTAATAGACAACTTCCTGAACAGAACACCAGAAGCTCAGGCACTAAGATCAACAATTAATAAATTGGATCACATGAAACTGAAAAGCTATTGATGACTATTTTTAAAATTGGAAATAAATTTTTGCATGTGGATTAATATGAGTAAGTTCACCTTTAGCAGTAGAGATTACAGAGGTTGATTTTTTTTTTAAGAATATCAGGTATGAGCTCCCTCTCCTGGCATTGGTCTCAAGATGGACCAGTTATTGTTTATCCACTCCCACTATTTCTGTACCACCTTTACTCCAAAATATCTTGTAGGCAGGAGAAATTGTAGGTCAAAGATTTTGTGTCTGGGTTCATATCCCAATCCCTGCACTGGAAGACTTGCCTGGTTACAGAAGATAACCAGTTCAGTATTTGCATACCACATGGCTAGGAGTCTTATCTAAGGTCACCCTGGTAGAATCCTGGGAGTTTCCATTATACTAGGTTTCTAGCTCATACCCGAGACAACCCCCAATTCCAGTTCTCTCTCCCAGTACTCTCTCCTTCCATTCCCTCCTGACCTGATCCCATCACCACCCCACCCACACCTCTATGAACTCTTGATGTCTGTTGCCTGGAGGGCCAGGACCCAGAGACTGGATAGCCCAGAGACCTAGCATAGCACCAAATATATCTGGCAAAAAAAAAAAATCCAATGAAATTATTTCTAATGACATTATGTTATATTCATAGATTGGTGACTAGTTCAACTGTCATAATAGAGGCTTCATCCAGCAAAGCTTCATCCATCTTTGTATCTGATGGAAGCAGATACAAAGATCCCAGTCAAACATTAGGCAGATTAGAGAATCTAATTTCCTCAGGAAGAAGGAGAGGAAAGATTGTAGGAATCTGAGAGGTCAAGGGCACCATAAGAAAACCCAGAGAATCAACTAACCTGGGCTAATAGGGTTCCACAGATACTGAATCCACAATCAGGGAGCCTGTGTGGGTCTGATCTAGGCCCTTTGCATATATGTTATAGTTGTTTAGCTTGGCATTAAAACAGGACTCCTAACAATGGGAGCAGGGGTTATTTCTGATTCCTTTTTGCTTGTTTTGGGGACAATATGAGAGGTGGTACCTAATCTTACAGCACTTAATATTCCATGTTTGTTTGATATCAATGGGAGGCCTCCCCTTTTCTTGAGAAACTGAGGAGGATTGTATGTAGGGATAGTGAGAGGGTAGGAGGTGGGAAGGGATTGGGAAAAGAGGATGGAGAGGAAAGCGATCAGTGTGTAATTTATAAGAGAAGAATTAATAAAATTTTAAAAATTCAGGAATGTGTTACTGTAAGATATCATAGGGTTATTTTATGCCCCCTTATGACAACAATGAAGGTTATCTCCATGAATTCATTTTCTATATTGATTAATAAACTAGAATAAAAATACAAAGAAATAAAATATTGTCTAGGTCAACAATTTAATCTCATATGTCTATGCCATATAAGTACATACTTAATTTAAGCCTCCATGTAAAGTTATTTATTTGTGCCAGTTTGAGCAATACATGGAGACTTTGCCAAGTACAATTCAATAAAGCCATCCTAGAGGGTGTTAGACTTTCTTTCTTATATTCTCAGACCTGCTTTCCATATTTAACTGCACTGATAATTAAAGATTAGTGACTCTAAACATATATAATTCATTGCATGTATATACGTGGGGGCCAAAGAGTTTGGGAATACAAGAAATAAATTATGACTTCTTTATCTGTTTTTGATTACCATGCATGTTTTACACACACACACACACACACACACACACACACACACACACACACACACAAACACACACACACACATACTCACAAAGTATCTCTTAAAGCTGTTTTCCAGAGAGTAAGAAATGTTATTGGATGACATTTTAAAACTTAATAAGCTACCTACCCCATGGTTCAATCTGTATTCCTTATTCTGCACAATATCTGGTATGTAAGAGATGGGTTTCTTACCTTTGATAATTTTTTTTTTGTTCCACTGATTTTACTCCTTTGACTTCCAAGAGATCCTATTTCATTTTTCATTTAAATATGCATTCCTGCCAGAACATTTGGCTTGGATGGAAGGCCTAAATCTGTCATGAAATAATTATATATATACACACATATATATATATAATTTATTACCAATTGGAGCATTGTTCTCTTGTACTCATTTAATTACTTTTGTGTATTCCACTAAAAAATAAGAAATTACTTAATTATTTCCACATCTACTGTAAAGGGATATTACTGCCTATGGTTATTGTTTTATCCTTCTTACTGCTGCTTGAACTTTATTTACTTTATCACTTAAGAGTTTTGAAGGTTATGGAGGGATATGTCTTACAGAAAGTCATGGCCATTTTACCCAACTGTCTCATTTCAGAAACCATTTGTTAGAAGATTAATCCCCACTAAAAAAAATACCCATAAGTAAATAATAAACAAAAAGAAATTGAAGAGGGAGGGAGAGAGAAAGAGAGAAGAGAGAGACTTTATTTTCAGGGGTTTAGAACAAATAATTATGCTGAAGGTTTCACTTTAAATTATAAAATCCCTATCCTCTACATTCTTATACTTAAAAGAACAAGAGAACAAGTTTTTCCTTAGAGATTGGATGCAGAATTCCACCTTCTCAAAGGGAAACCATCTGCTAAACTTAGGATTTATATTTTCTAAAGCATGTAACTTTGGCTAACTTCTCTGCCAGGAGTGTCTGAGTTTCTTGAGCTTTATAGGCCTTATGAACTGATTCTCCTCAATAGTTAGCTGGATGATCATCATATCTAAATACTTATATATCTAAATACTAAATACTTCATATTTAAATCTGAAGTGGTAGAAAGCAGTTAAAATTGAACATATCAACCAAGCTATATGGTCCATACAATCAAGGGAAATACTAGGGACTTTGTCCTATGAGTATGTTGTATTCATACTAATCTATTTATTTCAAGATTTAAGGTGTGATATATTAAATAGAGTTTTTTCCCCTCAATTTTCCTGCCTAATTAGAGAAACAATAAAAGACCAAGTCCCCATTAATTATCTCTCTTTAGCTTTTTTATCTGTTTGTCTGCTTATTTGTTTGTTTATTTTTTTAGTTCTCTCTCCCTGGCAATGAGACACTTTTCACTGCTGGTACTGCCTCGTAGACCCCCAATGTATGAGGAGGCTCATGGCCCTCATATGACCTCTGAACTGGGGTGAGGGACTGTTATATAGGGACACTCCACTTCAGAGAAATGGGATGGAAGGGTTAGGGGGTAAAGAAAAAAATGAAATGTGAAGTTTCGGCCTTTTGCTACTAATTGTCATAAACTGTTTAGAATAATTAAGAAATGCAAACTAATAGTCATGTGAGCATGTCATTTTGTTAGGTACTATAACAGTCCATTATAGTTATTCTCTAAGGTAATCAGAAATCAAGTTTCTAAGAGACAAGCACCATTTGCTTATCCTAATATAAGAGATAGATAGGGCCTCTTCAAAAAACCTCAAGAGATCTGCAGAATATGGCATTCAAAGATGTTTTCTTAACTTTAGATTTTTTTGATATCGAGACATGTCAACTCCTGACAGCACCCGCATTCTTCTCCAAGTAAAAGATGAGCATCGAAGAATCTCCAGTGGGAGATGATTGAATTAGTGGCAAGCCTATCTCTTGGCAGGGAAAACCCCTTGCTTCAACTGTAGACAGACTGCTGTCCAAAAAGGACAAAACTTGGAAGCAGTTAAGTCAACATGTCACCTACCTCTGACAAGACAGGGTAGGCAAGTCCTTCATAATTCCTGCTTTACAATCAATGCCTGTCAGAGAAATGGGGCCAAAGGACTGAAGATCGATGCTGTAATATATGGAGAGAAAATGGGAACTGTCCAGGCAGCCACTGGTATGTCATTTCTTAGTTTTGGAAGCTACAGGCCCTGCACTTCCTATATAATCAGATATATTTATCCCTCTCAGGACTCTGAGGTGGTTGAAGAATAGACAGCTAGAGTCTCATAATTAAATTTTGAGTTGTTTAGGAATCAAGAGAGTGTTCTGCATCTAAGAAGATGTTTTTAAAATTATGAAAGCTGAGTTAGAGATAGAACTTTAAACTCATGGAGATGGTTAGATAGTAGAATGTTAAAGTCAGGTGCCAAATACATATGGGCTTGACATTGGGAATGTATGCTAAGCCATATAACTCTCATAATTGTGGCCTAATTACCTCTGTTGTTTTGTATTGTATTTATTATTATAAGAGAAAGAGTCATTTGTTGGACTGAAAGGGGGAGCTCTTGGGGAGAAAAAGATATACCTTAAACTTAAAAAAAAAAAAAAAAGGAAAGGGATGGGTGGGTTGAGGTGGAAGAGGGTGGGAGGATGGGACTGGAGGGGGGAGTAGGGAGGGGATTGTGATTGAGATGTAACTTGAAGAAATAAAAAATAAAGTAAAAAAAATAGATTAGTTTTTGTTGTTGTTGTTGTTTTTTCGAGACAGGGTTTCTCTGTGTAACACCTCTGGCTGTCCTGGACTCACTTTGTAGACCAAGCTGGACTCGAACTCACAGTGATCAGCTGGCCTCTGCCTCCCAAGTGCTGGGATTAAAGGCATGCACCACCGTGCCCAGCTAATAGATTACTTTCTAAACTGACCCAAACTTTTCCACATTCCCTGTGCATGGAAGTGATTATTTTTACAAAGAAAATATAAAAGTAATATTATATAAAAATGATAAGGAAAGCTATTTTCTGTGTGGTCAGATAACATCATTACTTTCTTAGAAATGAAGCAACAAAAGAATAAAATCACAGTTTATTTTTCTGGTTTGTTAGTATATGTTAATTAATTGAGATATAATTACATCACTTTCCTTCTTTCTTTTACTCCCTTCAACCTCTCCCATGTGCCCTCCCTTAAAACTTTACCAGAAATCCTGCTTTACTCCGTCTGAATTGGTGGTTTCTTTTCCTCTCATTAATGTTGTCAGATAGATAGATAGATAGATACATACATACATACATACATACATATACAGGCAGACAGAAGGAGGAGATATGTAGTTACATAGATAATAAATATGACTTGCTAAGCAGATTTTGATTGGTTTTGTGTCTATGGTTTCAGGGCTGACCACTCTGTAATGATTAAACAATAATGGGTCTTTTCCCTGGGAAAGAATAATTCTCTGCTTTCAACAGTCACTGGCTGCCTTTACTTTTTGTTTTAGGGTGGGACCCCAGGAGATTTTCATCTTTCTATGTTAGCATATTTACTGAAGTTGTCCTTGTTCATGTCATGTTTAGGAAGTCCTTTCAGGAAACACTACTAATTTTCTCTTATTCTATGTAGTCTAGATATGGAATTGAATTAGAAATCTGATTTTTTCCTGAAAAGTAAATTTTTAGCAGAATGCACTACTCAAAATAAGACATTTATTACCATCTTTAATTCAAAGATTTCAAACTTCTTCAACCTAGAAACACATTGTCATGGTTTACAAAATTCCTGCATATGTAGATTTTGTTTTTCAAAAACCTTATAGAACATATTCTATGTGAATCTTTTATACTAATTAATTGAGATGAATCATATGGAAACATTCCAAGGAATGATATACTTGGTTTTTCACATTTCTTTGGATGTATATTGAATGGTGGGTAGTAATACATATGTTTTTTTCAACTGAAAATTCTGTTAACATTTAAAATTCCTGCAATATTATATTGCTTTATTATTTTTCTCCATAGTTTGAGTATCACTCTCTTGCTATGTATTATTATATTTCTTATATTGTTGGTATAAATTTGCCATGCTATGTATGTCTTACTTTGGATCTAGTCTAGAGATAATTTCTCATTTCTTTTATAATTTCTCCTTATTCTACTAGAGAATCCCTTGGCAGCCAGCATGTTTTGAACCCAATACCCACCACATAGGATTTGAATAAATATAAAAAATTCTGTTACTCTCACCCACCTACCCAGTCCCTACATACACTTTTATGGATAGCTATATAAGCTTTTCTAAAAAAGGAAACCCCTCCTGTAGCAACATCCTTCAAGATTAGCAAAACAAAGTTAAACTAAGAATACTTTGTGTGTGTTGGGGGATTCACTTCCAGGATGACTGAGAGCCTGGGGTGTCCTACTAACGTACTTCAGTGACTCTATGATAAATGATTTTTAAATGTAAATGAAAATGAAGTTTCAAAACATGACGTTTTGAATATAATATAATAAATAAATATTTATTCAAGAACAACTGCTTAGGCAGCAAGAAAGGTGACACTATCTAGTTTTAAAACAAACATATGTGTTTTCCTCTGTCCTTCATTTTACTGAGTGACACAATCCAGAGTGACACAGCTAAGAAAACAGGGCTCCTACTCCATGCCAACTGACCAAGTTAACTTCTTTGAAAAATCGTAAACATTCTAGTCCTTAATTCTCTTTATTAAGCAATATTCTGGGGTCATATGACACGATATTGATGTGTCCTCTTCAGCCTAGCACCAGATAATAGGATAAAGGCTTTCCCCTAAGCATTGCAAGAATAAAAATTGAGAGACTGGATGTCCTTGCTCTAGCTTATGTGTAGTGCTTCTCCTGTCATGAAAGGCTAGTTGAGGACACATGTACTTGTAAGTATTCCCGTCTCCATATGTAAATCTTTCAGATCCTAAAGTAGGGCTGCCTTTCAGGGAAGAATGTATCATCATTCCACTGTGCCTTTCCTATGTACCAGAGATGAGTTTTGATAATCTTACCTAGCATGAGAAAGGAGACATAGATAACTGAGTTCTAAACCTCACTCCAGATTAACTTGATGAAAGAAGGAGGTGGAGAAATTCAAGTTATACTAAAGGCAATTGGCAGAAGAATGACAGACTAATTTGGAATATGAGATACATTGTGCAGTTATTTATCAGGAAAAAAAATAAGAAAAAACAGCTGAAAAGAATGCTTTGGAGCAGAATAAGTCTCAAAACTATCCTTAAGGAAATGACACCATAGAGGAAGCTAACTATGTTTGCATAAACCTACAAAGCAATTTATGTCCCAGAATATTGTTGGTAAAATTCAGAACAATTGGCTAGAGAGTAGCAGAATTTGAAAGCTAGATATAGTCAGGAAAAGAGACAGTGAAAAAGAACTTTTCCAAATTTATCTTCCATTCATAGTCACTATGGCCATGTTCAAAGCTATGGACATAATGACTGAAATCTAGGATTATATAAAGCAGGAAAGAACAACACAAACCAGAAATAATATTAGTAACTGCAGAAGAAGCAAACAGTATAATAAGAACAACTCCCAGGGAAGAATACTATAGCCATCAATTGCAAGAGCATATAATCTAAGAATAATTGTTTTTCAGGAAGAGTAACAGTAAAAGGGCCTAAACTACACACATGAAAGAAGTGACAATAATAGAAACTCCCATGACAATGGTCTGGAGTTGTAGTAAATTGATTTCAAAATAGCTATTAGTAATATTTTCTAAAGAATAATGACTAGAGAAACAAAACAAAATGACACAATGGAAATAAATCATCAATTCATGAACAGAAATGAAATTCTAAGAAACGAAAAATCATCTAGCCTTATAAAATGTGTAAAAACAAGTGGAAAAATCAGCTGATTCGACAATAGACTTAAATTACTGGGACCTTTGTGAATTAAAAGAGGAATTAGTGTTTATGTTATATAAGAAGTTTAACAGAGGTAAAATAGAAAAAAAAAGGTGAATCCTGAGATGCATAGTGGGAGATACTGTGAAGTTTATCAGTTTCTGCAACCTGAGTATTACAGAGGGAGAAGACACAGCAAGAACAGAAAAGAAGACAACTAGTGAATTTAAAAAAAGGTTAAATTTTGAGTTGTTTAGGAATCAAGAGGGTATTCTGGATCTAAGAAGATATTTTTAAAATTATGACGCAAGTTAGTATGAAAGCTGAGTTAGATATAGAACTTTAAACTCATGGAGATGGTTAGATAGTAGAATGTTAAAGTCAGGTGCCAAATACATATGGACTGGATATTGGGAATGTGTGCTAAGCCATATAACTCTTATAATTGTGGCCTATTTATTTCTGTTGTTTTGTATTGTATTTATAGTTATAAGAAAAAGAACCATTTTTTGGACTGAAAGGGAGAGCTGTTGGGGGGAAAAAAGAAATACCTTAATATAAAAAAAAAAGAAGAGAAGAGGATGGGGGGCTGAGGGGGAGGAGGGTGGAAGGGTGGGACTGGAGGGGCGAGTAGGGAGGGGATTGTGATTGAGATGTAACTTGAAGAAATAAAAAATAAATTATTAAAAAAAAGTTAACAAATTTATTTACATAGCAGTAAGTACACACCTAAGAAGCTCACTGAACTCTAAATAGCATGATTTCAGAGGAATGCAGATAAATATAAAGAAAAACAATGCTGGGGAGGGATTCCAAGACAGCGGTAGCCTGCATGGACACATTTTGAATGCGGGAGAAACAGTTATAACACCACATAGTTATAAGACCCTGAGCAACAATCTGAGAGGCACGAACCTGCTGGGTTTCACCTGGCAAACCTAGAGACTAATTGAAGTCCCTGGGGGAGACTCTCGGACACTCAGAAAAACAGACCCGCAGAAACCGAGGAAACCTCTGAAGCCAGAAAAGCAGGAGAGGACCTGTGGGTACCAGCCACTCAAATACCCAGCGAGCAGCTCTGAACCCCAGGCAGGGTTATTCACCAGACGCCCGAGATTCTGGATTCCACGCAGGAATTCCAACACCAGGGGGAAGATTGTGGAGCCTTGGAAACAGGTGTATTCTCATCAGAACCATCGTGGCCTCGAAACATAGCACATTCTGAGCTGCAGGACAACAGCAGGACCACAGCTGTGTATCTCCAGCAGAGCAGCAGTCTGGAAGATGCAAGCATATTTGGGCTTGTCTGGAAAGGTGTTGGACATACAGGCCCCTCTATTGTATTTACAATCACTTGGAAAAACACTGCAGCTAGACAAAGCAGGAGGATACACTTCCTCTAGCGAGCTATGCCTCCTACAGCAGTGCAGTGTCCTGAGCTTTGGCTGGTGGCCCCAAACGCCTGATAAGAGATTCCTCCTGGCTCTCTGTGTGCCCAGTATCCAAAAGACAATTGCAGCACAAACACCAGGACAAGTACAGCCACAGGAACAGTAGTAGATCAGAGAAAACTGAAAGCCAGGTGGTCCAGTTGGAAGACTTCTAGGAACTCCATGGAGTCCAAGCCCTGCAGATGGGTTGTGGGGTTAATATCAGAACCCTCAGCCAGTGCATCTGACTCCTCTAGTGGGAAACTGCAGCATCTACAGTTCCACTCCTGAAGCAGCAAGTTCTTGGTCTGTGTGCACTGCCTGAGTGACTCAGACTATAAGGACTTAGTGCCTAGGGCCAAGAGGCACAGAGGTGCCCTGGGGACCATCTACGAGAAGACACCTCGGGGGAACATGATCACTGACCTAACCCTCAGACTAGACAAACTAGCAGCAGGGGACTCTAAAGGCTGGAAAACACATCCAACCCTAACCCTAAACTGAGTTCCCAGTTGGGACACAACTGGAAGGGGTGAACTTCAGAGGGCCCACTGAAATACAGCCCCCAACACAAGACCCCACCTAGCCTGTGTTGAGCTACAGACCACCAAGACTATACAGCCCCTACACCAAATCCCCATCCTTAGCATCAGGTCCAGAAGACACTAGAAACAATCAGCTAAGGAAAACCAGATGGCTAAAGGTCAGTGAAAAAACAGTTCTGACAAAAATCAGGGAACTATGACTCCAACAAAATACAGTGATGCTAGTACAGCAAACCTTGACCATCCCACCACAGCTGAAATACACGAACATGATGACAAATCTATACTTAGGAAAATGATAGAGTCCTTACAAGAAGAAGTTAAATCTCTGAAAGAATATAAAGAATCTTTAATTTTACAAATGAAAGCAATGGAGAATACCATTAGAGACCTCCAAGCCAACTCAGCCAAATATGAATGGGAAAGAGACAAGGATATGAAAGATTTGAATGACTGGCAGACAAAGTCATCTAAATGGGAGCAGTAAATGTTTAAAATTTCTAAAAGTGTTCTAGACTTCAAATTGGAAATGGAAGCAAGAAACACACACACACACACAAGGAGAAATAGTCCTAGAAGTGGAAAATCAAGGGAGGAGAAAAGGAACTACAGACATGAGTATCAAAAATAGGATACAAGGGATGAAAGACAAATCTCAGGCATGGAAGATTCAATTGAAGAAATCAGTAAAACAACAAAAGATAATAAGAAATTTAAAAAAGTTCTCATCAACAACATCCAAGAAATCAAGGACTTAATGAAAAATCTGAACTTAAGAAATATAGGCATAGATGAAAGAGAAGACTCCTGACTCCAAGGTCCAGGAAACATCTTTAACAAAATCATAAAACAACAACAACAACAACAACAACAACAACAAAAAACCCAACTTCCCAAACTTAAAGAAACAAATGCCTGTAAAATTCAAATAGGCATACAGAAAAGAAATTCTTCTTGCCACATAAGAAATGAAACTCCAAATGTACAGAACAAAGAAAGAATACTAAAAGTCATAAGAAAAAAAGGTCACGTGACGTACAATGGCAAGTCCAATAGAAATATACCTGACTTCTCCTCAGAAACTCTAAAAACCAGAAGGGCTTGGACAGACATCCTACAGGCCCTGAGAGAACATAGGAGTCAGCCCAGAGTACTATACTCAGCAAAACTTTCTATCAACATAGACAGAGAAAACAAGATATTCCATGATAAAACCAAATTTAAACAGTATCTATCCACAAACTGAGTTCTACAGAAGATCCTGGATGGAAAATTCCAACCCAGAGAAGGTATGTACACCCAAGAAAACAGAGGAAGCAAAAATCTCCATTACAGCTAAACCAAAAGAAACGGACAACCACCACCTACTTCAAAAATAACAAGAAAAAACAATCTTTGCTCATTAATATCCCTCAACATCAATGGACTCAACTCTCCAATAAAAAGACATAGGCTGAAAAAAAAATAAAAAAATAAAAAAATAAAAAAAAAAAGACATAGGCTGACAGAATGGATCCATAAACAAGACCCATCATTTTCTTCCATACAAGAAACTAATCTCACTAACAAAGATAGACTTTACCTCAGAGTAAAGGGTTGGGACAAGGTTTTCCAAGCAAACAGTCCCAGGAAGTAATCTGGACTAGCCATCCTAATATCAAATAAAATAGACTTTCAACTGAAGTTAATCAAAAAAGATAGGGAAGGGCACTACATACTCATTAAAGGGAAAATTTATCAAGATGACATCTCAGTACTAAATATATAGGCCCCAAATAAAAGGGCACCCAAATTTGTAAAAGAAATTCTTCTAAAGCATAAACCACACATCAATTCCCACACATTAGTAGTGGGAGACTTTAACATCCCACTCACAATGATGGACAGGTCATCGAGACACAAAACAAACAGAGAAATAATGACTGTAACAGAGGTTATGAAGCAAATGGACCTAACAGAAATCTACAGAACATTTCACCAAAACACAAAAGAATACACCTTCTCAGCACCACATGGAACCTTCTCCAAAATTGACCATATACTCGGACACAAAGGAAGCCTCAGTAGATACAAGAAAATTGAAATAACCCCTTGTATCTTATCAGATCACCATGGGTTGAAACTCGACTTCAGCAACAATAGGAATAACAAAAAGCCTACACATTCAGGAAAACTGAACAACTCTCTACTCAATGACCACTGGGTCAGAGAACAAATAAAGAAGGAAATCAAAGACTTATTAAAATCCAAAAAAATGAAGGCACAACATATCCAAACCTATGAGAAGCAATGAAAGCAGTGCTGTGTGGAAAGTTCATAGCACTAAGTGCCTTCAAAAGAAAATTGTGATACCCCATATGAGCAACTTAAGAGCAGAACTGAAAGAGCTAGAAAAAAAGAAGGAAACACTCCCAGGAGGAGGAGAAGTCAGGAAATCATCAAACATAGGGCTGAAATCAACAACTTAGAAACAAAAAGATCAATACAAAGAATCAATGAAACCAAGAGTTGATTCTTTGAGAAAATCAACAAAATAGACAAACCCTTAGACAAACTGACAAGAAGGCAGAGGGAAAATACCCAAATCAGTAAAATCAGAAATCAAAAGTGAGAAAAAAAAAGACATCAAAGAAATCCAGAGAATCTTTAGGTCTTACTTCAAAGATCTGTACTCCACAAAATTTCACAACATAAGTGAAAAAGACAATTTTCTTGATAGATTCTACCTAACAAAGCTAAATTAAGATCAGGTTAAGAAATTAAACAGCCATATATCCTATAAGAAAATAGAAATAGTCATAAAAAATCTCCCATATAAAAAAAGCCCAGGGCAAGATGGTTTCAGCACAGAATTCTACCAGACCTTCAAAGAAGAGCTAATACCAATGTCCTTCAAACTCTTCCACAAAATAGAAACAGATGGAACACTGCCAAACTCATTCTATGAGTCCACAGTTACCCTGATTCCTAAACCACACAAAGACACAACAAAAAAAAGAGAACTTCAGAATAATTTCCCTCATGAACCTAGATGCAATAATACATAAAAAAATACAATCAAACTGAATCCAAGAACACATCAAATGTATCATTCACCATGATCAAGTAGGCGTCATCCCAGGAATGCAGGGGTGGTTCAATATATGAAAATCTATCACCACAATTCACCATATAAACAAGCTGAAAGAAAAAAAGAAAACCAACATGATTATCTCATTAGATGCTGAAAAGGCATTTGACAAAATCCAACACTCCTTCATGCTATGAGTCCTGGAGAGAGCTGGCATATAAAGACCATACCTAGAAATAATAAATGTGATGTACAGCAATCCAGTAGCCAACATCAAATTAAATGGAAAGAATCTTAATGCATTTCCTCTAAAAACAGGAACAAGGAAAGAATGCCCACTCCCCCATATCTCTTCAACATAGTACTTGAAGTCCTAGTCAGAGCAGTAAGACAACTAAACGAGATCAAGGGGATACAAATTGGAAATGAAGAAGTCAAATTATCCCTATTTGCAGATGATATGATAGTATACATAAGTAATCCCAAAAATTCTACCAGAGAACTAATACACCTGATAAACACCTTCTGCAAGGTGTCTGGATACAAAATTAACTCAAAAAAAAAAAAAAAAAGAATTCAGAAGCCCTTCTTTATACAAAAGACAATGGGCCGAGAAAGAAATTAGGGAAACAGTACCCTTCACAATAGCCACAAACAACAAAAATACCTGGAGGTAACTCTAACCAAGCAAGAGGAAAACCTGTACGACAAGAACTTCAAGTCCTTGAAGAAAGAAACTGAAGAGGGGATCAGAAGATGGAAAGATATTCCATGCTCATGGATAAGTAAAATCAATATAATAAAAATGGCCATCCTACCAAAAGCAATATATGGATTCAATGCAATTCCACTCAAAATACCATCACACTTTTTACAGACCCAGGAAAGACAATTATCAGCTCCATATGGAATAACAAAAAACCCAGAATAGTTAAATATATATTGTAAAATAAAAAACATCAGGAAGTATCAACATCCCAGATTTCAAGCTATACTACAGAGCAATAGTAATAAAAACATCATGGTAAGGGTATAGAAACAGATCATTTGATCAATGGAATCAAATTGAAGACCCAGAAATGAACCCATACACCTATGGTCACTTAAGATTTGGCAAAGAAGCCAAAACTATACAATGGACAAAAGACAGCATCTTCAACAAATGGTGCTGGTCCAATTGGATGTTGACAGGTAAAAAATGAAATTAGAACCATACATATGACCTTGAACAAAACTTAAGTCCAAGTGGATCAAAGACCTTATCAGAAGGCCTGACACACTAAATCTACTAGAAGAGAAAGTGTGGAAAACCCTCAAACTCATCGGCACAGGTGACAACTTCCTGAACAGAACACCAACACCTCAGGCTTTAAGACCAATAATCAATAAATGGGACCTCACGAAACTGAAAAGCTTCTGTAATGCAAAAGACACTTTCATTCAAACAAAATGGCAACCTACAGATTGGGAAAAGATCTTTACCAACCCCACATCTGACAGAGGGCTAATATCCATAATTTACAAAGAACTCAAGAAATTAAATGCCAAGAAGCCAAATAATCCAATCAGAAAATAGGGAACAGACCAAAATCGAGAATTCACAAAGTAAGGATCTCTAATGCCTGAGAGACACTTGAAGAAATGCTCAGCATCCTTAATCATCAGAGAAATGCAACTCAGGACAACATCTCACACCTGTCAGAATGGCTAAGATCAAAAACTCAAATGAAAGCACATGCTGGTGAGGTTGTGGAGAAAGGGGAACTCTCCTCCATTGCTTGTGGGAGTACAAACTTGTACAACAGCTATGGAAATCAGTCTGATGATATCTTAGAAAACATTGAATAGTTCTACCTCAAGACCCTGTCATACCACTTCTGGGTGCACATCCAAAGGATTCCTCACCAAACCACAAGGACATTTCCTCATTTATGTTTATAGCAGCCTTATTTGTAATAGCCAGAAACTGGAAACAACTCAGATGTCCCTCAATTGAGGAATAGATAAAAATAACTGTGGTACATCTACACAATGGAATACTACTCAGCTATCATAAACAATGAAATTATGCAATTTGGAATCAAATGGATGGAAGTAGAGAATCTCATCCTGAGTGATGTAACCCAGACTCAGAAGGATGCACATGGCATCTATTCACTTATAGTCAGATTTTAACCATATATTACAGGATAACTATACTACAACCAATGCACCAAAGGGAACAGGAAAATAGTCTTTGTTACCTATTAATGAGACACTTTTCCCTAGTGGTGCTGCCTTGTAGGCCTCCAATGTATGAGGAAGCTCTTGGCCCTCATATGACTGCTGAACTGTGGTGGGTGACTGATATGTAGGGACACTCCACTCCAGAGTAGTGGAATGGAAGGGATGGGGATAGAGGGTGGGAGGGTGAGACTGAGAGAGGTGGAAAGAGACCACTGTGATGGAGATGTAACCTGAAGTAATAAATAAACATAAAAAAAAACAATGTTCATAGTGAAGATGAAGAGATGAACCAAACAAAGCCAAATATGAAATAGGGAATTGAAAATTGTGACTTAGTAAAGAAACTTCCTAACACCAACTTCTCATCTGGAATATTGAAGGTACAAAAGGAGTAAAAAGATATGTTCATATTTCTCAAGCAGAAAACTAACTTGAACATGAACCTCTTATATGGATTGGCGTTGTCAGTGTCTCCGACTTTTCACACCAAATCATTGAGTCTTCACACCTCAGTTGAATTATGACCATACACATTTATAAAGAGAAGTTGTTCCCTCCCTTTCAACATTAAGCTGACTTTATGTTTTCCCTTTAAGATTCAGGTCAAACATTGATATCAACAATGTTTTCTTAAATATGACATTTTACTTATTTCTTTGAACACATAATATGGCATTTTTCACATTTTCCTCTAGATTATGGGATTGAATTTTCAATTGTAGACTGACTGCACTCCAGTGACAGAAATCACATCTTGTTCTCTTTCAGAGAGTCTAACTGCTCTGTATATGATAATTAAACCAAACTTCTGTTCCTTTTTTTATATGTAATGCAATCATAAAATTTAGTCTGCCCTTCCATGGCCAACAGTGTACAACCCAATGCCTAGTCCTATGTTAATGTAAATAGAAATCCTGCTTCCTGCCATGGAATTTTCCTCAAATATGCCTGTTTTTTCATCTTTAATCCTTCCTAGTGCTTTTCTCAGTATTCTATTTTTTACTGAACATTTTTGAAACATTTTGCCCTCATGGGATCAATAAGGTGCATTATATCCTTTGCTAATACATTCCTCAAAGATTTATTTCTTTGGGAAAGGTTGTTTACATATGATCCTTAGTCATTTGCTTTTTAAAAAAATAGTTTAGTTAAAGACTATCTTTCTCATTTATGGAAAGGTAAACTCATGTATATCTACAGCATAATTCTAATTTACCACTCGAGCATGATATTTCTAGGCTTTCTCAGAGACTGGGACCACAGTACCACCACTAACAGAATCACAATATATAATATTTCCAAGAGAGAACACAGTTTGATGACTTTATTACCAGTCTATTTCTTGTTTCATTAATCATAAATAAGTCTCCCAGAAGTAATTACTTACATTTTTCATTTAATCAAGAGAAAAATGAAAGAAACTGAAGATCAGTGGTTTTCCTTAAAATAATAGTAAATTGAGGCAGTAGAACAAATATCCAACTTAGAATCTGGAAGGAGAGGAAGCACAGAGAATCACATCTAGGAATTGATTTGAGACACAAGCTGGCACAAATACAGTGGATAGTACTTTCAAATGCTTATTTTCATCAATTTTTCTGGTACATGTCCAATTTTCTTTTTTTCCTTTTTCTTTTTTATATTTAAATGCTTATTTATTAATTCAAGTTACATCTCCATCACAGCCCCCTCCCTCCACCCTTCCTAGTCCCATCCTCTACCTCCTTTCCCTATCCTACTCCTCTGATGTTGGGTGCTTCCACATATTAGTCCTACTCAGTTCATCAGTAGCATGAGGGCTAAGAGCTTCCTCTTGCACTGGGGGCCTACATGGCAGTTCCACTAGAGTGAAGTGTCCCATGAACAGTAATGAAGTCCATGTTTCTGTTCCTTTGTGTCTGTTGATTATAGGATAGTTGTCCTGTATTATATGGCTAAAATCCAGTTATAAGTGAATAGATGCCATGTGCATCTTTCTGGGTCTGGGTTAGCTCACTCAGGAAGAGCTTTTCCAGTTCCACCGATTTGGTTTCAAATTGTAAGATTTCTTTGTTTCTGATGGCTGAGTAGTATTCCATTGTCTAAATGTGCCACATATTTTTTATTCAATTTTTTTTGAAAGACAACTGAGTTGTTTCCAGTTGATGTCTCTTACAAATAAATCTGCTATGAACTTTTCCCCACTTTCTCTTCTGTTAGATTTAGTATGTCAACTTTTATGTTAAGGTCTATGATTCACTTGGACTTAAGTTTTGTGCAAGTTGATAAATATGGGTCTATTTGCATTCTTCTACATGGATAACATCCAGATAGATAGACCAGCACCATTTATTGAAGATATTTTCCTTTTTCCATTGTATAGTTTTGGCTTCTTTGTCAAAAATTAAGTGACCATAGGTATTTGAGTTTATTTCTGGGTCTGGATTCAATTCCATTGATCAACTCGTCTGTTTCTATGCCAGTACCATCCTGTTTTTATTATTATAATTCTGTACTATAGCTTGAAATCAGCGATTGTGATACCTCCAGATATTTTTTTTTTAATTCTACAGGATCGATTTAGCTATTCCGGGTTTTTTACTTTTCCGTAGGAGGTTGAGACTTTTTCTTTCAATATTGTGACACAGCATTGTCATATAAAAATTTCACTCAAATAAGTTCCATAAATAAAATACACCAAGGTCATGTTTTAGGTAAACTCAGGGTTTGGCTTTAAGACATACGCATAGCTACTCTCCACTTCATCAGTTCAGTAAACATCTGCATGTTGGACATTTCTGTCTTATTATGGAGGCACTACACCTAAAAGCAAGAATATATTTTAGGACACTTTACCACCACGAACTCATGGTTCCCTTGAGGAAGAGCCTGGCAAATATCCCAGATCTGTCCATTTTTGAAATATGATTAGAGCATTCTCTATAATAACAGGATCATGATATTTGGGAAGATTGTACAAAGAAACTATCTTGCCTAGACTTACCTAAAGCTAGCAAGTTCTTTCATCAAATATGGAGGAGAGGGTCAAAGAGAAAACACTCATGGAGAATTTAGCACAAGATGGAAACCCAATGAAGTCTTTTTAATTTCATCTAGATGATCTCCATCATCAAAACATTATCACTATATTGGCAGGACCCTCCCTGACAAAGTACCCTGCTTCAGATCACAGAAATGCAAAGCACAGTTTATATTTTTTTTCTTTTTTTTTATTAATACTTTATTTTTTTTCTTCAAGTTACATCTCAGTAACAAACCCCTCCCTATTCCCCCTTCCTATCCCGCCCTTCCACCCTCTTCCCCCCAGAAGTTTCCCCTTTCAGTCCAACAGCTGGTTCCTTCTCTTATAACAGTAAGTATTATACAAAACAATAGATACAAATATGCCACATTTATGAGAGTAAATTGGCCCAGTATACCTTCCCAATGTCCAGTTTATACATATTTGGCCCCTGACTTTAACATTCTACTATCTATCCAACTCCATGAGTTTAAAGGTCTATATGTGACTCAACATTCATACTATCTTGCAACACACTTTTAAGAGTATCTTCTTAGATCTATAACACCCTCTTGATTCCTAAACAGTTCAAAATTTAACTATAAGACTCTAGCTGTCTATTCTTCAACCACCTCAGAGACCTGAGAGGGATAAATATATTTGCTTATATAGGAAGTGCAGAGCCTACAGCTTCCAAAACTAAGAAAGAACATACCAATGACTGCCTGGACAGTTCCCATTTTCTCTCCATACATTCCAGCATCAATCTTCAGCCTTTGAGTCCTGTTTCTCTGACAGACATTTGTTGTAGAGCAGGGATTATGAAGGACTTACCTACCCTGTCTTGGCAGAGTTAGGCTGTCGACTTCCCTGCTACCAAGTTTTGTCCTTTTTGGACAGCAGTCTGTCTGCAGTTGGTGCAAGGGGTTTTTTCATGCCAAGAGAAAGGCTTGCCACTAATTCAACCATCTTACAGTGGAGGATCTTCGATGCTTATCTTCTACTTGGAGTAGAATGGGGGTGCTGTCAGGTGCTGATATGTCTCGATATCAAAAAAAAATCTTGATTTAAGATAACATCATTGAATGCCATATTCTGCAGATCTCTAGGGGTTTTTGAAGATGCCCTATCCATCTCTTGTATTTAGATAAGCAAATGTTGCTTGTCTCTTAGCAACTTGATTACTGGGTAGTTTAGAGAATATCTGTGATAGACTGTCATAGTAGCTAACAAAGTGACATGTTTGCATGACTAGGAGTTTGTTTTAACTATCCTAGACCATTTTAGACGGTTGGTATCAAGAGGTCAGAGCTTCACATTTTATTTTTAAGTATCTCTAGGTATGATACCATTGGGAAGCATTATCTTTAAATTTGCATCAATATACAAAGATCTATTCAATTGTGGTTAAATATACTCTTAATTATGTATCAATATACCAAGATCAATGCCTATGTAGCCCAATATAATCTTAATATTACGTCCATATGCAAGGGTCAATACCATTGTGGCCAACTATAATCTTAATTTTGTATCAATATACAAAGATCAATACCAGGCACCAAGGAGGACGAGTGACCCAGTTGATTGTGCCTGGCAGACTTCCTCAATAGCTGTCTCCATTGGGGGCCTGCAACCACCACAGCAATCCAATGTCACTGGGAACGCTCAGCTCTACACAATGCCCCGACAGGAACCTCAGTGAAACCTGCAAGATCAGCTTCTGCCTACAAACCCCTTAGGCCATCTAAACAGCTGAGAACAGAAGGACTGAACATAAAAGGAGTGTACTAACATTTTTAATCATTTTTCCCATTTGGGTTGGGGCCCCAAACAGGTCTACTATGACCCAAATCAGCAGGAAGTCACTTTAAGAGAGCGACGTCCCATGCCCAGAGGGTGGGGAGGGTGTTTCTCCGCCCTTCTTTTTGGTTATTTGAAGGATAACTAAAAACTCTGTTATGTAGGGGAAGAGACTACAAGCTGATAAATGGTCCTGTCTTAATGGGTTTTGGAGGTTAACCCCAGGGAAATCCTACTTTTCCTTTTCTGTATCCTTCTTCCTCTCCTATGTAGGAGTGCATGGGCTTGAGAAAAATGAGATATAGACATAGCACAGGAAGGTCCAAGAAGAAGGGGCAGATTATTGAATATGCCCTTATACCTTTGTATATTGATACAAAATTAGTAGTTTATTTGGCTAAAGTGGTATTGACCATTGTTTATTGTGCAAAAATAAGATTGTATTGGATTACATTGGTATTGATCTTTGTATATTGACACAGTTTATATTTTTAAATAGAGTACTTCTGAAAATCCAATAATATTGACGGTAGCAAAAAAGACACCAAGAGAGTTAAAGCCTATATCATATACATCTGATTCAGCATTGAACACACTTCCTGCCAAGAGTATAAACCCTTGTAAAGGTTAATGCATTTGGTTCCTAGTACTTCTATGTAGTTTCTTGTTTTAAACAAAAGTATAAGGGGTTTGTAATGGAAAATGGAAGTGTAGTCTAAGGAGACAAAATAAACCTAGTTTTGAATGAGACGGCGATGTGTGACTTAATTCAAAGAAAAGTTAAAAATGACTATAATAAATATATAAAATATTTGTTAGGTAAAGTAGATATGCAATAGCAGATAGGAACTGCAAGGCATATAAGAAACTTTGAACCTAAAGAAATAATAGGGAGTAGATATTGTAGCGCAATGCAAGATGCTGTATGCCTTCATGGGTTTATTTGTCTTCAGGACACAACAAAGAAAGGAATGATCTAGAAAATATCAGTGGTACATGCCAATTTCAAATGTAGGGAAAATGACTTGAAGAAGTAGAACAAGTTTATAGAGATCTGCAGGAAAATTTCAGAAGTTGCTATATATCTGTAAAAGTTATAGATATAAAATATAAGAGGAAATAATGAATAAATTATTTTTAAATTATGTTGGCCCAGAATTGTCTAAATTTTCTAAAATTAATGACAGACACCAAATCATAAAAGCTAGGGAACTCCAAGAAGAATCAATAATAAACCTCTTTAATTAAGGAATAATAACTATGTTCTTTCACTAAAGTAAAAGACAATATATTTTTGAAGATCAAAATATGCTATGAAGAAACAACATGGTTTTCCATGGAGGAAAAGGGTTTAGACTCACAGGAGAATTTTTCTTAGTAGTCTGATAAGCCCGATGAGATAGTTTAGGTGGGGGAAACAAAGGATTAAAAAAGAAGAAGAAGAAAATCCAGGCCCTCCAGAGAGATGACCTAGCAGTTAATAACAACCACTACTCTGTAAATGACATGAGTTAGGTCCTCAGCACCTTGTTCAGGACAGTCATAATTGCCTATAATTGCAGGTCATGGGGATCTAAGACCCTTTTCTGTCCTCTGTGGAAATCCACACATAAGGGCACTCATATACATAGAAACAGAAAACCAAAAAATAGAGCAAAACAATCCTTTAAAAAAAAACTCTGTTCAGGTGTTCAAGATTATATACATTACAAAAGTATCCACCCAAAGTGAATAACAACTAAGCAAATTTTTTGTAAATAAATGGAAACCTGGGAATTACCAAAACAAACAACAAACACGAAATGGAACCAAACAAAGCTAAACCAAAATAAAACAAACAAACAAACAAATGAAAAACATACTAAAAAACAAACCATGAAGTTTATATGGCATGCATTTATGAAAAAAAAACAAGATGGATATTTGGAGATGTGTAGAGGGTGTATAAGTTTAATATGGGAAGCTTACATATGCTGTTTGTCGTTTGTCTTAATTCTTATACACTGAGCATTCTTAATCCACAAACTTGAAAAGTAGAATGATCCCAAACTCAAGTGTTTTGAGTGCTCATGTGTTACCACCCGTGGAAGTGTCCCTGGGTAGCCTCATGTTTCAGTCAAAATAAATGTGCACAATGAAGTTTGATCACTGTCTTTCAACAGAAGACCCTACCATCCCACCAACTCAATGTGACATTCTGAGGATTTTCCCTTGCAAGAATACTCAAAATGAGATCTGCATAGACCAGTTTGTATCAATGTTTGTTTCTCATGATACTACATGTAAGGTCAAGAAAAATACCCATTATTTACTGAAGATTTGGTTGCTTGTAGTGAGGTGCTGTGTGTGTGTGTGTGTGTGTGTGTGTGTGTGTGTGTGTGTGTGTGTATTCTCTGCTTTTAGTGTAAACATATCATTATGTCTCAAAACAGACTCATGGTGAGAAAATGCTAATGAAAAAATTAGGAAGTGTTTATGTTGTTCTCAGCACTACAATGAGAGCTGCTGGAGAAACTGGACAAGTTATACGAATAAAATTCCTTATAGCACAGTATGATAGAGAATTAGCACCTTGCATAACCCAAGAAAACAAGAATTAAGCACAGAATTTCCATGCTGAAAATGGAATGGAGGCTAATGAAAATTTGAAACAAATACATTACTCTAAAAAAGAAGATATTGACCATACTTTAAATTATTGGATTGTTCACTATTACAGTGATGGCATTTGATAGTTTGCTGATCATGAAGCAAGCAAAGATATATCATGAAGAACTTAACATTGAAGATAATTCTGAATAATTCAAAAGGCTTGCTGCAGAAGTTTAAAAAAAGAAAGTGACATAAACTTTTCAGAGATTGATGGTGATAAAACACTTGCTGATCACGAAGGAGTGGAGAAATGCATTGCTGAGCTTGTCAAGGTCACTGCTGATGAAACTCTGACACCAGACCAATTATGTACTTCTGATGAATCATCACTGTTTTGGAGTTATTGCCTCAAATGACACTGACTACAGCAGGCAAGATACCTCTAAAGAAATTAAAGATGCAGAACCTTTAACAGTCATGTTGGGTGTGTTTACAGACATGTACATCATGTACATAAATGTGATCCTGCAGAGAAACCTAAAGCTTGCAGACTTGCTCTTTAAAGGAATGAATTTCTTACTATTTCCTTATTGTTCTGTCAAGAAGGCACAGATCACCAGAGGCATCTGATTGGATAACTAATGTTTTGTAGCAGTGTCTCTTGCTCACTACAGGGCAAAGAGCTGAATGATGGCCCCTTGATGACTGTTATGTTAGTCTTTGAAGGGAAATTCTCATTTAAAAAGATCAATAAGAGAGATTAAGTAGATAGCTCAGTTGATAAAGTGCCTGACTTTCTCACACATGGATCTGAGTTCAAAACCATACAGCACCCACATAAAAAGCTGGATATTATGGTTTGTAATCTCAGCACTGAACAGAAACAGAGAGAAGGATTTCTAGGGTTTTTGACCACTTAGTCTAAACTAATTGATAATCTAAAGATCCCACAGGGATACACTATTTCAAAAAGGAAGATGAATGGTTCCTGTGGACCAATGCTTGAGATTGAATTTTGTTTCTAATGTGTATGTACACAGATGTACACCAGCATGTGGACATGCACAACATACACATCCTCCAACACATACAATATGGTTTATGCGATGCCTCCCCCAATGCACATTTACGTCAACAAAGAGTAAATGTAAAAATGCTGTCTTTGACCCCTCCAGCTCCCTCAATCCATCCCCTTACTCTTCCACAAGAGTGCCTGAGTTCTGCCTAATATTTGACTGTAAGTTTCTGCATCTGTTTCCATTGTCTGCTGGATAAAGCCTCTCAGAAGGCAATTATGTTAGGTTCCTGTCTGAAAGGATAGCAGAGTATCATTAATAGTGTTGGTGTTCCCCTCCTTCCACTGGAAGTCCTGCTTGGCTACCATGGGTGGTCAGTTCAGTCTCAGTATCACCACTGCTAGGAGTCTCAGCTGGCATCACCCTCATATCCTCCTAGGAGCTTCTCCCAATCCAGGTCTCCAGTTGGTCCTAGAAATGACCCAACACCAATTTCCCTTCTCTCTCACAACCTTCTCACCCCTCTTCCACACTCTCCCTGAACCTAATCCCTGCCCCAAGCCCATTCCCTTTTGCACCCCCCCCATCCACTTTCCTCTCTCCATCCACTTCCCATGTCAATTTTATTTCCTCTACTTAGTGGAATTTAAGCATTCACCCTTGAGATCTCCTTGTTACTTAGCATCCTTGAGTCTGTAGATTATAGATAGCATGGTTACCCTACATATAATGACAAATATCTGTTTATGAGTGAGTACATACCATGTGTGTCTTTCTGAGTGTGGGTTACTTCATTCATGATGATCTTTTCTAGTTCCAACCATTTGCCTGCAAATTTCATTATGTCCTTGTTTTTAATAGCTGAGTAATAGTCATTGTGTAAATGTTCTACAGTTTCTTTATTCATTCTTTGTTTGAGGGACATCTGGGTTCTTTCCAGTTTCTGGCTATTATGAATAAAGCTGAAAATTAAGTGACCATAAGTGTGTGGGTTCATTTCTGGGTCTTCAATTCTATTTCATTGATCAACTTGTCTATTGATCAGTACCATGTTGATAAGCAGACCAGTTGGTGAACCAGTACCATGCTATTTTTATTATTATTGCTCTGTATTATAGTTTGAAATCTGGAATAGTGATGCCTCCTGATTTTTTTTTATTGTACAAGATATATTTAGATATTCTGGGTATTTTTTTTTTATTCCATATGAAGTGGAGAATTATTTTTCCAGGTCTGTAAATAATTGTGTTGGTATTTTGATTGGAATTGCATTGAATCTGTATATTGCTTTTGGCAAGATGGCCATTTTTATTATGTTGATCCTACCTATCCAAGAGCATGGGAGATCTTTCCATCTTCTGATGTCCTCTTCAATTTCTTTCTTCAAGGACTTGAAGTTCTTGTCATATAGGTCTTTTACTTGCTTGGTAGAGTTACCCCCCAGTATTTTATATTGTTTGTGCTATTGTAAAGGGTGTTGTTTCCCTAATTTCTTTCTCAGCCCATTTATCTTTTGTAAAAAGAAGGGATTTTGATTTTTTGAGTTAATGTTTTTATCCAGCCACCTTGCTGAAGATGTTTATCAGTTGTATTAGTTCTCTGGTAGAAATTTTGGGGTCACTCATGTATACTATAATATGATATGAGAAATGCAACTCAAGATGACTCTGAAATTCCATCTGTCACCTGTCTGAATGGCTAAGATCAAAAACTCAAATTACAGCACATGCTGGCAAGGTTGTAGAGAAAGTGGAACACTCCTCAATTGCTGGTGGGAGGGAAAACTTGTACAACCACTATGGAAATCAGTCTGGTGATATCTTAGAAAACTGGGACTAGCTCTACCTCAAGACCCAGCCATATTACTTCTGGGTGTACATCCAAATGATTCCTCACCAAACCACAAGGACATTTCCTTATCTATGTTCAGAGCAGACTTATTTGAAGTAGCTAGAAACTGTAAACAATCCAGATGTCCCTCTGGATTGGATAAACAAACAAACAAACAAACAAAAAATCTGTGGTATATCTACACAATGGAATACTACTCAGCCATCAGAAACAATGAAAACATGCAATTTGCAGCCAAATGATTGGAACTAGAAAAGCTCATCCTGAGTGAGCTAACCCAGACTCAGATAGATGTACATGGCATCTATTCACTTACAATCGGATTTTTAGCCATATAGCACAGGATAGCTATACTACAACCAATGCACCAAAGGGAACAGGAACATAGACGTTGTTACCTATTAATGAGACACTTTGCCCTAGTGGTGCTGCCATGTAGGCTCCCAGAATATGAGGAGGCTCGTAGCCCTCATATGACTGCTGAACTGGGGTGGGGGACTGATATGTAGGGACACTTCTCTCTGGAGGATTAGGACAGAAGGGAAAGGGAGTAGAGGGTGAGAGGGTGGACTCGGAGGGGTAGAAAGAAGGCACTGTGATGGAGATGTAGCTTGAAGTAATAAATAAACATTTAAAAAACAATAAAAAGAATTAAAAATGAATAAAGCTGAAGACCTGCATAGCCCATTAACTTGGGCACAGGGGGGCTCATAGAGACTGATCCACCAACCAAGGAACACGCATGGACTTGTCTTAGGCTCACTACACATATGAATCTGATGGGCTGCTTGCTTCTCAAGTGGATCCCCTAGCAATTGGAGCAGAGACAGTCTCTGAGTTGGTCATTGTTGCCTCCATCTGAACCCCATATTTTTGTAGCAGAGCTGCAATGTTTTGCTTCAGTGGATGAAGAGGGACTTAGTCCTGATGCTATTTGATGTGCCAGAGTAGAGTTTGTCCCAGGCAGGGGTGGAGGGCAGAGAGGGTATGGAGAAACTGGGTGGGAGGGTGGGGTTCAGAGAAGAGAGAGGAGCTGGGGTTGCAATTATCATGTAAAATAAACAAGTAAATTAATTAATGAAGGAAAGATGCTTTTTTTAAGAGCATGCAAGCATCAATCAATACAAAAATGGATACAGAAGGTTTTCAACAAAATTTTGCACGGTTAAGATCTTTCTAAAAGAGCAAAGTAAAATATCACAATATAGAACAAAAACTATCATATTGAAGTTGTACCAGACAAGCCAACAGAAAAATAAAAGTCTCAGGAGAAGGCATAAAAATCAGAGACCTATGGGGGGATCCAAGATGGTGCCGTCCATAAAGCATTGTATCTGAATAGTAGGTGAATGAGGTTAGCCACTGTGGAGTGAATGTGAGGTCCCACAGCTGACTGTAAAACACAGATGATGTCTGAATTTCTGCTGTGAACACTGAGTCTGATTACCATGCAAAATTGCTCATGCAGTTCCCAGAAACACTACCCTGAGATAAGCCAGCATGGTTATCCATCTGGAGGGGAGTGCCAGACAATGTGGACCTAGCCCACCAGCAGATCCAGCCCATAGCTCCAGCCACAGATCAGCGGCCCCACCTGTCTGCCTGAGATCCAGCATCCATGTGTTTCTAACTGGGAAAAACAGCCAGACTGCAAGAGCAAACTGAAGTAAGATTTTCTTTCCAGAGTTCCCAACATGGGGGCACAGTATGCACTTCAGATGAGTGATAGAGATCAAACCCAGCCACAGCAAAGAAATAAGGAGCTGAGACTGACTGCAAAAGCAGCCCATCACAGTGTGTTCCCCACAAACATTGCGGTGACTCACTCACCTGAGCTCCTGAGGTTGTGAGGCAGTCAGTAACAGGTTTGTCCAATGCTGGTATCCATGTTGGGTAGGGCACTCTGCCTGTGCAGTTAGTCTAGCTGCTGAAGCAGAATGACTGTGTCAGGGAGGGGAGAACACAGGCTCAACCACAGCTCATTCTGCCTTTCTCAGGAGATTCACCAGCTCTCAGGTCCTGACAAGATAGTCCCCTCTCCACTCTAATCCCTGTATATAGATAGATCCAATTGGGGCACAACCAGTTGAGGAGAGCATCAGCCACTCTCTGAGAACCAGTATATTACAGGAACCTTCCCATCACCCTCTGGATGGAGGTGGACACCAAGATCTCAGGATCACCCAGACCTCAGAACAGGAGGTTCTTCTGAGCATCAAGTACAACTGGTTTCAGAAACAGCAGGGTCATTCAAAAGACTAGAGGCCAGCAAAGAACACTATCAAAAAACTCTTACCAATATGATATCTCCAGAACCTAGCTATAATACTACAGACAACCCTGGAAATCCTAACACAATTAAAACAAAGGAAAGTGATGTTTATTCTATGCTGATATTAATAATAGAAGGCTTAAGGAAGGATATCAAATACCTCAGAGAGAAACAAAAAAATACTGCAAAAGAGGAGATGGAAATGAATAAAGCTCTTAAAGGAATAGAAGACCTTAAAAGGGAAGTTGAAACAAGAAAGAAAATACAAGCTGAGACATCTGTGGAAACCATAGGGGTAAAAAAAAAAAAAAAAGGAGTTACAGACACAAGCATCACCAACAGAATACAAGAGATGGAAGAAAGAATCTCAGGCACAGAAGATAAAATTGAAGAAATTGATACATCTGTCAAAGAAAATGTTAAATCCAAAAATGTCCTGACACAAAAAGTTCAGGAAATCAAGGCCACTGTGAAAAGACAAAATCTCAGAATAATAGGAATAGAAGAAAGACAAGATTCCCTGCTCCAAGGACCAGAAATATCTTCAACAAAATCACCAAAGAGAATTTCCCAAACCTAAAGAGATGCCTATAACTGTACAAGAAGCTTACAGAACTCCAAATAGATTAGACCTAAAAAAGAAAATCCTCCTGTCACATAAGAATCAAAATACTAAATGTACAAAACAAGTAAAGAATATTAAAAGCTGCTAGGGAAAAGGGTCAAGTAACATATAATGACAAGCCAATCAGAATCACACCTGACTTTTCATCAGAGACACTGAAAGCAAGAAGGGCCTGGACAGATATCCTGCATACCCTAAAAAACAACAAATGCAAGGCCAGACTACTATTTCCAGAAAATTATCAATCAACATAGATGGAGAAAACAAAATATCCCAGGACAAAACCAAACTCGAACAATATCTATGCACAAATCCAGCTCTACAGAAGATGTTATAAAGAAAACTGCAACCAAAAGAGGTTAACTACACACAAGAAAGCACAGGAAGCAAGTAACTCGATGGCAGCAAAACCAAAAGAAGGTAATCTCACTCACACACTATTTCCACCAATATCAAGATGGCAGGAAGTAACAATCACCTCTCATTAATATCTCCCAATATCAATGGACTGAATTCCCCAGTAAAAAGACACAGGCTAGCAAAATGGATGCAAAGCAGAATCTTACATTCTGCTGCTTACAAGAAACACACCTCAGCAAAATAGGCATTATCTCCAAGTAAAGGGCTGGAAAAAGATATACCAAGCAAATGGACCTAAGAAGCAAGCTGGAGTAGCCATTCTCATATCCAATAATTTAGACCTTCAACCAATATTAATCAAAGAGATGGGGAAGGAGACTTCATATTCATTAAAAGAAAAATTCATCAAGAAGGCATTTCAGTACTGAACATCTCTGCCCCAAATGTAAGGGCACTCACATTTGTTAAAGAAACACTACTAAAGCCCAATTCCCACATTGAACCCCACACATTAATAGTGGGAGACTTCAACACACCACCCTCACCACCGGACAGATCAACGATGCAGAAACTAAACAGAGAAATAAGGAACCTGACAGATGCCATGAATCAAATGGACCTAACTGAAATCTATAGAACATTTCATCCAAAAACAAGAGAATATACTTTCTTCTCAGTACGTCATGGCACCATCTCCAAAATTGTCCATATAGTCATGACAAGGTAAGCCTGAACAGACACAGGAAAATTGAAATTATCCATTGTAATTTATAGGACCATAATGGAATAAAGTTAGACATCAACAATAACAAAAATAACAGAAAGCCCACAATTACAGGGAAACTTAACAACTCTCTATTCAATGACCTCAGGGTCAGGGAAGAAATAAAAAAAGAAATTCAAATCTTCTTAGAATTCAATGAAAATGAAGACACAACATACCAAAACCTATGGGACACATTGAAATCAATGCTAAAAGGAAAGTTTATAGCACTAAGTGCCTTCAAAAAGAAACTGGAGAGTTCCCATACTAGCAATAATAGCACACCTGAAAGCTAGAACAAAAAGAATCAAACACTCCCAAGAAGAGCAGACTGTAGAAACTTATCAAACTCAGGACTGAAATCAATAACTTAGAAACAAAAAGAACAATACAAAGAATTGAAAAAAAAAAAAAACAAGAGTTGGTTCTTTGAGAAAATCAACAAAATAGCCAAACTAATAAAAAGGCAGAGGGAAAATACCCAAATCAACAAAATCAGAAATGAAATGGGAGAAATAACAATTGATTAAATTCAAAGAAACATTAGGTGCTAATTGAAAAACCAGTAGTCAACAAAATTGGAAAACCTAAAGGAAATGAACAATTTTCTTGATAGAGTCTGCCTACAAAGGTTAAATCAAGAACAGGTAAACAAATTAAACAGTCTTATAACCCTTAAGGAAATAGAAGAAGTCATTAGAAGTCTTCTAACCAAAAAAAAAAAAAAAAAAAAAAACCCAGGGCCAGATGGTTTCAGCACAGAATTCTACAAGTCTTTCAAAGAAGAGCTAATACTAATATTCTTCAAACTCTTCTACAACATAGAAGATGAAGGTACCCTGCCAAACTTATTCTATGAGGTCACAGTCACCCTGATACCTAAACCACACAAAGACCCAACAGAGAAAGGAAATTTCAGATCAATTTTCCTTATGAACATGGATGAAAAATACTCAATAAAATACTTGCAAACCAGATCAGAGATTACATCAAAAGCACCATACACTATGATCCAGTAGGCTTCATCCCAGGGAAGCAGGGATGGTTCAATATATGAAAATATGTCAATGTAATCCACCACATGAACAAGCTGAAAGAAAAAAAAATCACATGATCATCCCACTGGATTCTCAAAAATTATTTGACAAAATTCAGCACCCCTTCATGTTAAAAGTCTTGGAGAGATCAGGCATACAAGGACCATACTTAAACGTAATAAAGGCAATTTTCAACAAGCCAATAGCCATCATCAAACTAAATGGAGAGACAATTAAAGCATTTCCTCTAAAATCAGGGACTAGGCAAGGCTGCCTACTCTCTCTGTATCTCTCCAACAAAGTGCTTGAAGTTTTAGCTAGAGCAATAAGACAACTAAAGGAGATAAAGGGGATACAAATTGGAAAGGGAGAAGTCAAAGTACCCCTATTCCCTGATTATATGATAGTATACATAAGTGACAACAAAATTCCACCAGAGAACTCCTACAGCTGATAAACTCCTTCACCAAGGTGGCTGGATACAAAATTAATTCAAAAAAATCCAGTAGCCCTTCTCTACACAAAAGATAAACGGGTTGAGAAAGAAATAAGGGAATCAACATCCTACACAATAGCCACACATATATAAAATACCTGGGGATAACTCTAACTAAGCAAGTGAAAGACATATATGACAAAAACTTCACGTCCCTGACGAAAGAAATTGAGAAGATACCAGAAGACAAAAAGATCTCCCTTGCACTTGGATACGTAGGATCAATATGATAAAAATGGCCATATTATCAAATGCAATTCCTATCAAAATACCAACACAATTCTTTACTGATCTTAATAGAAGAATTCTCAACTTCAAATTGAAAAACAAACAAACAAACAAACAACAACAACAACAAAAAGCCAGAATACCTAATCAATCAGAGGTACAGAAACAGAACATCTGGAGGTATCTCTATCCCTGATTTTAAGCTGTACTACAGAACAATAAAAACAGCATGATATTGGCATAGAAAAAGACCAGTTGATCAATGGAATCGAATTGCAGGCCCAGAAATAAACCCACACACCTATGGACACTTAATTTTTGACAAAGAACTCAAAACAATACAATGAAAATAGGACAGCATCTTCAACAAATGGTGCTGGTCTAAGTGAATGTCAACATGTAGAAGAATAAGAATAGGCCCATACTTATCACCCTGCAGAAAACTTAAGTCTAAGTCAATCAAAGACACCAACATAAATCTGGACACACTAAATTTAATAAAAGAGAAAGTGGGAAAAGCCTGAAACTCATTGGCATGAGTAGCAACTTCCTGAACACTACACCAATAGTTGAAGCTCTAAAACAAACAATCAATAAATGGGACCTTATGAAATTGAAAAGCTTCTGTAATGCAAAGGATACCATCATTACAAAAAAATATCAGCCTATAAACTAGAAAAAAATCTTCATCAACAAGACATCTGACATAGGGCTAATATCTAAAATATATAAAGAACTCAACAAATTAAACATAAAAAAATCAAATAACCCAATCAAAAAATGGGGTATATAGCTAAACCAAGAATCCACAAAAGAAGAATCTCTAAAGGCCGAGAGGCACCTGAAGAAATGTTCAACATCTTTGGTTATCAGTGAAATGCAACTCAAAATGACTCTGAGATTCCATCTCATACCCATCAATACGGCTAAGATCAAAAATTCAAATGGAAGCACATGCTGGCAAGGATGAGGAGAAAGAGGAACACTCCTTCATTGTTGGTGGGAGTACAAACTTGTACAACCACTTTGGAAATCAATCTGGAGATATCTTAGAAAATTTGGAATAGTTCTATCTCAAGACCCAGCCACACCTGTCCTGGGTACTGAGAAGTATAACCACAAGGACATTGCCTCAACAATTTTCATAACACCTTTATTTCTAATAGCCATAAATTGTAAACAACCCAGATGTCCTTCAACTTAAGTTTGGATAACACCCCCCCCCAAAAAAAAAAAAAAACCCTGTGGTACATTTACACAATGGAAATGCTACATAGCTATCAGAAACAAGGAAATCATGCTATTCAAACCCAAATGGATGATTCTAGAAAAACTTAACCTAATAAGTTGACTCAATCCTAGAAAGATAAACATGGTATGTATTCTCTTATAAGTGGATATTAACCATATAGCACAGGACAACCATCCTACAAATCACAGACCCAAACAAATAAGACTAGCATAACTATCCTAGGAAAAACTCAACCCAGCGGTGAGTCATGAAACCTATTACAGTGGAACACCTTACCCTAGATGGGGAACTCTATCAAGCTCCAGTACAAGAGGAAACTCTTGGCCCTCACATGAATGACGAACTGAGGGATTATGATATATGAGGGTCCATCTCATCTGAGGAGAGGGAGAGTACCGAGTACCTAGTACTGAGAAGGGGAATAGGGAGGGAGCAGGAAGGGAGTATATGAGGGTGGGAAGGAGGGAGGGATGGATGGGGGGTGAGGAGGGAGGAAAGTATGTTCCAGAGGTAACTTGCAAAAACATACATTTTTTTAAAAGGGGGTTAACTAAGCTTAAAAAATATAATAAAAGTAAAATATAAAATCCTCAAATGATAATTTACCAAAGGTTTACTTGTCCTACTGGCATGAAAGGAAAAAAGGTCTTAATATCAGGCTAGAAAGTTAGACTGCAGGATGCCACATAGCATAGCTCATACACCCTTGGATATCAGCTTATAAGTTTGTTCCCTATATATAAAGGATATTTTCATTGTTTAGCTTTGAAAAGGCAATTAAGAGGATTTAAATTTGTAAGTAATGAAGGGATACTACAGTTTAACTTGGTTTTCTAAACCTCTAAGAACTGAGGTAATTTGGAGCTAAGGTAAAATATTTGAGAAGGGTGGTGTTAGCCCATGCCTTTATCTCCAGCAGAGACAGGAGAATCACTATAGAGTTAGCTGTCTTTTGAAATCTGGAGTTACAAAGAACAGGGTGGTGATGATGCATACTTTTAATCTCATCATTTGAGAGTCATACACCCTTAATCCCAACTCACTGGAGAGAGAAACATGTAGATTTCTGAGTTCAAGGCCAGCCTGACACAGAATAAGCTCCAAATACAGAAAAACTTAGATCTAGGGGTAGTGGTGCACACCTTTAACCCAAAAAACACATGCCTTTGATCCCAATACTTGGAAGCATGGTCAGGCACATAGAATTTGCAACGATTTAACTTTAAAAGCTACTCATAAAAGGCATGCTGAAATTCAAAGTGAACTGTCCTTTGTGATCTCAAAATATAAACACTTAAAGGTATGTTTAGTTCCAAAATATCAATTGAAAGATAATACTTTTTATATTAAAAAAAAAATTTGCTCTAGGAAAGATATTACCTTCAAAAAAAGAAAAAAGTAGTGCCACAGAGTTAGGATTAGGACAGGGCTCTGTTCTTATCTTTCCAGGAAATTAAAAGCATCCATCTAAAGAGTCCAGGAACAACTGGACAACTGAAACCTCTGAAGAAAAGGGATCAGACACCTAAGAAGACAAGTAGCCCAGATGATCCAGCCTCACAGACTTCCTCAATAGCTATTTCCTCAAAAATCTACAACCAGAACAACTAAAAATGGCTAACTAAGATGGTTCAACCCCACAGACTGTTCCAGCCAGGAGTTCAGTAAAATCCCGAAGTTCAGCCTCTGACTTCAAACTTCTTAGGGCATTTAAATAGCTGAGCACAAAAGGAGTGAACATCAAATGTTACTATTAAGTTGTTTAACTATTTTTCCATTTCTTATTTGGGCCCCAAACAGGTTTCCTAGGTCCCAAGTCATAAGGAAGTAATTCTAAGAGAGCTAAGACCCATTCCCAGAAAGTGGGGTGGTGATTTCCCCCTGCCTTTGATCATTTGATGAGTTATAGATTTTTTTTGTTGTTATTTATGGGGATTGGTTACAAGTTGTTAAAATGTCTTGTTAAATAGGTTTTGGTGGTTAGACCCAGGGATTTCTCTCTTTTCATTTTCTCTATTCTTCTTTCTTTCCTATGTGGGGGGGGGGAAAGGCTTGAAAAAAAATGGGATACAGACATAATACAGGAATGATACACAAAAAGGATAGATTATTGAATATGCTCTTATATCTTTGTATATTGATACAAAATTAAGATTATATTTGGCTACATCAGTATTGATTTTTGTATATTGATACAAAATTAAGGTTAACCCTTTTTAAGGTATTGTACATAGGTAATACTTAAAAATGCAATATGAAGTTGTGCCCCATTGATAACAACTATTACAAACTGTTTAGGATAACTAAGAGATGCCAACTAGTAGTCATTCAAACATACCGCCATTTGGCTAGGTACTAGTATAGTTTATCACAGATGTTTTCTAAGTTACCTGGAAATCAAATTGCTAAGAGACAAGCAACATTAGCTTACCCAAATATATGGAAATAGATAGGTGGTTTTCAAAACCTCAAGAGATCTGTAGAATTTGGCATTCCAAGAAGATTTCTTAACATAAGATATTTTGATATTGTAACATGTTAGCTCCTGACAGCACTCCCTATTCCACTCCAAGTAGAGGATGAGCATTGAAGAAATCTTCATTTGGAGATGGTTACATTAGTAGCAAGCCTGTCACTGAGCAAGAAAAAGCCTTTGCTTCAACTGTAGACAGCATGTTGTCTGAAAAGGACAAAACTTGGAAGCAGGTAAATAAACAACCTAGCTCTGCCAAGACAGGGTAGGCAAGTCCTTCAGAATTCCTGCTTTCCAATTAATGTTTGTCAGTGGTACTGGACCTAGAGGCTGAGGATAGATGCTCTAATGAATGGAGAGAAATTGAGGACTGTCAAGGAAGTCAGTTGTCTGTCATTTCTTAGTCTTGAAAGCTGCTGGCTCTGCACTTTTTGTATAATCAGATATATTTATCCTTCTCAGGTCTCTGATGTGGTTGAAGATTAGATAGTTATAGTCTCACAATTAAATTTTAAGTTGTCTAAGAATTAAAAGTATTTTATAGGTCTAAGAAGATGTATTTAAGTTGGCAATGCAAGTTTGGAGGGAAACTGAGTTAGGTATAGAACTTTACACTCATGGAGATAGATAGATAATAGAATATTAATATCAGTTGTGAAATATGTATGGAGTGGATATTGGGAAAGTATGTTATACCTTATATTTTCATAATCATGGCCTAATTATTCAAAAAATTATGAGTTCTGGGAGAAGTGGAAAAGGGTGGGTGGGAGGATGGGGCTGAGAGGGGTGAAAGGAGGGGACTGTGATGGAGATGTAACTTGAAGTAATAAATAAACATTAAAAAAAGTATCAGAGACCCACTCCTTTACCCAATGAAAGACATTTTTAAAATTCTTAGAATAAAGAGTCTAAATATACAGTTGTGCCTGCATGGTCCTCCTTCAACCCTTTGGCCGTGTTTAACTGATAACGCCATGGAACTATGTACAGGCATATTGAAAGAATAAGGCAGCCTACAATAACTAATAGCATCAAATCTCATGACAGTTTATAAAATCACAGAAACGTATAATAGAAAAACCTTTGCTCGAACAGCAAATGACTCTAAGGACATGATCTAAAATCTGTCTCACACAGTGCTTTCTTATCCTTACAGCTCGATGCTGACTCCCACACCTGCTTCTGGTACCACTGACCAACTCAAAGATGTGTTTCATCTTTTAATCAATACATAGTAACAAAGGTAGAGACTAAAATTCTGTGGGTTTTTTCCCCTACTATTTTGATTATTTTGGCTTTTGTTTCTGAAATAACATTTCACTGTATTGCCTAGACTATTCTCAAGCATTAGGTTCAAGTGATCCTCCTGCCTCAGCCTAGGGATCAACCAGAAGCAAAGTCCTCAAGTACTCTTACTGTTTGACAGTCACACTTCTCTGAAACCTCTAACTGAACATATAGTATTTCCACTACAAAAATGATGGATGATATTTTACTTTGAAGTAAAATTATTATCTGATATTATAATTTCACATATTACATATTTAGTAATACATATTGAAAAGTAAAACAGATGTTTGCCTCTCAAGGATATATAAATTCAAGTCAGTAATAACAGAGATTCTGACCAAGCAAATATTGTCCACCTGAGTGGCTAAATACTGAACCATTTATTTTCTTTTGGTTCATTAATACATTAAAATTTTATTTCATGGACAAAATTATTTAGGATGTTGCTAAATATTTGGCTAACAAAATGGCTGGGTAGGTCAGGCACTTGCTGCCAAGCTTAACAACCTGTGTGTAATCCCCCAGATCTACATGGTAAGAGGAAAGAGATGACTCCTGCAAGATGTCACCTCTTGTCACTTATGAATCATGGCACCTGCACATTCCCCTTCACTATATACACAAAATAAGTTAATCATAGGCGATTTCTAAAATATCATTAATTATATTCAGATTAGTTATGCAAAATGTACCAGAAACATGAATTTTTGTGTATACTTATGAATATTATTTCAGTATATGTCATTATGTGCATCTAATACTAAAAGATTCTAATGAAAAGTTAAAAAATTCATTTGGTCCCCAGCAGTGCAATGATAGGTAGCTCAGTTTGAACAACTTGTTTTTAAGACTCCTTGATATGTATTTTGTTGCCTATCACTGTTTTTGAAAAATACCCAGTGTGATACATTTCAAGTGCTTCATGGACACTGTTGTCTCCTCTTATGCTGTATATTTGGATAGGTTGCCTATACCTTTAAGGACTTTTTATTTCATTTTTATCACCATATTTTGGTTGAGACCTTCCATTCTTACTAATAATTATTCCCTTCTCACAACTGCTGATGAGCCCATCACAGTATTTCTATCATATTATTTTTAAGGTCTGACATTTTGAATCTTTAGATTTTCTATTTCTTTGAGAGCATTTCTCATTTGTCTCACATTCTTTTATTTCTTATTTAAAATACCTGAGATTTCTAGGTTAGATTGTATGATTACTAGCATCCTTAGTTTTTTAGAGCTCTTGACATAGTAATTGTAGTTGTATTACTTTCTATGGTATGTGAACATACTTCACTGCTATATTTGATTTTGAGTCTTGTTTTTGCTTTGTCTCTCTAACGTGCCTATTTTTTAATCTGTGGACATGTTTTGTTATTTTTTGTTAAAAGTCAGAGCTATGTCTTATGATTGTATTTAAGGAAAACAAAAACTCTATAAGATTAAGAAATATTTTTGGATAGAAACAGGGCTTATACCATTTTAAAATTCTAAAAAAGACATAATATTCTTCTGGTTTCAATCATTTTCTATTTTGTTGTTAATATTTATGCTGTTTTAAATAAGAGTGATTTTGCACACCTCTAATGTCTTGATTTTTCTCTCTTCCTGGGAAAGTTGCAAAGTTTTGTGGTATAATTTTAATATTTTTAAAGTAGTTTTGTTTACTGAACTCTGGAAATATCAGAGAATGTGGACAATGTTTTCTGTTTCCAGAGACAAATCGTTGTTAACGTGTCTAAATGTAAGTTTTGTGGGGAAGAAAGTTCTGGATTGTGCCCTTAATTCTTATTTTATCCCATCTTCAGCTTTCTGAGCACTTACCCCATGTATTTATTACAGAACTGCTGGGCAGAGGTTAATCCACTCAAGTTATCATGTTTTCCATAAGACATTAGCCCCAAAGAGTTTCTTACTCTTAACTATCACCATACTCATATCCCAATAATGTACTAAACTTGGTGTCTAAATTTTTCTACTCTTTCATGATTAAGTGTTTCTGTAAGGGTAACAGTAACAGCTCAGAACACCCTAAGATAATGTTCTGAGAACAAAGGAGATTCATTTGCCTCAGAGGGACAAAAGTCAGGAAATAAGAGACAAGGTAAGAGCGAGAGGATGAGGGAGAAGGGGGAGGGAACAAAGGAGAGGGGGACAGGGTATTTGTCCTGAATGGGGACAAAAGAATGCCTCTGGATAGACAGTTGTAAGCTACAGGAAAATGATAATTTATAAAGGTAAAAGGGGAACCTTTGTGTTAGGATGAGGTTTTTAATTTTAATTGGGCTGTGGTTCTGAGGTTTGCTTCTTTCCTAGCACCAAGCTAGGAAGGATGAAGCAGAGTCTGGGAGGGAGTGTTGGGATGGGGTTCAGGGGATGGTGGAAGAACTTCTCCTAAGATCTTAGTGTTACAACTCTTACACCATTTCAAGAGAGTGAAACAGCTCTCTTCGGGAATAGTCAGAAAACAGTTTTCTTAAAGGATATCCAGAGAAACAGGTTGTATGTGTTCATTCCGAGGTGAATAAGAGCTATATGAACCTTTGGGAGTGGGAATGGTTTTTCCAGGGTGGGTTTACCTTATTGGTTGGGGCTTAAGATATAAGGGTACCTCATTTGCATGGAAAGGCATTCCAAGTACTAGGCTAAGTGACTACCTTGAGAATTTTGGGGTTGGTTGTCGCAGGGCTTTCTTTGTACCCTAGGGAATGCAGGGAGAGAGTGATTCTTTCTCCTGTTATTCTCAAGATTTGAGACTTTCAGTCTCTAGATTGTGATTTTCAGAGTTTGGAAAGGTTTTTGACCTCACTTTAGCTCCATGATGCTTTTCCTGGTAGCATAGTACACACTTTACATTCACCCAATTGGATATGTTATTAGGTTATCCAAAGGACTCTTTAGATAGTTCAACAAGTCTATGTTTCTGCTCATTTTGGTCTTTTGTTTGTAGGATAGTGATCCTGTACTACATGGCTAAAATCCAGCTATGAGTGAATACATGCCATATGCATCTTTCTGGGTCTGGGTTAGCTCACTCAGGTGAGATTTTCTATTTCCATCATTGTGTTGCAAATTTCATGATTTCTTTGTTTCTGATAGCTACATAGTATTCCATTGTGTAAATGTACCACAGGTTTTTTTTGTTTGTTTGTCTGTTTTTAATCCATTCTTTAGTTGAAGAACATCTGGTTGTTCCCAATTTCTAGCTATTACAAGTAAAGCTGCTATGAACATAGTTGAGATGTCCTTGGGTTTGGTGAGGAATCTTTTTGATGTATGCCCAGGAGTGGTATAGATAGGTCTTGAGGCAGAATTATTCAAAGTTTTCTAAGATATCATCAGACTGATTTCCATAGTGGTTTACAAGTTTTCACTCCCACCAGCAATGGAGGAGTGTTCCCCTTTCTCCACAATCTCACCAGCGTTTGCTGTCATTTCAGTTTTTGATTTTAGCCATTCTAACAGGTATGAGATGGAATCTTAGAGTCATCATTGAGTTGCATTTCACTGATGATAAAGAATGTTGAACATTTCAGATCCAAGATGGCAGCAGTCAGCAGGGATACATTTTGAGCTTGGGGAAAATAGCGACTACAATACAGAAATATAAACAAGCTGAGCAACAACCTGAGAGGCATGAACATATAATGTCACACTCAGTGAACCCAGGAACTAGTGGGGTCCCTCAGACATCCAGGGAAACAGACCTACTATCTGTGGGTCCCACCACGGAGGCAGCACATATCACCCAGAGTGGCTCCAAACCCCACCCAGGGGTGCTCACCAGCCTTCAGAGCACCCAGCTTCCATGTTGACATTCCAGCACAAAAATAAATAAATAAATAAAGGCTCAGCCAAGGCACAGGAACCAGTATATTCTTGGTGGAACCATTATGGTGGCAGTCCACAGCACATTCTGAACTACAGGAGAACTGTGGGACCACCTTGATTTACCTCCAGCAGAGTAGCGGTCTGGGTGGTGCAAGCATATCTGGGCTTATTCAGAAAGGTGTTGGAAATACAGGTCTCTCCACTGGATATACAATCACGTGGAAGAACATTGCGCCCAGACAGGGCAGAGGGATGCTCTTCCTGAACCAGTCCCACAGGCCTGATCATTGCAGGGCCTTGGCAGGCATCCCTACTACCAGATAGGGGTACCTACCTCCCAGCTTCCTAGGTGCTCATCCTCCACACGGTTACTTCAGCATCCAAAAGGAAACCAGTAGTGCCAATGAAGCAGTAATATCAGAGTGAGCTGAAAGGTGGGTGGTCAGGTTAAAAGACTGCAGAACTCCACTGAGTCTAAGCCCAGTGGACAGAGTGTGGTGTTCATGTTGGATCCAGTGCACCTTGCCCTTTTTCGGGAGGATACCCTGTCTTCAGCATCTATAGCCCCATCGCATGAGCAGCAAGTTCTTGGCTTTTATGTACCACCTGAGTGATTCAGACTACAAGGGCTTACTGTTTAGGGCCGAGAGGCACAGAAGTGCCTGGGGATCACCTAGAAGAAGCCACCTGTGGAGACCATGACCACAGAAATGACCCTCAGACCAGACACAAGAGTGGCAGGAGATCTGGTGCTCTAACCCACCATCTATGGTCCTCTGAGCCCCAGTGACATCACTGGGAAGACCTGCTAGAACCCAAGCCTCTGAAAGCTGCAATAGCTCATCCTATCCAATCCCTGACCTGAGTTCCCTGTTGGAACACAACAGGAAGAGGTGAGCCTCAGGCAGCCCACTGAGACCCAGCACCCATCTCAAGACCCCACCTAGCTTGTGTTGAGCTACAAACAAATATGACACAGACTATATTCCAAAGCTCCCTCCTTGGCACCAGGTCTAGAAGACATCAGGAACAATCAGCTTAGGGCAATCAGTTGGCTAAAGGTCAGTGAAAGAGCAAAAGTGACAAAAATCAGGGAAATTTCACCCCCCAAAAATTCAGCAAGGTTAACACAACAAGTCCTGAACATCCCACTGCAGCTGAAACACATGTAAATGATGAAAAATCTATACTTAGGAAAATGATAGAGTCCTTACTAGAAGAAATTAATTCCCTGAAAGAATATAAATAAGCCTCAATTTTACAAATGAAAGCAATAGAGAATACCATTAGAGACCTCCAAGCCAACTCAGCCAAACATGAACAGGAAAGAGACAAGGTGATGAAAGAGTTGAAAGATTTGAAAAATTTTCAGACAAAGACAAGCAAATTGGAACAGATAACATATAAAACAAATAAAATTATTCAATACTTGAAATTGGAAGTGGAAGAAATTAAAAAAAAAACACAAGCAGAAACAATCCTGGAGGTGGAAAATCAAGGGAAGAAAACAGGAACTACAGACATGAGTATCAAAAATAGGACACAAGAGATGGAAGATAGAATCTCAGGCGTTGAAGATTTGACCAAAGAAATCAGTACAACAACCATAGAAAATGAGAAATCTAAAAACTTCTCACCCACAACATCCAAGAAATCAAGGACTAAATGAAAATACATAACTGAAGAATTATAGGCATAGAGGAAAGAGAAGACTCCCAACTCCAAGGTCCAGGAAACATCTTCAACAAAATCATACAAGAAAACTTCCCAAACCTAAAGAAAGAGATGCTGATAAAATTCCAAGAGGCATACAGAACACCAAACAGATTAGACCAGAAAGGAAATTCCTCTCACCACATAATAATTGAAACTCCAAATGCACAGAACAAAGAAAGAATATTAAAAGCTTTAAGAGAAAAAAGTCAAGTAACATATAATGGCTGACCCATCAAAACCTGACTTGTCCTCAGAAACTTTAAAAGCCAGAAGGGTCTGGGCAGATGTCCTACAAGCCCTGAGAGAACACAGGTGCCAGGCCAGAGTACTATACCCAGCAGAACTCTCTATCAACATAAATGGAGAAAACAAGATATTCCATGACAGAACCAAATTTAAACAATATCTACCCACAAATCCAGCCCTACAGAAGATCCTAGAAGGAACACTAGAACCCAGAAAAGATAACTACACTCAAGAAAACAGAGGAAGCAAAAAACTCCACTGTAGCTAAACCAAAAGAAACACACAAACATGACCTACACCAAAGTAACAGGAAATAACAACCTTTGGTCATTAATATCCTTCAACATAAATGGACTCAACTCCCCAATAAAAAGACACAGGCTAACAGAATGGATCCATAAACAAGACCCATCATTTTGCTGCTACAAGAAATGCATCTCACTAACAAAGATAGACTCTACCTCAGAGTAAAGGGCTGGGAAATGGTTTTCCAAGTAAATGGACCCAGGAAGAAAGCTGGAGTGGCCATCCTAATATCAAATAAAATAGACTTTCAACTGAAGTTAATCAAAAAAGATAGGGAATGGCACTACATACTCATTAAAGGAAAAATTCATCAAGATGACATCTCAATACTAAATATATATGCCCAAAATAAAAGGGCACCCAAATTTGTAAAAGAAATTCTTCTAAAGATTAAACCCCACATCGATTCCCACACATTCGTACTGGGAGACTTTAATACCCCATTCACAGCAATGGACAGGTCATCCAGACAGAAATCAAGCAGAGAAATAATGAGACTAACAGAGGTCATGAAACAAATGGACCTAACAGATGTCTACAGAACATTTCACCAAAGCACAAAAGAATACACCTTCTTTTCAGCATCTCATGGAACCTTCTCCAAAATCAAACATATACTCAGACAGAAAGCAAACCTCAATAGATACAAGAAAATTGAAATAAACCCTTGTATCTTATCAGACCATCATGGAATAAAGCTGGACTTCAACAATAACAAAAATAACAGAAAGTCCACACATTCATGGAAACTGAACATCTGTTTATTCAATGACTACTGGGTCAGGGAAGAAATAAAGAAGGAAATCAAAGACTTTTTAAAATCCAACGAAAATGAAGGCATGGCATACCCAAGCCTATGAGATACAACAAAAGCAGTGCTACACGGAAAGTTTAAAGCATATAGCACTTAGTGCTATGTGACAGCAAATATTAGCAAATAAACAGCAGAACTGGAAGAACTAGAAAAAAAAAAGAAGCAAATACTCCTAAGAGGAGCAGAAGGCAGGAATCCATCTAGCTTAGGGCTGAAGTTAACAACATAGAAACAAAAAAGAACAATGCAAAGAATCAATGAAACCAAGAGTTGTCTTTTTGAGAAAATCAACACAATAGACAAATCTTTAGCTATATTAACTAAAAGGCAGAGGGAAAATAACCAAATCAACAAAATTAGAAACAAAAAGGAAGAAATAACAACAGACATTGAGGAAATCCAGAGAATCTTTAAGTCTTACTTTAAAAATCTGTACTACACAAAATTTGAAAACCTAAGAGAAATGGATAATTTTCTTGATAGATTCCACCTACCAAAGTTAAATCAAGATCAGGTTAACAGACTAAACATTTCTATGACCCATAATAGAAACATTCATTAAATCTCCCAACCAGAAAAAGTCCAGGGCCAGATGGTTTCAGGACAGATTTCTACCAGACCTTCCAAGAAGACCTAATTTCAATACTGTTTAAACTCTTCCACAAAATAGAAACAGAAGGAACACTGTCAAACTCATTCTAGGAGGCCACATTTACCCTGATTCCTAAACCACACAAGACCAACAAAGAAAGAGAACTTCAGACCAATCTCCCTCATGAACATAGATACAAAAATACTTAATAAAATATTGGCAAACCGAATGTAAGAACAGATCAAAAGTATCATATAACATGATCAAGTAGGCATTATCCCAAGAATGCAGGGATGGTTCAACATATAAAAATTCATCAGCATAAACCACCATATAAACAAGCTGAAAAAAAACCCACATGATCACTTTATTAGATGTTGAAAAATTATTTGACAAAATCCAACACCCTATCATGCTGAAAGTACTGAAGAGAGCTGGCATACAAGGACCATACCTAGAAATAATAAAGGTGATATATAGAAAGCCAATAGCCAACATCAAATTAAATGGAGAGAAAGAAAACATTTAATCTAAACTCTGGGACAAGTCAAGGATGCTCACACTCTCTCTATCTCTTCAACATAGTATTTGAAGTCCTAGCTAGAGCAATAAGACAACTAAAAGAAATCAAGGAGATACAAATTGGACAGGAAGAAGTCAAATTGTCCCTATTTGCAGATGATATGGTAGTATACATAAGCATCCTCAAAAATTACACCAGAGAACTCTTACAGCTGATAAAGACCTTCAGCAAGGTGGCTAGAGACAAAATTAATTCAAAAAAGTTGGAAGCCCTGCTTTATACAAAAGATAAATGGGCTGAGAAAGAAATTAGGGAAACAACACCCTTCACAATAGCCACAGACAATATAAAATATCTGGGGGTAACTCTAACCCAGCAAGTGAAAGACCTGTATGACAAGAACTTCAAGTCCTTGGAGAAAGAAATTGAAGAGGACATCAAAAGATGGAAAGATCTCCCATTATCATGGATAGGTAGGATCAAAATAATAAAAATGGCCACCCTGCCTAAAGTAATATACAGATTGAATGAAATTCCCATCAAAACACCAACAAAATTCTTTACAAACCTGGAAATATCAATTCTTAACTTCATATGGAATAACAAAAAACCCAGAATAGCAAAATCAATCCTGTACAATAGAAAAAAACTGTACAATAGAAAAATCACCATCCCTGATTTCAAGCTATACTCCAGAGAAATAGAAATAAAAACAGCATAGTACTGGCATAAAAACACACCAGTTGATCAATGGAATCATATTCAAAACCCAGAAATGAACCCACATACCTATGGTCACCTAATCTTCAACAAAGAAACCAAAACAGTACAATGGAAAAAGGACAGCATCTTCAACAAATGGTGCTGATCTAACTGGATGTTGACATGTAAAAGAATGAAATTAGACCCATACTTATCACCTTGCACAAAACTTAAATCCAAGTGGATCAAAAACCTTAACATAAAGCCTGACACACTAAGTCTAAGAGAAGAGAAAGTGGGGAAAAGTCGCAAACTCTTTGGCACAGGTGACACCTTCCTGAATAGAAGACCAATAGCTCAGGCTCTAAGACCAACAATCAATAAATGGGACCTCATGAAACTGAAAAGCTTTTGTAAGGCAAAGGACACTGTCACTAGAACAAAGCCACAACCTACAGATTGGGAAAACCCACATCCAAAAGAGGGCTAATATCCATAATTTACAAAGAACTCAAGAAAGTAAACACCAAGAAACGAAATAATACCATCAAAAAATGGGAAACAGAGATAAATTGAGAATTCAAAAAAGAGGAATCTCTAATGGCTGAGAGACACTTGAAGAATGTCCAATATTATTAATCATCAGAGAGATGCAATTCAATATGACTCTTAGATTCCATTTCACACCTGTTAGAATGGCTAAAATAAAAAATTTTAATTACAGCACATGCTGGCGAGGTTGTAAAGAAAGGTGAACACTCCTCCGTTGCTGGTGGGAGTGCAAAGTTGTTCAACCACTATAGAAATCAGTCTGGTGATATCTTAGAAAACTTGAAATAGCTCTACCTCAAGACCCAGCCATACCACTTCTGGGTATACATCCAAATGATTCCTCACCAAACCACAAGGACATTTCCTCATCTATGTTCATAGCAGCTTTATTTGTGATAGATAGAAACTGGAAACAACTCAGATGTCCCTCAACCGATGAATGGATTAAAAAAAAAAAAAAACAACCTGTGGTACATCTACACAATGGAATACTACTCACTACTCAGCCATCAGAAACAAAGAAATCATGCAGTTTTCAGCCAAAATGGATGGACCTAGAGAAGCTCATCCTGAGTGAGCTAACCCAGACTAAGAAAGCTGGACATGGCATCTATTCACTAATAATTGGGTTTTAGCCATATAGTACAGGATAACTATCCTACAACCAACACACCAAAAGGAACAGGAACATGTACTATGTTACCTGTTAATGAGACACTTTGCCTTAATGGTGCTGCCATGTATGTCCCAAGTATATGAGGAAACTCTTAGGCCTCATATGACTGCTCAGCTGTGGTGGGGTTGATATGCAGGAGCACCCCTCTCTGGAGGAGTAGGAGAAGAGTTAGGGGTGAAGGGAGGGGGGAGTGTGGGGTGGAAAGAGGGCACTGTGATGGAGATGTAACTTGAAGTAATAAATAATATTAAAAAAATTGTTGAACATTTCTTCAAGTGTCTCTTGTCCTTAGAGATTCTGCCTTTGTGAATTCTCAGTTTAGCTTTGTACTTCATTTTTTATTGGGATATTTGGTTTCTTGGTGTTTAATTTCTTGAGAACTTTATAAATTTTGGATATCAGCCCTCTGTCAGATGCGGGGTTGGTAAAGATATTTTCCCAATCTGTAGGCTGCCATTTTGTTTGAATGACAGTGTGCTTTGCCTCACATGATCTTTTCAGCTGAATAAGGTCCCACTTATTGATTGTTGGTCTAAGCCTGAGCTATCTGTCCAGGAACACCAATGTTCTTGTTTTGTTCAGTAACATCATTGTACCAATGTGTTCAAGGCTTTTCCCCACTTTCTCTTCTATTAAATTTAGTGTGTCTGGTTTTACGTTAAGGTCTTTGATTCACTTTGTCTTAAGTTTTGTGCAAGGTGATAAATATGGGTCTATTTGCATTTGTTTACATGTTGGCATCCAGTTAGACCAGCACCATTTGTTGAAGATACTTTTCTTCTTTCATTATACAGTTTTGGATTCTTTGTCAAAAATTAAGTGACCATAGGTGTGTGGGTATATTTCTAGGTCTTTTATTCGATTCCATTGGTCAACTCATCTGTTTCTATACTTTCTTACTATTGTTCTGTAGTATATCTTGAAATTCAGGATGGTAATACCTCCTGATGTTTTTGTTTGTTTGTTTGTTTTTTATTGTATGGGATTGATTTAGCTATTCTGGTTTGGTTTGGTTTTTTTTTTTTTTTTTTTTTTTTTTTTTTTTTTTCTTTTCCAAATGTAGTTGTGAATTGTTCTGTCAAGGTCTGTAAAGAATTGTGTTGGTATTTTGATAGGAATTTCATTTAATATGTATATTGCTTTTGGTAGGATAGCCAAGATGGGACTAAGAAAAACAATAAGTTTTCAGTTCATCTTTTTTGACATTGGCAACATTCAGATTTATTACATGTGAACTGAAACTGGAAATATGAGGCATAATTTTGAATTTTGTGAACTACTATAAAGTCATTGCATGTTGTATCTCATGGTAGGGAAATTACTCCACATTTGTCTCCGAGTGCCTGCTGCTGATACATGTAAAGGCCATAGGATTCTACCTTGTTAACAACTAACAATGTTAATATTAAACTCTATTTGAGTTGGAAATATCCTCATATAAATTTACCTTTAAATGGGGCATATATTCAAAACGTTGTTTTAGGGAAATTGTTTAAGAATTGTTTTCTCATTAAAAGAATCTTTTTAGATCAAGAACACCCTCGTAATTCCTAAACAATCATAATTTAACTATAACACTATAACTATCTAATCTTCAACCACATCAGAGACCTGAGAAGGATAAATATATCTGATTATACAGGTAGTGCAGGGCCAACAGCTTCCAAAACTAAGAAATGGCAGACAACTGGCTTCCTGGACAGTCCCCAGTTTCTCTCCACAATTAGATCATCTATCTTCAGCCTTTTCACCCCGTTTCTCTCACAGACATTAATTGTAAAACAGGAATTATGAAAGAGTTGCCTCCTGTCTTGGCAGAGCTAGGCTGTTGACTTACCTGCTTACAAGTTGTCCTTTTCATACAGCATTCTGTCTACATTTGAAGCAAGGGATATCTCTTGGTCAGTGACAAGCTTGCTACTAATTCAACCATCTCCAATTGGAGATTCTTCAATGCTCATCCTCTACTTGGAGTAGAATAGGAGTACTGTCAGGAGTTGACATGTCTCAATAGTTATTATGGAAGCTGAGTTAGATGCAGAACTTTAAACTGATGGAGATGGACGCATAGTAGAATGTTAAAATCAGTTGCCAAATATGTATGGACTGGACATTGGAAATACATGTTATGCCTTATAATTTTCATAACTGTGGCCTAATTATTCTTACTGTTTTGTATTGTATTTGTTGTTATAAGAGAAAGAGCTATTTGTTGGACTGAAACAGGGACGTGTTGGGGGGAAAATATATGCCTTATACTTCAAAATAAGGAAACAGATTAGGGAGTGTGAGGAGGAAAATGGGTGGGAGGGTGGGACCAGAGTGGGGAATAAGGAGGGGATTGTGATTGAGATGTAACTTGAATAAATAAATAAAATTGTTTTCTCTAAAAGGGAGTTTTCAATACAAGCAACTCTTTCTCTTGCAGTTTTCACAAAACCTATTGAATAAGATATCTTATGTACTCTAATGTTCAGATATTAAAACATGTAAACCACACCAGAAACTGTATGCACAGGTTGAGTGTGATATCTTTCTTGCAGTTTTAAGAGAGCTTTATAAAAGGATTCCTGAGAGGACAATCCTGGGATAGTCCCAGTGCTCTACTCTGTTTTCTGGTTTTACCTACAGTCTTTCATTATTTTGCTTAACTCAGCAACAACTTTAGTCCCATTATTAAAGCATTTATACACAGGGATGTTTTATTTCTCTGTTCATATATTTTTGCATTCCTTAGTAATTAAATTGTTTCCCTTAATAAAATGTGTGGTAGAAAGAAAGAGTTATAATGCCCCCTCCAAGAAGATAAATTTCAAATATGTGTTTATTTAGGATATGAAATGGGATTATTTTAGGATACATTAAAAAGTGGAATTAGGCTTGCAGTTAGAATTATGTTGAAAATCAGTTTATTTATGATGAAGAGATAATCTTAGGTTATGAACAGGGGCAAAATAAAGCACAGGGATTATTGTAAACTAGAAAAAGGAGGCAGAATAGTATTTAGACAGAGAGATGATAGAAAAATGGTCAGAGAATTGCAATAATGTTTCTCTGAGATGAGAGGAAAGGCCCCAAAACTGGGAATGCCAGGGGTTCTCAAGACCCCAGAAAGAAGAAGGAAATATGTGTTTCTTGAATTTTAGAAGTAAATATCACATTTTGATGCCTTAGTGCTAACCCAGCAAGAGGTGGTAACTTCTGACCAGCAGAACTGTAAAATGAGACATGCACACTGGTATGAGATATCAAATTTAATGGTAGTTGGAAAGTGGCAGTGGAGGCTAGAGAGATGGTTCAGCTGTTAAGAGCACTGACTGTTCTTCCAAAGGAGCCAGGTTCAAATCCCAGCACCCACATGGCAGTTTGAAACTATCTGTAACAGTCAGGCTTGATAGTGCATGCAATTAATTCCAGCACTTGGGAGGCAGAGGCAGCAGACCTCTGTGATTTCAAGACTAGCCTGGTCTACAGAGTGAGTTCTAAGATAGCCAGGGCTACACAAAGAAACCCTATCTTAAAAAAAAGAAGAAGAAAGAAAGAAAGAAAAAGAAAAAAAGAAGAAGAAAGTTAAATTTGAGGCTGGAGAGATGGTTCAGTGGTTAAGACCACTGGATGCCCTTCCAAAGGTCATGAGTTCAAATCTCAGTACCCATCTGCCAGTTTGAAACTATCTGTAATGGCCTATGTGGTGGTGCACGCCTTTAATCCCAGCACTAGGGAGGGAGAGGTAGGAGGATTTCTGTGAATTCAAGGCTAGATTGGTCTACAGAGTGAGTCCAGGACAGTAAGTATACACAGAGAAAACCTGTCTAGGAAAACCTAAAAAAAAAAAACAAAACAAAACAAAACAAAAAAAACAAAAAAAAAAAGAAGAAGAAAAGTAAAAAAGTAGCAGTGGGGGAAACAAACATAACTCTTGTACTGATCCCACCTCTACTTCAACTTCTCCATTCCCTCCTACTGTCATTGCTGAGTGGCATCTTTTAAATTATTGTCAGGGTGTTTAATAATACCAAATTCCTTTTTCAGATGACACTAAGAAAAGAAACTCCATTATCAGGAATAATGTTTCATGTAAAAGTTATTTTCAAGCCACTTTTGAACAAATTTCTATTTTTTCCTTTGAAGTGGTATCATAATTTTATAAAATGAGACCAATAGAGATAATTTTCTTATGTAATAAAATTATATTTTTCTTATAAAATCTACTAGCACTTTGAAATGAACCCATAATATGCAGTGTAATCACAACTAGGACTTGCTTAAAGTATTATTCATGATTTTTCCAGATCAATAGATTCTGTGGGGTATTTAAGGGAATATGAGGAAATTTTGTATTTAAATTGCTTTACACAGTGATACAAGATGAAAAGTCTCACTTGATGATCTTCATAAACTGGAGAACTAGAAATATCCATTCCAGAACTAGTCTAAATATGTGAGAATTAGATATAATAAATAACAAATTTCATGGGGCAGAATGATCAGGTTCCAGGTCAAGGAGAGAGAATTCACTCTGCTTTATTTTCTACTTCAGCTTTCAATGTTTAAATAGTGAATACATTACTATTTCACACTCAATGAAGACATCATCTTTGCTTGTTTTTAAAGATGCATACGTATATGTTCGCATGTGTGTGTGTGTGTGTGTGTATGACAGAGAGAGAGAGAGAGAGAGGAGAGAGAGAAGAGAGAGAGGGAGAGATAGAATAGATGTTACACATGTGTGTCTAGCCATGAAAACAAACAAACAAAAAAAAAGGCATCAAATCTCCTGGACCTAGTTAGAGCTAGTCAGGAGCTGCAAGATGTTACTGCTGAGAACTAAATTCTGGATTCTGGAAGTGATCTTAAGCACTGAGCATTATATCCAAACATCACATGCTTTTCTTTCTCATATCTTTTCCAGAAACACCCTAACAGACATATCAAGTTCAAAATCTGTACAAAAATTATGACTAATTAAATTATTTAACCACTATTTAGATTATGTTTAATTGGTTTGGCACACATTAATCTTTAAGCAGCCATTACAAAAGAGTACACAGACACCATGTGGATTTTAACAAGCCTTGGCCTGAACTGTGCAATCTTGGCCCATCTAAGCTAGCTTTTAATTCTATTACCCAAATATGACTCCATATATACATACGTCCTCTTGGACTGCCATTCTCCACAATATGCCGATGTTCCTGGCCATGTAGAATGAGGTTCCTTTTTCTAACCCATGGTGTATGCCTCCTTCCTGCTGCTCCTGGCTGGAATGCTTTAATTCTCTGTCTAAAATGCAGGCTTCCTGGTCTCATCCCAGGAAGTCCCACCTTTCTCTGTCTTTGCCCAATCTCAGGCCTTGGCATTTTATTTAACTAATCAGAGTCAATGTAAGTAACAGACAGCAAGCGGGACCAATTAATTAACATTTAGAATGTTTAACACTACCCCAACAACAATCTGCTATTTTGTGAGTGACCTCATACTTTATGGTCTTAAAAGAGAGAAATCTTCAAACTGTGCCTTCCACCACTATCCAGAAAAGGGAACCCTGCTCCCAGGTCCCTTGTTAATGTTTGAAATGATACAGAACAAAGAGAAAGGCCTGCTGTGATTGGCTTCTCCTCAGTCCTTCCTTTCAGTTAGTCCAGACTTAAAAATAAAAGAATGTTGACTGAGGTTTAAAAACATACAAATAAAAAGAGATGATTTTTTTGAAACTCAAAGTATTATTAGCCTTGCTTTAAATGCTAATTTCTTATTCAACATTCATCACATCATGCACTAATATGACATCTCAGCACTGAAAAGCTTTATCAGTGGTCCAGATAACATTTGTTCTGGGAGTGAATTCAGTTCCAAATCATACATCAGTCAGTTACTTTGTTCTTTTCTTCCTTTTCATTATGAACATTCTCTTATTCCTTATTTTATAGCTATGTGATTCTTGAGCACTTATTTTATTGATTATTTCTCAATGTGTGATTTTGTAGTTCCATATTAAAATTACTTTATGCATACTTTTGCAGAAAGATATATAACAGAGGATTTTAAATGCTGATTGAATCCTACCAGATTATAGATGAACTTTTTTACTCATTACTGATGGTATTCATGTTTATTATTTTGAAAACAGGTCTTCAAGGCTTGTGAACTTGAAGATCACTCATTTGAGGGACTGGTAAGATGTATGAGAAAACATGGGGACATGAGATTTGAGCCCAAGAATGTGAACACATGTAAGCATGAACCAACGCATGCATATACAAACATAAGCATATATCTCTTCATGCATATATACATGAACATGTGCTTTTACATACACCACACACACTCACAAACAATTTAAAAAGATATCCTTTTTGCTGTATTCATTTAGTATTTGAGTATAGTTAGATTGCAGGAAGCTACTTATCTCAAAATCATATTCATAATCTGTACTCCAATTCCTCATGTTCAGTCACTCAGCTGTGTAAAAACATCACTCACATCTCGTGGTGCATTAATCCTTCATCCATACTACTACCAGCCAATTGTGGATGCTCTTCTCACTTGGCCTCATATAGCTCTGTATAACTTGGGCTCTTGACTCTCACACAAGCGAATATCTACTGTTCTTGGTCTTTTTGTTGAATTTAGTGATGAAATATTTAAGGATTGGGAAGGATGGACAAAATTATCTCTAAAACACACAACTGAAAGGCAATAGAATATTGTGAAGAAAAAATGATATTAATACTTCATTTGATCACACTTATGTGTTCAGTAAACTGATTTAGGATGTAATTGTGGACAACAAGACCCTTTACACTAGCAGATAAAAATATAGTACTTTTTAATTCTGATTTTGGATATGGTATATGTCAAGTAACTTCTGTCTTTCAATTTGCTGCCAATAAAGGCTTTTCTAGTGTAATTTCTACTGTTCTTTGTTGATGTTCTTGGTTTTACTAAAGTTTCATAACAAGGCCCCCAGAATGGAAACTGTATTTCTTCAAGGCAGCTTTTATAGCTTTCATTGTGATTTTCAGAGAGCCCTCTGATCTCATTTACAAATTAATTTACTGATGGTATTGAAAATAAAAACAATTCTTCTCTATCATTTTTTCTTGAAATTGGATACCTCTTTGATTTTTATGACTTCATTACATCAACAAGAAGTAGGGCTTGTTATTAGATTTTTCATCTTGTAGCAGGGGAGAGTGCTGTGGTATCTCACAATTGAATTACTTATTCAGCAACTGGGGAAATAAGGAAGGGTTGTGAGCTGTGGATTTATGAGACCCACTGAGACTGGCTTAGATCTACAGCTTTTTATCAGTGACCCACTAGAGGAGTCACTTTGATTAAGTCACCGCGGTGACTTCTGGAGTTTTCAAAGATTACTCATTTTCATAGCAGTCTAGGTTCTCCTTTCTTAACTCAGTTGCCTCAATAAACAGCAGCAGTTCCCTCTGGAAATAGATGGAGAAATATTCAAATTGCATAGTTGTTACCCTATTGAGGAGTTCTGACAACAGGTGACATGCTGCTAACAAGATTTCTGTTCTATAAACTGAGCTTCAAGCCAGAGGTCTATATTTTGGCTACTAGGCTGTGCGCTCCTTATTATATAGACTGAGATAAAATGCCTCATGAATAAAAATCATTGGTAAATATAGAGACATTTAGAGAGAAATGAGAAATATGTTACTAAAATCTAGAAGAACAGGAGACTCTTATTGTACAGTGGGAGAGATTTAACAAAAATAAAATTTTTTAACAATTTATTTTTTATTTCTTCAAGTTACATCTCAATCACAATCCCCTCCCTACTCCCCCCTCCAGGCCCACACTTCCACCCTCCTCCCCCTCAGCCCCACCATCCTCTTCCCTTCTTTTTTTTTTTTTTTTTTTTTTTTTTAGTTTAAGGTATTTATTTTTCCCCCCAACAGCTCTCCCTTTCAGTCCAAATAATGGCTCTTTTTCTTATAACTATAAATACAATACAAAACAACAGAAATAAATAGGCCACGATTATAAGAGTTATATGGCTTAGCATACATTCCCAATGTCCAGTCCATATGTATTTGGCACCTGACTTTAACATTCTACTATCTAACAATCTCCATGAGTTTAAAGTTCTAGATCTAACTCAGCTTTCATACTAACTTGCCTCATAATTTTAAAAATATCTTCTTAGATCCAGAACACCCTCTTGATTCCTAAACAACTCAAAATTTAACTATGAGACTCTAGCTATCTATTCTTCAACCACCTCAGAGACCTGAGAGGGATAAATATATCTGATTATATAGGAAGTGCAGGGCCTGCAGCTTCCAAAACTAAAAAATGACATACCAGTGGCTGCCTGGACAGTTCCCATTTTCTCTCCATACATTACAGCATCAATCTTCAGCCATTTGGCCCCATTTCTCTGACAGACATTGGTTGTAGAGCAGGAATTATGAAGGACTTACCTACCCTGTCTTGGCAGAGCTAGGCTGTCGACTTACCTGCTTCCAGGTTTTGTCCTTTTTGGACAGAAGTCTGTCTACAGTTGAAGCAAGTGGTTTTTCTTGCCAAGAGAATGGCTTACCACCAATTTAATCATCTCCCACTGGAGATTCTTCGATGCTCATCTTCTACTTGGAGTAATATAGGGGGTGCTGTCAGGAGCTGACATGTCTCGATATCAAAAAATCTTAAGTTAAGAAAACATCTTTGAATGCCATATTCTGCAGATCTCTTGAGGTTTTTGAAGATGCCCTATCTATCTCTTATATTTAGATAAGCAAATATTGCTTGTCTCTTAGCAACTTGATTTCTGAGTAGCTTAGAAAATAACTGTGATAGACTGTCATAGTAACTAACAAAATGACACGTTTTCATGACTATTAGTTTCTGTTTCTTAATTATCCTAAACAGTTTATGTCGGTTGGTAGCGAGAGGTCAAAACTTGACATTTCATTTTTAAGTATTACTACAAACAATACCTTTAAGAAGCGTTACCCTTAATTTTGTATCAATATACAAAGATCAATACCAATGTGGCCAAATATAATCTTAATTTTGTATCAATATACAAAGATCAGTACCGATGTAGCCCAATACAATCTTAATTTTACATTAATATACTAGGGTCCATACCATTGTGGCCAAATATAATCTTAATTTTGTATCAATATACAAAGATCAATACCGATGTAGCCCTATACAATCTTAAATTTGCATTAATATACAATGATCAATACCAATTTAGCCAAATATAATATTAATTTTGTATCAGTATACAAAGGTATAAAGCTATATTCAATAATCTGTCCTTTTTTCTTGTTCTTTCCTATACTATGTCTATGTCCCATTTTTCTCAAGTCTGTTCACTCCTATATAGGAGAGAAAGGAGGATACAGAAAAGCAAAAGAGAGAAGTCCCTGGGTCTAACCTCCAAAACCCATTTAACAAGACCATTTAACAGCTTGTAGTCTTTTCCCCTAAATAACAAAATTTTCTATTATCTATCAAATAACCAAAGGGGGAGAACACCCTCCCCACCTTCTGGGGATGGGACGTTGTTCTCTTAAAATGACTTCCTGCTGATTTGGGACGTAGTAAACCTGTTTGGGGCCCAAATAAGAATGGAAAAATGGTTAAAAATGTTAATAGAATCATTTGATGTTCAGTCCCTTTGTGCTCAGCTATTTAGATGTCCTACAAAGTTCATAGACAGAAGCTGATCTTCAGAACTTTACTGAAGATCTGGCTGGAGTAGTCTGTGGAGCTGAACGATCTTAGCAATTTTGAGTTGTTGTGGTTATAGACTTTTGAGGAAACTGCTATTGAAGAAGTCTGCAAGGCTGGATCATCTGGGCCACTTGTCTTCTTTGGTGTCTGATCTGTTTTCTGCTGAGGTTTCCGTTGTCCAGTTGTCCCTGGATTCCTTGAATGGATGCTTTAAATCTCCTGGAAAGATAAGAACAGAGCCCTGCCCTAATCCTAACTCTGGGACAATTACCTTTTTTTGGGGGGGTCAGGTAATATTTTTCATGGAGCAAATTTGGTTTTTTGATAATATATAAAGTATTACCTTTCAATCCGGATTAAAGAAGAAATTATTTTGATATTTTGGAGCTAAACAAACCTTTAGTGTATATATTTTGAGATCTCAAAGGACAATTTGTTTGAATTGCAGCCTGCCTTTTGTAAGTAGCTTTTAAACTTAAATCTTTCCAAATCCTATGTGCCTGTCTCTGCATTCTAAATTTTGGGATCAAAGACATGTGGTTTCCAACTGATGGGATTAAAGATGTGCTCCTCCCCCCCTGGATCAAAGTTTTTCTCTGTTTAGAGTTTGTTTTGTATCAGGTGGCCTTGAGCTCTGAGATCTGCCTGTTTCTGTCTCTAGTGTGTTGGGATTAAGGGTGTATTCTTCCCCAATGATGTGACTAAGGGTGTGCACCATCACCACCCTGTTTCTTGTAACTCTAGAATTTATAGGACAACTAACTCTATAGTGATCCTCCTGTCTCTGCTGGAGGTAAAGGCATGGGCTAACACCATGCATTATTTTACCTTAGCTCTAAGTTTTTTCAACTCTTGGAGGTTTGTAAAACCAGGTTGAACAGCTGTCACCTTTAATTTATTTACAGTGTTTTAAACCTGTTACCTGCTTTTTAATGCCAAACCATGGAAATACCCTATACCTCTACAAAAAAAAAAAAAAAACCAAAAAACAAAAAAAACTTTTAAGATGCTATCAAGTTTGTGTAATCTCTGTAGCCACCTGCAGTGTAACATTCTAATCTGAAATTAAGGCCATTTTCTTTTCATGCCAGTAAGGTAAGTTATAGTTTGAAAATTTTATATTGTATTTTTATTGTATTTTTAAGCTTATTAATTCTTTTCTTAAAATAGTATTATTTATTTCTAGAACATAGTTTCCTCCCTCCTCCCCTCTTGGCCCCTCCCTTCATCTCTCCTTCCCTCCCTCTCTTTTCCCTCCCTCCCTCCCTCGCTTCCTCTCTCCCTCCCTCCTTGTTCCTCTACTTGGTACTCTCCTTCTCCTCAGATGAGGTGGGTCCTCACATATCATACTCCCTCAGATCTTGCGTCATGTGAGGCCCAAGAGCTTACACTCATACTGGAGCTTGATATCTGAAAAATATAAAATGTCATTAACAAGGTTTGATATTTAGGAAAAAAGATCTCTATGAAAAATATTGAAGAACTGGCCTGGATTCCTATTGCTTTTTGTAGTAATATGCAAAAAGAAAAGCACAGATTTGTATAAATAATGTTGAGAGGCAAAAACAGAAATTGATGATTGTGGAAATATTAAATTATTGAGATTATAAAAATTGTCAAATCCAATAATTTATCATTAGAGAAGTGTGCTCTATTTTTTTGTTTTGTTTTTTTTTAGATCAGGGTTAGTATATCTATATGATTGTTTCTTACTTCTGCAGGAGAAAAATCATTCAAATGGATGTCTACAGACATATCAGCTCTTCTAGAAACAGACATGAACACACCAAGGAAACTATATAAAATAACCTTATTATAAATGGAAATAATTCATGACAGCCTCACAGAATACACAAGAATCTTCCATTTGTATGGACAGTGACAGCTTGGACTAAAATGAGTAAGGAGTGAGAATCTTTAAATGGGGATGGCCAATTCACAGCTTTCTGTGGTCAGTAAAGAGGCTGATAAATCTATTACACTTCAAGCATGAATTATCTTTCACTAAGTGGGATAACTCTAGATTCGAGTTTCAGAAACTTCTGGTGGAGTCCTGGTCCTCCAAAGTTTGCTCTAGGCCTGAAGAGATGAATCAGAGATTGAAAGTGCTTTCTTCTCTTCCTAAGAAATAGAATTCAGTTCCCAGCACTCATGTCAATCAGACCACAGCTATCTGTAACTCTAGTTCTAGGATATACAATATCCTCTGCTGGCTACCATAGGCATGTGCACTCAAATGCATAAACTCATATGTACACATGCACAAATGAACATAAACAAAAGAAAATTTGTCTTTAGGGGATAATTAATACCAGGCCTTTAAATTGAATTTACAATGACTTAGACTATAGGCATTATTCTCTAATATCCAGTCATGTACCCTATGGATCCTTGGAACTACAGTGTTCATTTTCGAGGAACTCAGTCTATAGTAAAGTCAATCACATATTCAGACAAAAGTCTTTCAGTATATATGTCTTAAGGCCTCTACTAATACTAAGCTTTGTATCAGTCAGGATTTGAGTCTTAGAACATAGGGAAATCAATCTGATTCTGACATTATCCCGATGAGCTATCTTTCATAGCACTGGATACTGCCATGTACTCTACCAAAGCATTAAAGTAAGCATCAGTTATATAAATAGCTGTGAAAAAGAACAACCACAATAGGGGCAGATATGGCAAGAAATACCTACTGGTGTAATGTCACAGATCTTATGGGAGTAATAAACCATTATCTGATTATTTCTCAGTCTTGATTCACAAGATGAAGGCTATACATGGTGCAATTTTAGGGTCAAAGACCTATAGGTTCACAAATCATAGGTACTACAGGAGAATCTATTCTATTACTTTGCTAAATGGACATAGTATTAGACAGACTCCTGATGACTTAGTGTTATACCCATAGATCAATACTCTATGGTCAATTTTCTATTTGTAATCGATGGCTAATAGATGATTAGTACAGATGCCTACAAATGGCCAAAGTGAAAAGTATAAGAGACTGCAGACTGTTAAGCCTTAAGTGGAACATATACACTGCCTCTCCCACTTACAAGGCTCAGAGTTCATGGTAGAAGAGGAGTCAGAATCAGTGTAAGAGCTAAAGGTTGTAGATGACTACAAGGAATCACTGTCTTCTGGGTAGTTGCACCTATGAACTCATTTTCTACAAAGGCATGCAAAAAATCCCAAAACAAACAAACAAAAAAACCCTGCATAAGCTCATGCCACATGAAACCAGAGTATGGAGTTGAGAATTGAAGACTAAATTCCACCCTTGTGGAACTATAAGCAAATGTTAGCTACTGGAAGAGGGAAAGGTACTTTCTTATAATGAGGAAGTCCTTGAGCAGTCAACTACAAGACCACACATCAAAGACTATCCGGACAGCACAAATAGATCTTGCTGAATTAAAAGAAAAAAACAGTACAAAATAGGCTGTGTAATGAATGGGGTAGATCTGAGAGAGGCTACTGGGGAATGGGGAACAGGTATGGGTGTGTGTGTGTGTGTGTGTGTGTGTGTGTGTGTGTGTCTGTTTGTGTAACTAAAATTATTAAAAAAGAGAGCATCAATTTTAAAGAGAACAGGGATGCATATATGGATGGATTTGGGGGAGGAAAGGGAAGTTAAAATGATTAATTAAAATCATGACATGATTTTAATTATATAATGAGTATATATATATATATATAAATAAAACAATACAATGAGTAATTAAAATATCAAAAAATTAAAGAAATAATCTAAAAACATGCATATATATTAAATATTTATGTATTACTTCAAGTTACAGCTGTATCACAGTCCCCTTTCTCCACCCATCCCAGTCCCATCTTTCCACCCTCTCCCCCTTATCCCAGAAATCATAATTCTCTTTTTAATAATTAAACCACAATTATGAAAACTATAAGGTATAACATGCATTCCCAATGTCAAATCCCTACATATTTCTCAACTGATATTAATATTCTATTATCCATCTATCTCCATGACTTTAAAGTTCTATACCTAACTCAATTTTCATCCTAACTTGCATTACCAACTAAAATACATCTTCTTAGACCTACAACATCCTTTTAATTTCTAGATAACTTAAAATTTAACTGTGAGACTACATCTAGTCCTCAAACACATTAGAGAGTTGAGAAGGATAAATACATCTGAATATTTCAGCAAGTTGTTCAGAGTCAGTAGCTTCCAAAATTAAGGAATGACAGACAACTGGGTTCCTGTACTGTCCCCAATTTCTCTCCATACATTACAGCATCAATCTTCAGCCTTTTGGCCCCATTTCTCTGACAGACATTAATTGGAGAGTAGGAATTATGAAGGACTTACCTACCCTGTCTTGGCAGAGCTAGGCTGTCGACTTACCTGGTTCCAAGTTTTGTCCTCTTTGGACAGCATTCAGTCCACAGCTCACACAAGGGATTTTTCTTGCCCAGTGACAGGCTTTCCACTAATGCAACCTCTGGTGGAGATTCTTTTATTGTCATCCTCTACTTGGAGTATAATAGGGGGTGCTGTCAGGAGCTGACATATCTCAATATCAAAAAATCTTCAGGTAAGAAAACTTCTTTGAATGCCAAGTTCTATAGATCACTTGAGCTTTTTGAAGACCACCTAACTATCTCCTCATATTTGGATAAGCAAATATTGCTTGTCCCTTAGCAACTTGATTTCCAGTTAACATAGAAAACATTTGTGATAAACTATGCTAGAACCTAACATAATTACATGTTTGAATGACTATTAGTTTCCATCTCTTAATTATCCTAAACAGTTTGTGAAAGTTGCTATCAAAAGGCCAAAACTACACCTTGCATTTTTTTCCATCTCACACCTGACAGAATGACTAAGATAAAACCTCAAATGACAGCACATGTTGGCAAGATTATGGAGAAAATGGAACACTCCTTCATTGATGGTGAGAGTGCAAACTTGTACAACCACTATGAAAATCAATCTGGAGATATCTTAGAAAACTTGGAATAGCTCTACCTCAAGACCCAGCCATACAACTTTTGTGTATACATCCAAATGATTCCTCACCAAACCACAAGGATGTTTCCTCATCTATGTTCATAGCAGCCTTATTTGTAATAGCTAGATACTGGAAACAACCCAGATTTCCCTCAACCAAGGAATGGATAAAAACCAAACCAAACAAAACCAAAACAAAACTGTGGTACATATACACAATGGAATACTACTCAGCTGTCAGAAATAAAGAAATCATGCAATTTGCAGCCAAATGGATGGAACTAGAGAAGCTCATCCTGAGTGAGCTAACTCAGACCCAGAAGGATGCACATGGCATCACTTATAATCAGATTTTAGCCACATAGTACAGGATAACTATACTACAGCCAATGCACCAAAGGGAACATGAACATAGACTTTTTTTTCCTGTCAATGAGACACTTTGCCATAGTAGTGCTGCCTTGGAGGCCCTCAGGGTATGAGGAGGCTCTTGGCCCTCATATGACTGCTGAACTGGAGTGAGGGAGTGATATGTAGGGACACTCCACTCCAGAGGAATGGGATGGAAGTGATAGGGGGTAGAGGGTAGAGGGGTGGGACTGGAAGGGGTGGAAAGAGGACACTGTGAGGGAGATGTAACCTAAATTAATAAATTAAAAATATATAATTTTTGAAAAGTTGAAATAAGAAATAAAATCCTTAGAGTTATCATTCAGAAAAATGATTTGGAAAACAAGTCACCATTATAATGCCTATTAGAAATACTAAAAATAAGCTCTTCTAAGGGCAGGGTAATAGCATATGTCACTTAGTTGTATCTGCATATGAAAAGAGAAACACAAGTAGAAAAAAATGAAGGAAAAATTCTTCCTGTTCTTACTGTTAACAGCCTAGACAATAGAGTATAAATGGTAGAGATGATTGGTCACCCCTGCATACGGAGAAGTAATATGAGTTACATACATATGACAAGGCATGGCGGAGAAGAGTTGATTGCAAATAAAAGATGAGACATCATTTAGGCAGACACATAATGAAATAGAAAATATAATAATAAAAATAATAAAGATAATAAATGAAACAATTAGGTTTCTGTTTAAGAGAATCACTAAATAGGATAAAATTCAGGTAGACTTCTACACAGAAGGATAGAGAGCAGGGACAGGAATGTGGGAGAGGATCAAAAAGAACAATATCAGAAATAAAAGAGGCTATACAGCTGCAGATGTAAAGGACATTAAGATGATAGTAAATTGATTTTACTAAAAAATCACATGAAAAAGGATAAAAATAGTAATGAAATAGACACATGGATTTGTATCTATTAAAGAAGTGAAATTTCTTATAAATAATCATCCAAAACAATAGAAAACCTAAAAACTGAATGGCTATAATGAGATGGTCTGCCAAATATGTGCCAAATCTCCACAATTCTCAAAAATAAGGTGGAGGAAAGGTAGTAAATGTTTTCTGTGAAAATAATATTTGCAGAGTATGACAAGAATGTTGCAAATAAAATAATAGCATATCTAAGTACAGGACTTCTTTGAGATCAAGTCAATCAAAAACCCACATGGAAAGGGGTAGAGTTTTTGAATGCCCAATCCTTAGCTGAGGAGATATTGGCAACTGGTGACTGCTTATGGAGTGAGTGTCTGTTTTTTCAAGTATGTTTTCTTAGAGGACTTATACATGCTCTACTAGATCAGTGGTTCTCAACCTTCCTAATGCCGCAATACTTTAATACAGTTCCTTATGTTGTGGAGACTCCCAAGCATAAAATGGTTTTGTTGTTACTTCATAACTGTAATTTTGCTGCTGTCATGAATCATACTGTAAATATCTGATATACAGAATATCAGATATGTGACCCTGTGGGGGTTGAGACCCAGAGATTGAGAACCATTGCGATAGATAGTCCTAATATCATGCATGTACAGTGAGCACTAAATGAACTCAGTGGGTCTAGAAACAAATCACCTTTAGTTGGAATTGAAAAATGAGGGAAGGATAGGGAAGAAATTAAATGGGAGAGATTTGGGGCGAATTTTATTAAATCATGAATATACGAAATTCTCAAAAATGAAAACAATTCAATTAGAAAATAATTATAATAAAAAGAGCTTGAAACAGAAACATCTTTCCTCATTATATAAGACTGGTAGAAGGGAGAAAGTGATGAGAGGGAATGTGAAGAGGGATTTTAACTAGAAATATTAAGCACAACCTACATGAAATTGTAAAACAAGCAGACAAAACCCAAACAAAAACTAAAACAAAACCAACTGACAATTTAAAAGGAAAATCCAGTAACAAATACAGGTGTAAGTACTGAAGGAATAAAAGATGAAATCTCTATTTCTCATAACCATAGATGTGGAACTCCTACCAAATATGTTCACAAATCAAGTTATGAATGCAAGATGTGTCAAACTATGTAAAAATACATCTATATATCATGGGAAAGAGTGATTTATTTCAGTTATAAGAGGTTGGTTCAACATTCAATTTCAATCAATCTTATCTACCACATAAATAAACTGAAGAAGAAAAATTATATGATCAGATGAATTAAAGCAGAAAAAAATTGACAAAATATAACACCTATTCACACTTTAAAAAATAGGCAAAACTTCTTCTTTCCAAGAAAATGTCAAAAATATTCAATAATGTTATAAAAGGGTAAGAAACCAAATATTAAATTCTTAGAATCATGAACAAGAAACAGGTATCTTTACATACCTAGTCACCATCAATCAGAATAACATGTGAGTTTTTAAGGAAAGAAAAAAATGTCATTTTTACAGATAACATGACTGTGTAATAAAGAGCCCTGTAAGGTGTGAGGAGGAAAATTCTAGTAATAATAGTGTCAAAGGACAATTTTATGTCCATGGAAAATTTATGTTCTTTGACAATGTTATTGTCAATCGGTCCTAAGTATACAGATACTTAAGTAATGAAAATTAAAATATACTTAAAAGCATGTTACTTAATGTATTATCTTTAAAAGAAATATTTAGCCATAAAGTTATAGATCAAATACAAATCTGTATATGGAAATAAACTATTCGATAAATCATGAAAGGATAGAAATAAAGACAGCACATGCTGGTGAGCATGTGGAAAAGGGGAACCCTCCTCCATTGCTGGTGGGAGTGAAGGCTTGTGCAACCACTATGGAGGTCAGTCTGGCAATATCTTAGAAAACTTGGAATAGCTTTGTCTCAGGACCCAGCCATACCACTTCTGGGTATATCCAAATGACTCCTCACTGAATCACAAGCAAGTTTCCTCATCTATGTTCATAGAAGCCTTATTTGTAATAACTAGAAACTGGAAACAACCCAGATGTCCCTCAACCGAAGAATGGATTAAAAAACTGTGGTACATCTACACAATGGACTATTATGTAGAAACAATGAAATTATGCAATTTGCAGCCAAATGGATGGAACTAGAGAAGCTCATCCTGAGTGAGCTAACCCAGACTCAGAGGATGCACATGACATCTATTCACTTATAGTCGAATTTTAGCTGTATAGTACATTATGTCTATACTACAACGGACACACCAAATGGGAACATGGACATAGACTTTTTTTGTTGTTTGTTTGTTTGTTTTTTAGTTTTCTCTCCCTGGCAATGAGATACTTTCCACTGATGGTACTGCCTTGTAGGCCCCCAGTACATGAGGAGGCTCTTGGCCCTCATATGACTTCTGAACTGGGGAGGGGGACTGTTATGTAGGGACACTCCACTCCAGAGGAGTGGGATGGAAGGGTTAGGGGGTAGAGGGTGGGAGGGTGGGGCTGGAAAGCAGGGAAGCAGAACAATATGATGGAGATGTAACCTGAAGCAACAAATAAATAACTTTATTAAAAAAATAGAGATGATCTATGTGTTTAGATTAGAAATTTTGATATAGTAAAAATGTTAATCTTTCTCATTTTGATCTGTACATTTAATACAACTCAATGAAAAATCAGCAAATCTTTTTTTATATATTGATAAACATAAAATGTAAAGAGAAAGATACTAGAAGAAGGAACTCAGAATTTTAAAAGACACAACGTTGGGAGACTCACACTGACTAATTTTAATGCTTACTGTAAAACTAGGGTATTAGAACCTTTCTCTTGAAAAAAAATAAACCAATATAAAATGCTTGAGTATAGATTTAGACTTATAGCTATCACACAGTCACTTGATCTTATTAAAGTGGCAATATTACCTCAAGGGAGAGATGATAGCCATAATGAAAAGGATTAAATCACATGACAGTCATATGAGGATTAATTTTGTCAAAGAATATAAGATTATGAATATATAGCACATGCCTACTATATTATAGTACCTTACATTACAGTAGACCATAGAGATGAATGAAAAACACAGAACTGGAGGAATTCTAGAAGTACTTGTAAATGCAAACAAGTTGGGTCTCATGAAGTTTCCATGGAAGACTGAATGAATTCATGAAAGAAAGTAAGTCTGAATTTATTACAAAACACATTCACTCTGTGGAATGAAACAGAAAGAAATGAGAACAAAACCAGAGATTTGGTGAAACTATTTATGAGGCATATCTGTTAAAGGATTTGTACACACATATAGACAACATTCCCAAAAATCAGCAATCAGGAAAGGAAATTTAAAAAGACGCAGAGCTGTACAGGTTTTTCACTTGCTTGGTTAGAGTCATCCCCAGGTATTTTCTATTATTTGTAACCCCAATGAAGGGTGTTGTTTCCCTAATTTCTTTCTCGGCCAATTTATCTGTTGTGTAAAGAAGGGCTACTGATTGTTTTTTAATTAATTTTGTATCCATCCATCTTGCTGAAAGTGTCTATCAGCTGTAGGAGTTCTCAGGTAGAATTTTGGGGTCACTTATGTATAAAAACATATAGTCTGCAAATAGGAGTATTTTGACTTCTTTCTTTTAGTTTGTATTTCCTTGATCTCCTTTAGTTCTCTTATTGCTCTGACTATGACCTCAAGTACTATTTTGAAGAGATATGGGGAGAGTGGGCATCTTTGCCTTGTCCCTGATTTTAGGGGAAATGCTTTAAGTTTCTCTCCATTTAATTTGATATTGGCTACTGGCTTGCTCTATATCATCTTTATTATTTCTAGGTATGCTACTTGTATGCCAGCTCTCTCCAAGACTTTTAACATGAAGGAGTGTTGGATTTTTCAAATGCTTTTTCAGCATCCAGTAAGATAATCATGCAGTTTTTTTCTTTCAGCTTGTTTATATGGTGAATTATGTTGATGGATTTTCATATGTTGAACCATCCCTGCATTCCTGGAATGAAGCCTACTTGATCATTGTGTATACTTTTGATGTGTTCTTGGATTTGGCTTGCAAGTATTTTATTGAGTTTTTTATTTTAATTTTTATTTCTTCAAGTTATATCTCAATTTCCCTACTCCCCCCTCCAGTCCCACCCTCCCAGCCTCTTCCCCCCAACCCACCCATCCCCTTCCTTCCTTTTTTTAAGTTTAAGGTATATCTTTTTCCCCTCAACAGCTCCCCCTTTCAGTCCAACAAATGACTTTTTCTCTTATAAGAATAAATACAATACAAAACAACAATAATTAAGCCACAATTATGAGAGTTATATGGCTTAACATTCGTTCCCAATGTCCAGTCCATACGTATTTGGCACCTGACTTTAACATTCTACTATCTAACCACCTCCATAAGATTAAAGTTCTATATATACAATTCAGCTTTAAATCTAACTTGCATCACAATTTTAAAAACATCTTCTTAGATCCAGAACACCCTCTTTATTGAGTTTTTTTTTTTTTTTGCATCTATGTTCGTGAGGGAAATTGATTCTGAAATTCTCTTTCATTGTTGGGTCTTAATGTGGTTTAGGTATCAGGGTGAATATGGCCTCATAGAATGAGTTTGTCAGTGTTCCCTGTTTCTATTTTGTGGAAAAGTTTGAAGAGTATTGGTATTAACACTTCTTTGAAAAAAGAATTTGAAGAGAATATCAGAAGATGGAAAGATCTCCCTTGTTCATGGATAGGGAGGATCAACATAATAAAAATGGCATCCAACCAAAAGCAATTTACACATCCAATGCAATTCCCATCAAAATTCCAACACAATTCTTTACAGACCTTAAAAGAACTCTCAAATTCTTATAGAATAACAAAAAACTCAGAATAGCTAAATCAATCCTGTACAATAAAAAACATCTGGATGTACCATCATCCCTGATTTCAAGATATAACACAGAACAATAGTAATAAAAACAGCATGGTACTGGCATAGAGACAGACAAGTTGAAGTCACAAAAAACCAAGAATTCACAATAGAGGAATTTCAAATGGCTGAGAGACACTTGAGGAAATGTTCAACATCCTTAATCATCAGAGAAATGCAACTCAAGACGACTCTGAGATTCCATCTCACTCCTGTTAGAATGGCTAAGATCCAAAACTCAAAGGACATCACATGCTGCTGAGGTTGTAGAGAGGGGGAAACACTCCTCCATTGCTGGTAGGAGTATAGACTTGAAAAATCACTATGGAAATCAGTCTGGTGATATCTTAGAAAACTTGGAATAACTCTACCTCAAGACCCATCCAAACCACTCCTGGGCATATATTCAAAAGATTCCTCACCAAACCACAAGGACATCTCCTCAACTATGATCATAGCAGCCTTATTTGTAATAGCTAGAAACTAAAAACAATCCAGATGTCCTTCAACCAAAGTATGGATTAAAAAAAAAAACAACAAAAAACCTGTGGTACATTTACATAATAGAATACTACTCAGCCACCAGGAAAAAAAAAAAAAAGAAATCATATCATTTGCAACCAAATGGATGGAACTAGAAAAGCACATCATGAGTGAGCTACCTCAGACTCAGAATGATACACATGGCATATATTCACTTATAACTGGAATTTAGCTATATAACACAGGATGACCATCCAACAACCCATAGACCCAAAAGAACAGGAACACGGACTTGGTTATCCATTAATGGGACTCTCCACCCTAGTGGAACTGCCTTGTATGCCTCCACATGCAAGAGGAAGCTCTTAGACCTCATGTGACTAATGAACTGAGGACGGCTGATACATGGAGGCACCCCACACTGGAGGGGTGGGATGGGTGGGAGAAGGAGTAGTGGGTGGCAAGGCGGGACTGGGAGGGGGTGGAGGCAGGGGGTGATAATGGAGATGTAACTTGAAGTAATAAATAAATAAGTTAAAAGTAATAGTTGAAAATAAAGTTTTTCATATGCACAAAAAGGCACAGAGCTGAGAAACTTGAACAAAGAGAATATACAGGCTCCAAATGAATATACCCAAAGATTATTTACTAGACTAGTCATTAGAAAACTTTAATATAACATAGACATACCACCCTGCATCTGTTAAAATGATTATAACTCAAAAACATTACTGATATTAATTGCTAGAAAGATGTATATGCTTTTATTTCCTCAGATGATGGGATGAGATGAGAGCCATAACTAAGCTTTATAAATACATGGTTTGGGCTGAGCCCAGAATGTTTTAAGTATCCCTAATTGTTGGCCTGGAAGCTTCTAGTCTCCCTACAATCTAATCTTCTGCAGGCCTGAACTTTGAAGGATTCAGTTTCCAGACTACACCTGTTAATCTTCTAGAATGTTTTCAGACTCCTAGACTTACTGCTGAATAAAATCACACTTTCCAGTTCTTTTAGAACTCTAGCTGGCTGGTTCAACTCAGCTCTTCTGGCTCTAAACTCCTCTCCAACCTCTTGGATTCAATCTGGCTTCACTCAGCTTCTCACTGAATTGCTCTGCTTGGAAAAGCTGTCTCTGAACTCCAGGAACTGAATTGCATGAACTCAAGTGCACTCAACTGAACAGCTCTGAACTTCACAAAGCTGTCCTATACTTCGGATATCTACTGTATAGTCTCAACAAACCCTTCTCTTCTCTCTCTGCACTGTTCTTAAATAGCTTCTCTTTCCTCTTTGTTCTCCTGAGAGTTGAGTACATCCTATCTCTGACTCATTCTGTCAGATCTTTCTCTGATTTGTCACTTTGTCTCTCAATTAGATGATATTGTTTGGGATTAAAGGCATGTATTAAATTCCAGCCAGAGGGATTAAGGCTGTGCATTCCAGTCAGAGTAAAAAAAAAGCCTGGGTCTTTGGGTGTGATCACTTACCACAGCAGATATTTTGCTGGATTAAAATTGCTCTACAAAAGGGTTTTAAATGAATGGAACATCCACATTGGAAAACAGTGGCAAGTATCTTACAGAAATGACCATAGTCTACTTTGTATTACAGCATTCATGTTGGATTTATTTTCCAATCTGATTATAAAATGGTCACACAGACTTGCATGTGAATATGAACTTTCTTTTTTACTGTCCTGATTAGAAGTAACCAAGATATTCTTTAATAGTTGAATAAATTAACTGTGTTATATCATAAAGGAAGCGCTATTCAGTATTAAATATGTGGGTCTAGAAACCCATGAAAACATGAATTGTTATTAAATATATATAATGAACACAGGTGATCAGTCTGAAAATATGATTCATTATAGGATTTTAATGACAGTATTTTCCAGAAAGAGTAAAACTATTGAGTAAAATCTAATGCTTGTTTTAATGGTGGGTAATTATTAAAGTGACATAGATTGTCTAGTAAATCAACCATGTAGAATACTGTTTGTATTTTCATAACCGTGTATATGTCCAAAAACATAGTATATCATGGCCAAAGTTACAATTATTATGTAATTTTTTCTTTTTTAATTTTTTTTCTAAATAATGTGGTTGGGAGTATGGTGAAAATTGAAGAAACAAATTTACCTGTATGGCAGATAGAGTTCAAAATTACCTCATTGAAGATTTAAAGATTAAGGTTCAGGGGGCTGATCTAAGTAACTGTGAAAGAAATGTACACTATAAATCCAAAGACAAAAGGAATTCTATAATATATGTATTTTGATTAAGCTCTTTCTGGAAGCAATGTGATTCACATCTGGAAATACTATGCCCATATATAAGAAAATGAATAGACACTAATTAGAGTTATGTTTTTTTGATGATGTAAAAACTTACAGGTGAACAAGAGGGGAAGAAAACCATGTGTAGTTGAGCAAGTGTTAGAGACATTAGTATGAACTCATGCAATTTTTAGAATTGCCAAGGTCATAAAAGTCAAGGTGGGTCTGAGAAAGTGTCACAATGTAAAGATAAAACTTAGACATGAAGATAAAATCTAGTATGGTATATTCTTATATAATTTCCCTCAGTGCTGACATACCACTTTTGGTAATTTGTAACAGTAAGTAAGATATAGCAACATGCTAATGACAGGAAGCAAGATGGAAGTACATGCAATCTGTTTCTTCTAGCTGGTGAATTCTTGAAAATTTGAAATTATGTGAAATGAAAAGTTTATTTTAAGAATATGTCAGCACTTACTTAAATATGAAATATTCTGTACATGTAGTTATTAGAAGCAATATCCCTAAGTTTACTATCTTTAAGTAATTTGTAAATAAATTCTTTCGACTCTTCATGGTAATAAAAACAAGGGGAAAGAAGTCCATGTTCTTAAAATGTCAAAATTTTGCTTGGTAGAAAAGAATAAGTAGAGACAATGCAAGAGGAAATTGAAATATTTGTGATAAATTCACCTGCACAGAAATGTCATAAATGCAAACTCTGCTTGAATTAAACTGAGACTGTGGAATGAAAATGAATGACAAAAACAAAACAACTGAAAACAAAAACAAGCTACTGAGCACTATGTAAACAGTATTCTCAGACTCCTGGTGAGTATATTTGATTATATTTAATGGGCTGTTGATCATGAATGTTTGTTTGAAAATACATTGAACAAAATAGAATGTGGCTTTTAGTATGACTTCATCATTAGTATCTTTTTTAGTATTATTAACACTTTTAATTGATTGAGAATATTATACATGCATATAATGTGTGTTGCTCAAATCCACCCCATTCTTTCCTCTTTAATTTTACCCCCATCTCACCACTGTTTTCTCTCCTTAATTCATGTGCTCTTTTTTCTTAAGCCTACTGTGTCCAATTACTGTGCTTCCTGTATGTGCACATAGGAGGGTGGTCTTAGTTAGGGTTTCTGTTGCTGTGATGAAACACCATGACATAAAAACAAGTTAGACAGTAAAGGGTTTATTTGGTTTATAATTTCATGTCACTGTTCCATATTATTAACACTGAAGAAAATTAGAACTGGAACTCCAACAGGGCAGGGATATAGAGTTAGGTGCTGATTCAGAGGTCATGCTTACCAGCTAGCTCATCATTGTTTGCTCAGTCTGCTTTCTGACCACCAGCACAGCCATGGTACCACATAAAACATGCTGGGCTCTCCTCTATCAACCACTAATTAAAAAAATGCAATACAGCTGGATCTTAGAGGAGACATTTTATAAATTGAGGGTCCTTTCTTTTAGATAACTCTAGCTAGTATTTGAGTTGACATAAAAATATCCAGGCCAAGGGACATGTCCTAGAGCATGGGGAGTCGCTCATGGGCCATATCTCTGAAAAAGCCAACTCCTCTTTCCTGCAGTCATCAATTGGCAAATGTTCCCCATTTAGAGATACAGTTTTTAGTATGCTCTTCTCTGCTGCTATGAGTAGATATCTTCTGTTCATCTTTTCTTTAGCACAAGCTTAGGTGGCTGGGAGTTATGTGAGCATTTTTGGGGGGTTGAATTTTTATAATAATGTCTGCTAAACCATTTCCTGAAACAAGTTAGAGTACACAATCACTCATGACAGATTTCATTTCATCATACTGTTGACCTGAACATCAGACCTTAATGAGTCCATGGAAAGGTTGCCTTCGTGCTCACTAGCTGCCTCTCTGCTCAGCAATTTAAACTATATTTAAATATTGAACACAAAAACGTATGAGTCAGCACTGACTAAAATTCCCTTATAAAAAAGTCATCTTCAGCCACTTACTATGAAATATAAGCTAAAACACCCAGTATCATCTTTTGGCCTTCAGCAAGAATGTGATAACACATTTTAAGTTAATTTGTAAATTTTACTTTAAGGGATATAAACTTAAGTATCATGGCTCATATGTATGAAAGAACAATTTCTGGATCCATTTAGAGTTTGATTGAACTCAAACTTTGTCAGCTGCTAAAGGAGACATTGGTGAGTATTAGCAAGTGTTAACCTTGTAAAATGTTCTAATAGTATATCGACTGTAATTACCATTGTCAAATATGCATCAGGAATAAATATGCATGCTTACCTATTCAGCTTCTGGTGGGGCTCAGACCCTGTCCCATACATTCTCAATATTCTAATACCTTGTTAGCCACCAAGCCGGGAAGTGTATGCTTCTCCACCCGAAGGTTTGGGGTCTGTCTGTTTCTAGGAAAAAAAAGGATGAAACACTGAATGGTGTCCAGGCCACAGGATATCCCAGACAGTGGGGAGAAAGGATTTTAATCACTGTTACAACTCTGGTAACTAAGCAAACAGTAGGGTTATGTTATCCTGACCCTTGCTGTCTGTCATGCAGTGAAAGGTTACTGCTCTTTTAGCTAAGCTTCTGGCCCCAGGCCACAAAGCAACAGGGAGCAATCTCTCTCCTGAGCCTAACCAATCTGCTGGGCAAATCTGGTGACTGCTTAGGGAACAGTCAATAGCCAACAGTTATAGATGAACTGCAGTGGGTGGTGCAGGAGATGGAGTTTCAGCGGTGGCCACTTGGGTACGTGGGAATGGTGATCAAGACTTGAGCCTGGCTAGCCAGCGGTGGTATTGGAACTCTGGGTGCTCAGAGATGAACCCTGGCTGCTGGTGGTAGGAAGCCTGGCTCGGCAGGCAGATCCAGCAATGAGTTCTTATTTCCCAAGCCCAAAATAAGCAGCAGAGCCTCAGATGATTGTAGTGGAAGAATGGAGAGAGTTTATTTTGTGAAAAGGAACATAAACATTGGGCAGTTGGACAGCAGGGGAGGGTTTTGTGGGTGAATGTGTTTGATTTTCTGGGGCTAGGCATGCCAGAGATACTTCATTTACATGCAGTAGCAGATCATAAAAAAGGGAACAATATATAATTGTCCCATGGGCAATCTGGTTGGGGGAAGAACTCCAGGTACAGTTAGAGGCGTGGACAAACAAGAAATCTCATTAGCATTGGGAGATGTTTTTATATTATCCCTGGGCAGGTTTCTTATCAGAAGAAAGGGTTGAGTGTATAATTTGCCTGAGGGCTACATGACAATCCTTAGATAGAGGGTATAGGGTTTGAGATTTTCTAAGTTAGGCAGAAGAAGGAACTCTGCTGAGAAAAGGGAGTCTCTCATTCAGTATGGAGTTCATGGTGCTTTCTAATAATGCCAGACTTCAATAGTATCAACAGGGTCCAATAGTTAATCATCCTCCCTATGCTCTATATTTCTGCATTATTTCCCTTTCTTTCTCCTTCCACATCCGATTCTATTTTGCATCTTTTCTCAAAAAAATGTTTTTCTTTTTTTTTTTAATAGAGAATTCTTGGAACCAAACAAGTTATACTATTTGCCTAAAGTGGATCACAAATTTATCAATGTATTGAAAGAAGTGGCACCTTCAGATAAAGGATGTCATAAGGGCTGTGCAAATAGCCTTTGTTTTTCATCAAATAAGCTTTTATGATCTAGCATAAGACCCAGGTTTAGTTCCTAGCTCCCATATGGTACATCAGAACTGTATTGTATTCTAGTTTCAGGGAATATGATGCCCTGTTGTGGCCTCTGTCATCACCAGGTATCACATGGCACACAAACAAACATGTAGAGAAGAACATTTAAAAAAACTCAAGAAAAAAGAAATATGGTAATTGTATTATACATCATGACATTAAAAGGTGAGTAACAGAAAGCTAATGAAGTCACTCTGCAATTGCAAAATAAACAAAATACTGTCTGTATGTCATCTCCGCACCCTCCTACATTCACTTTTACTCTATTTATCATTATAGTTAAAATAAAATGTCAGGTATATAAAACAGAAAAACAATTATTTTTCTTAGGAAATATTTATCTTTTAAAAGATGCAATAGGACAGACATTAATTATATTCTTTTAGCTGATAGTTCATTGTTTATTTGTAAATTAGGAGTATTATGCTGTCCTCAAAATTTTCACTACCATTTCTTCAAAATTCTTGGAAAGTAAGACTTCTCAATAGTGGTTTATTGTTGCTTTCAGTGTGTGTTGAGCGACGGCGTGTGTGTGCGGGGGGTGGGGGGCGGTCATGGGTGATGCTGGGTGTCTTCCTCCATCTCTCTCCATTTTACTTGTGGAAGCAGGGATTCTCAAACGAACCCAGAGCTCACAGATTCAGCTGGTCTAGCCACCTTACTTGCTCCAAGGATCCCCTGTTTATGAGAAAGGTTTTAGATTGATGGTGGTATCTTGATTAGCTTTGATGGGTGTTTTGAGGATCTGAATCCTTGCTTGTGTGGCAAGTACTTTATCCAGAGTCAATTCCTCAGCCCTTCATAGACTTTCTTGTGTTCATTGATTGTACTTTAAGCAGCATAATATATTAACTTTCACTGCTTCTTGGTTATGTAATTGGAGGGGATTTTCTGATTAACATTTTTGTTTTGTGATTATATGAACTTACAATGAACAAATATTAATTATACATTATTTTTTTTACTGAACTGAACTTGTATACTAGCTGTTAATTAGTTGCAAAGCCTAATTCAGAAACCTGAAATATTTAGTTGAAAATAATGCAAAAGGTATTGTATTATACTAAAATATTTATTTAGCTTATATGTATGTGTGAATGTGTGTAATGGGATGTCTGTCTGTACACCATGTATTTGAGGTACCACAAACTTCAGAAGGAGGTTTGGACTCCCTGTATCTGGAATTACAGACAGCAGTGAATCTCCATGTGGATTGCTGGGAAATGAACTGTTGTCCTTTGCAAGAGCAGGGAGTTCTCTATAACTTCTAAGCCATCTCACTAGCCCCAGTATGGTCCTTGTTTCTTTAAACATTTCCCTTTAGAATACAACCTGGAAACAAAGTCAGACTTCAGTAACAAGGATTCTGTGTCTAAGTCATTTCTCAGAGCACTTTCTACATCCATGCTATTGGAAACCTGGTCAGATGAATGCCTAATGTCTTTATTCTCATCAGATCTTAACTTCCAGATCTGAACTCCCTTATCAAAATGAATAAATCAAGTTGAGAGCTGAATGTCCTAAAAGCCTTGGCTGCAGAGAGCTTTTATTGTGTGGAGGAGGAACAGTGATTCAGATGTATGCCTCTCACTACATTGCTTTTACCCCCTGCTTTTAACTCATTTGATGTTCTGAGCAGATGTGTAAAATGGAATTTTAGATCCACAGGCATTTGTTCTGGTCTTCCATGAACTTGCCATTTTATTACAATGAACAGTGAATCATAACTGGTCATAAACAACCAAAAAAATTAATGTCAATCTAACTAAATGTTTCCTATTCAAAATATGCTGACACCAATGCAAAGACAGTTTTGAAGGTACTCTTAATAGAAAATGGATGCTTTCTTGTTTACCATCCCCAGTTTTTCTGGACTCTATATCTAATCTCCTTTGGACAATTGAATTAATAATACCTGCACTTGACAAACAAATTAGAACAATGAAATCTATAAGGAAATAAGAGACTGGATTGAGAATAACAACTACTTATATAATTTAGCATGAGATGCCATAGTGAACTGCATTGAATATAGTATTGAGATTCATTTGCTTTAGTAGATTTGTTTCAAGGTAATTATTCCCAAAGAGGTAGCCCTGGAAATCAGTAGGCAAATAAGGCAAGGAAGTTTGGTCTTAATCCAGTGTACAGATGAGGAGTATTTTTTAATGTAGTGAATAAAATGGTATACAATCATGGTATCATAATTCAAAGCTCACACTGGTGCATACAATAGATCAATAGAACAGGACTTTTGTAATGAAAGAGACATACATAAAGTTCTCAATGATTACATGAGCAAAAGATGAAGGACACTTATGTATGGCAGTGAGAATAGAAAGATAAATATATTCTGGTTGTTTCTGATTGAGGACAGTATTATGTAGCCGATTATCATATTAGATTCATCAATTTGTGATGGTAGGTGCTTGGGCAAATCAACTTTCTGATTTTTTTCATTTATTTATTTATTTTGGTACTTTAATATATTTTACTCTTTATTATTATTTTTCTTCCTTACTTTTTTCAGCATTTATTTATTTATTTAAGTTACATCTTGATCACAACCCCCTCTCTCCTCTCCTACTGTTCCCCTCTCCCACCCACTTCCCTCTCCTCCTATCCTTCTCCTTGGATGAGGGGTTGTTCCCAAATGTCCACTCCATGGTTTTTCATTTATTAATCTCAACTGTATGAACCATTAATTGCTTATAAATTGAATCAAAAAATAAACCCAACTATAAATTTTCAACTTAGTTGCTACATGTTTTACTACCATTGATCCTCTGAAGGATGCTGGAAAAATGCTTTGAAAACAACTATTGAGTGTATTATGAATCAAGTGATAATATTCTATCAGTTAACATGTATTGTGAATGCATCACAAATGCTATTTGACTCTTCCATATATGTTTGATTTTAAAACGATTCAGAAATACACATACACACCCATGTGCACTTATATGCAAACAATATAAACATCTTTTCATGTTTATTATGTGTTAATTTTATATTGTACCTGAGAGAAATAAGGCAAGGGGATATTGTTGTCTATGGTCAGGGCTCAGCTGCCCATGTCTAATGAGCTAAAGGTCAATTTTTCAGGACCAGCAAGTCTTACCTATCTTAATACACATCTTAATGATATGTAAGATATTCACACTCAATTGGGATTTTTGAAGAAATGGATTAATATGTATGTTCAAGGTTAAGTAGAATCTGGGATTTTTGCCTTTTTCTCTGTTCTTTTCATACTTCAGCTCTATGGATTTATTGGAGAAGTATCAGTTCTACCCTAGTAACACTGAGAATAATAATTTGGTTTTCTTTGAGAAATATAATTTTAGAAATTAATATGAGCTCATGGCTTGAAAGGAGCTTGGGTTGTATGGCATGAACTCTTGCATTTCAATTATCTATCATGAAAACCACTGTAATAATTAATATTGTTCAACAGACAGGATTTAGAGTCACTGTGGAAACATAGGTCTGGGCATGTCTTTGAGGGGGGTTCTAGGTTACGTTCAATGTATTGAGAAGACACACCCAAAGCATAGATGCCAGCATTTCTTTTGGCTTGGATCTAGGACAGAATAAAAGAGAAAAATATCTGAGTGCTAACATTCATTATTCTTCATTATCTTGTGTATCCTGAGAAGGGATGAAGTTGAATCTATCACTACAGATTCCTATTGCCTTAATTTCCCCTGACATTTCTCCTCAAAGCATGAATGAAAACAAACTCTTCCTTGTGTAAGTTGCTTTTATTAAATATTTTACTACAACAACAAGACAAGTTAACTGCAGTTGCTGTTTCTAAAGAAACATCTATGAAGATATTGACAAAAGCAGCCTACCTCCTTTGTGTAGATAATTTCAAATAGCTTCAGTAGAGCTATTGATCTACAAGTGATTTTTGACATGTTTATTGGGCTAGAACACAAAAATGTGTACAATTACACTGGGCCTCAGATCTAAAATAATGTATTTGTTTTTCTGGTTAAAACTTCATCATACTTCATTGATTTTCCCTTGTAGTGACCTGTTTACTTTAAATATACATTACTCTTAAAAAGTAACTATTAATTATTTTCACATTCAATGTTTATAACTTCTATTAAAGTAACAGAATTTAAATTCCATATTTTGTTTTGATGTGGATTTGTAGTTCTTCCATCCTGGACTTCAGAGATGTAAACCAGAGAAAGAAAACATAAGCTTTTGATTAGTCTCATTTCTGGTTTTCAGGGCTTTCAAAACTTGGAGATTGGAATAAAATTGTTAGAGTAAAGAGCATGATCACTGAGTGGAGCATCATTTCAAAATCCAAGAGTGGACGTTGAAACTGGACCACAAAAAACTGGAAAAAGAAGAAAATGGTGTCATCAATGAGAAAGATCTTGAAGGGCAATTGTTATAGGGCTTATATTCAATTGCTAAAGCAATGAGAAACTAGCTTAGAGGTGTTAGACCAGCCATTCTCAACATTCTCAAGACTAGCAGTGGCTCCTATATTTGTAAATCAGATAGTCACTTTCCAAGTCAACATTTTCTTTGATTTATTCACAGGGTTTAAAAAATTATTCATCCATCATATTCTTCTGGAAATAAGCACTCAACTACAAAAAAAAAAAAAAAAAAGAAAAAAGTGTAATATGTTTCCCAGAAAGTTACATTTAACTAGGGTCAAAAGTTCATACATTATGCCACTCAATTCTTATGTTGATACTGAATCCCTCTCACCCCAAACATTGGATCTCTAAGTCTATGTTTAAATGTGTAGTGACATAAGATTTATTTTTCCTTTAATTAATTAACATTCATTTTAACAATCAGTTTACAACCCCCTCCCACCTCTCTTCTGAATCCTACCCTTCTACCTAATTCCTCTTTTCCCCCTCCCCTTCTTCTCAGAGAAGGGAACCCCCTACCAACTCACCCCAGTACCTCATGTAGCATCAGAACTAACTGCATCCCCTTCCACTGAAACCAGTTAATGTAGCTCAGTTAAAAGAAAGTTATTGGACTGTAATCAACAGAATCCATGTCAGATACAGCCTCTGTTCCAGTTGCTAAGGGTTTCATATAAAGGCCAAACTATCCCTCAACTACATGAGTGTAGGAGGCCTGGGTTCAGTCCATAAATGCTCTTTGGTTAATGATTCAATCTCTGTGAGCCCACATGGACCTGGGTTAGTAGTCTCTGTTGATCTCCTTGTGTGGTTTTTATCCCCATCTGGTGCCTCTCTTCATTACCCAACTCTTCCACAAGACTCCCAGGTCTCTATCCAATGTTTGGTTGTGCGTCTCAGCATCTGTTGCGATCCTGTTATGGGTAGAGCCTCTCAGAAGACAGTCATGCTATACTCCTATCTGCAAGCATTGCAGAACATCATTAATAATGTTAGGGGTTCGTTCTCTCCCATAGGTTGGGTGTCAAGGTGGCCAGTGATTGGGTGGTCATTCCCTCAATCTCTATTCCATCTTTATCACTGCATGTCTTGTAGGCAGGGTAGATTTGGGTCGAGGTGTTATGGGTGGGTTAGTGTCCCCTCCCTCCAGTGGCAGTCCTGCCTGACATTAGGAGGTGATCCCTTCAGTCTCCATATCCCCCACTGCTAGAAATCTCAACTAGAATCATCCACATATCCTTGCAGGATTCTACCCCATCATAGGTCTGCAGTTTTTCCCAGAGATCCTACTCCATCAGTTTTCCATCTCTCTCCCAGCCCTACCACTTCCCAACCCTACATTCCCCTACCTGATCCCTTCCCCACACTGTCTCCCACACAGTTCCCTCTCCTCATCTATTCCTGTTGTTTATACTTTTTTCCCTTCTGGGTGAGATTTAAACATCCTCCATTTATTTTCTATACACAATATCCAAAGAGAGAGAGAGAGAGAGAGAGAGAGAGAGAGAGAGAGAGAGAAGAAAATGAGGCAGACACAAGGCAACAAAATCTGATTCTGAGAGATATGAAGGCATAGAGATTGTGGTTATTTGAATGAGAATGTCTCCTATATCCTCAAGAATTTAAAAATTTGGTCTCTTGTCTTCCAGAATCTTTTCAGTTTCATAAGGTCGCATTTATTGATTGTCACTCTTTGTGCTTGACCAACAACAATGGAATCTGCATTGTTCTGACCTAGGCCCTCTGCATATATGCTACTGTTGTGTAGTATGGTCTTCTTGTAGAACCTCACAGTGGGATCAGGGTTGCCTCTGACTCTTTTGCCTGGTTTTTGGACAGTTTTCTTTCTACTGAGTTTCCCCTCTATCCTTAATATGAGGGGAGGTGCTTAGTCTTATGACAATTTGATATGTCATGTTTGGTTGATATCCATAGAAAGCCTGCCATTTTCTGAGGAGAAATGAGGAGAAATGGAGAGGGAATGGATGGGCATGGGGAGAGGGGAGGTGGAGGAAGGAACTGAGAGAGAGGAAGGAGGGGAAACTGCTGTCAGGATGTAAAGTACAAGAGAATAATAAATAAAATAATTAAAAAGACTTGGTCCCCAGTTGAGGGTGCTATTTGGAGAGGTTATGGGAGCTGCAGTCTTGCTGGAGGAAATACCTCACTGGGGATGGCCTTTGAGGGCTACAGGTTTCACCCCACTTTGAGTTGACTCTGCTTCATCTGATCTTTCATCTCTCTGCTCTTGTCATGATGCCTGCCACCTGCTGTCATGCTTCTTTGGCATAATTGACTCCTATCTATCTGGAGGTAAGTTGAAATAAACTCTTTCTCTCATGAGTTGTTTTTGATCATGACATTTTACCACAGCAACAGAAAATTAAATAATACAGGAATATTGTATTCCATATTCTCTACATTCATTTGTTTTGATTATTTGAGAACATTAACAATTTCTCATGTGAGCAGTGTACACATTTAGACCTGAGTTTCATATATTTTCTCTTTCATGGCAATAAATTCTACAGTCATCAAAAAACGTTACTTGGAGAACACAGTTAAAAAAGCACATACTAAAGGCTAGACTTTTTTGTCAGTAAGTTACAATAAAGATTATGAAGACAGGTATTTCAGAAATGAGAAAATGCATTTACCATCAAAATTCTGCAGAAAACAACCCTAAAGCAGTTTTATTTCAGGAAACCAGTGGGGATATTCACGTTATTTAAATGCATGCATACCCTTAGTGAGCATTTCTCTCACTTCTTTGTTTTAAGCATTTCTGTCTTTTCCAATGGAAATTAGTTTTCTTTTTAGAAAATGTGAAACTTGAAAATCAAATGCTATAAAATGCATTGAAACATTAACTCCAGTGGCCTTTGGTGTGGCTTTCCAAAGTCTTTGAAATCAGTGTGGCAACCTGCAAATGGAATGGGAAGAAGGTCTTTTTATGCTATGGTGGGTGATGTCAGAGGTGTTTCAAAGGACTCAGTCCACTGCCCAAGTCTACCGCAATCTGCATGTTTTTCTTCACTGTATTTTCCTCAGTGAAGCCTGTGTCAAGAAAAATGCTCATAGGCTTTCATTAGTTAAGGAATAAGAAAATGTTTGAATCATGGTAGTATACACATATTATTGCTGAAATATCTTTTTGTTAAGTTAAAATTAATTTCAGAAAAATATTAAACAGTGGTATTTTCTAAATTTCTAAGATTAATCCCTAGTCAATAATTTGTTTACTAATATTGTTAATTTTGTCTTTTTATAAGCAATATTCTGATCTGAATCACTTTCCACAACAGACTTTGAGGTAAAATATAGTTTCTGTCATTAAAATGACAAGAAAACCAGCAGATTACTCACAGTAGATTGTGAGAAGGACAAGGAATGCTTTCTCAGGAGGCAGAGTGTTTGAATGAGGCCAACAGTGCCACAGGGTCAACAATCATCCTTAGTCAGTCATCTAGTCATTATTGCTTTTGCAAAACTTCTTAGTTGTATCAGAAACACCACCAACCAAAAGCAATCAACATAAAGTCAGTCTCCTTACATTGTAGAAATTGAAAAAATATTGAAATACCAAAAAAAAAATTCCCACCAACAGAGAAATCAAAAGATGACTTCTTCTATTGGAGTCATATTTTTCCCACATCAAATACTTTTGCCATTTCAGCAAAGACAGGTCTGGAAATCAGGACAGAAGAACTTATGCTTTTCATCCCCTCCAATGCAATCTGCTAAAGTGGTGTAAGTTAGGAAGTTATTTTACTGTGCGCCCATCCATACACCAAGTTTTATGTTGATTTGGAAAATAAAAGATATTTTCAGTGCTGTTATATTTTATTGTATATATGTACTAATATGTTCTTGTACATGAGAGTGTACATGTGTGTGGAAGTAGAAATGAGAGAAAACTTTGTTTTCTATCCTTAGTGACTTTGAACATTGTTTTATGAGACAGTTTCTCATTAGCCTGTAACCTACAAATTATGTTAGGGTAGTTGACTAGCAACTCCCAGGGATGCTCAGGAGTTTGCCTCCCTAGACCTGGGCGTATAAGCATGGACCGACATGTATTGTTTTGTATATGAATTCTGGAGTTGAGCTCAGATTGTATAAGCATACAGTAAACATTTTTCTGACAGATTAAGGCATACTTTTGAACTATTTATTTATTATGATATTAACATCTCTATACACCTTCCACCCCACCAATCTGAGGTAGGTGAAAAAGAGACACAGTGTAGACTTCTTTAGTTGTAGGTCCTTGGGGCACTTCATCAGCAGTTCAGTCAGTTCAGCATATGTAGGAACACGTACTAGCAACAGCAGGAATACAGCAATCAGCAGCAATGGGAGCACACATAACCAGGAGACCAGCAGCAGTGTTGGGGAGCACCAGCAAGGACAGCCAAAGAAGCAGCAGTTCTGTCAACCCCAAATGGCGCCGGCCGGATCTGGCCTTAGTCTGACTTGGACCACCATCGATTGGCAGCTAGTCTCAGAAGCAGTAAAGTTCAGCAAAGCGTTGTTTGGTGTATTTCAAATAGAAGCAGCGATAAGAAACAATAACAAAAGATGCCAAGCAAAAACCCTCTCCTCATTTCCAGGGCCTCCATTTATATCTCGTCAAAATCTGCACAGGGATACTTTCCAATTGGCCAACCTCATGTCCTCTACTCAAGGTATGTTTTGTAAATCACAATCATAAGCTCTCCAAGGAGTCTGTCCATCAAAGGATGTTTTCCAGAAAAAAGCATGTTCCCCAAGTGTGATCATTTCCTGATGGCAAACATCATTTGCTCTTCCATCAGGATGTTTTACATGCCCCTTTCACAAGTCTGTTTTTCAGCACTGGACAAAGCACTACCACATCCCATACTTGATACCAAAGCAAAAACATGTTCATTCAACACAACCTTTCTAAAGAAATCAAAAGTTCCACCACAGACACACTTATCACTTCAGACCCTATATTATGTTTAAACAGGTATTTATGAGATTTTTTATTAATACGTCATATAGTAGCCTGAAAATTAAACAGAATTTTATTATTTAAAACAATTTTTAAATTTAAATATATTTCAATCATATTCTTCCCATTTCACAAGTTCATCCAGATCCTCTTCTCCTCCCCTACCAAGTTCTTTGTCAAAAAACAACAAACATCAAAATAAAACCAAAAAAAACACCAATACATCAACTAAACCCCAAAAACTTAAAAACCAAAATAGATATGATACACAAAGAAAAAATTTACAAAACTGTAACTAAATAAAAGTACACACACACACACACACACACACACACACACACACACACCAAACCAAAAAAACAAACAACCCCCCCCCCCCAGAAAACTATAGTTCATTATTTGTTGATCAGTAGTTTCTGAACATAAAATCAGCCATGGAGGGGTTGATGTAGCCAGTGTTATTCCTTTGGAGAAAACTGGTTTCTCCTCTTCCAGCAGGTATAAATGACAGTTCAGTTGTTATCCTTTACCTTAGGGGCTAGGACAAATTCATTCATTCCTTTTCTAAAGCACAGTAAGATAAAACGTAAAAATCAAACAAAAATTGTCATAGTGAAGTTGGAGAAGGCAAATCAACCAAAAAAAAAAAAAAAAAAACAGAGCCCTAAGAGCAGGCACAATAATCAGAGAACTGCTCCTCCACACACTAAAGAGTCCCATAAAAACACTAAGCTAAAAGCTGGACCTTTGGGTTTATGTATGCAGAACCTGATATAGCCCTGTGTAGGCCTGTCCGTACTGCCTCAGTCTATGTGCATCCATAGGAGCTTTGCTCAGTTTACAGGGCCTTGTGTGCTTCCTGTCCTCCATCCCCTCTCCCTCTTTATATCTCTTCTTCTGTGGAGTCCCTTGAGCTCTGAGGAGATGGATTTGATGGAAGCTTCTGACTGAATTCTGAGTATTCCAAGGTCTCTCTCTGTCTCTCTGACTGTAGGTCTCTTTATTTTTTTATTTTTTTTTATCTGCTACATGAGAAAGCTTCTTTGATGATGGTTGAACAAGGTACTGACCTATGTGTATATACATTTAGAAATGTGATGCTCTCTTGATAGACTCTTCTTTTATTTTAATAAATATGGAATAATATCCTAAAACTTTCCTAAATTTGGCTCTGTCACACTTTAGAATAGCTACAAATACATTTTTTTGTGTCCATTTGTTAGACATACTCCTGCCATTCTTTCTTCCCATTATCCTTCATTGTTACCACTGAGTTTAAGTTGTTTAGGCAGTAAAGACATGTGTCCTGTTACTTAATTTAATCTGCTAGTCTGTATCGTTGGACTAAAAATTTGAAACCATTCACTTTTAATTATTATTAAGAGACATACATTAATTCATGTCATTTTTTTCTTTTATACTGTTGGATATTCTCTTATCCTGCATCATTTCCTTATTTATTCCTACTGTGCTTTATTGATTCTTTTTTTTTCTTAACACTGTATAGATATGTGTGTCTTTCTTGTCAGTGTGTAGGATTCATTCAAGTATCTTCTTATTGGTCGGTCAGTATTTATGAATACATTCAATTTCCACTTCCCATTTAATTTTATATTAATTACGAAGTGTGGCTTTACTGGGTGGTCATAATACTCTGGGTTTAGCGATTATTGTCTGTTGGTGCTTGAACTATACCAGTTTCAGACCTTCTTGATTGTAGATTTCTGCTATGAAAATTGTTGTGATCTTCATGGCTTTGTTTTTGACTTGGTGCTATTTATTTCATTTTTCCACATAATTGCATAATTGAGAAATAATTTTAATGTAGAATAGAGAAATTGGATCCTTGTTTGTCTATTTGTTGATCTTATTGCTTCTAATGTCTAAATGGTCATGCTTTTCATTAAACACAAGAAATTACCTGCTTTAATTTTATTGAACATAGTTTCTCTGACACTAGCGTTACTTTCTTTTTTAATCTGTGCTCATAATTTATGAATTTGGTCTTTAAATTTTAGCTCAAAATTCTCAGAGTTCTATTCATATATTCTTCTTATTTCATCTTACTCATGTCCTAATATTCCAGTTAATCTGCATTGTTTTCAAACTCTAACATTCATTCTCTCTTCCTGTGTTCTATTGATAAGTCATCTCAATGTAAATTTAAAAGTAATATTTTTTGTATATAGGGTAACTTTTGATTTGAACTATTGGTGGGTGGGTTGGTGATCCCTTCCCTCCACTAGGAGTCCTACCTAGCTAGAAAGAGGCCTCTTAAGTCTCCATATCCCCTGCTGTTAGGAGCCTCATCTACAGTCACCCCTATATCTTCTGAGGGGACTACCCTGTTGCTGGTCTCCAGCTTGTTTCAGAGATGCCTCCTCAGTTAACTATCTTTCTCCCACCCTTCTCACACCCCACCCTCAATCTCATCACATCTGATCCCATTTTTCCCTCCTCTCTTCCTCTCCTACCAGGTTCCCTCTCTTCATCCACTTCCTATGTGTATTCTATTTGCCCTTCTCAATGAGATTTAAGCATCCTCTCTTGCACTCTCCTAATTTCTTAGACTCTTGGAGTCTGTAGACTGTAGTATGGTTATCCTGTACTATATGGCTAGTCTCTGCTTATGAGTGAGTACATACCATATGTGTCTTTCTGGGTCTGGATTATCTCACTTGAGATGATTTTTTCTAGTTCCATCCATTTGCCTGCAAAATTCATAATTTCCTTATTTTTAATAGCTGAATAGTATTCCCTTGTGTAAATGTACCACAGTTTCTTTATCCATTTTTAGGTTGAGGGACATCTAGGTCATTTCCCAGTTTCTGGCTACTACATATAAAGCTGCTACAAACATAGTTGAGCAAATGTCCCTGTGGTTTAGTGGAGCTGCTTTTGGGTATATCTCCAGGAGTGGATATAACTGGGTCTTGAGGAAGGACTATTCTAAGTTTTCTGAGGAAGCATCAGATTTATTTCCAAAGTGTTTGTAGAAGTTTGCACTCTCACTAGCAATGGAAAAGAGCTATTAGTTCTCCACAACCTTACCAGCATGTGCTGTTCCTTGAATTTTTAATCTTAGCCATTCTGATGGGTGTGAGATGAAATCCCAGAGTTATTTTGAATGGAATTTCCCTGATGACTAAGGACATTAGGCATTTATTTAAGAGCTTCTCAGTCATTTGAGATTCTTCTACTGAGAATTCTCAGTTTAGTTCTGTACCCCATTTTTAATTGGGTAATTTAGTTTGTTGGTATGTAATCTTTTGAGTTCTCTACATATTTTGGATATTAACCCTCCATCAGATGTAGGGTTGGAGAAGATATTTTCTGATTCTGCAGGCTGCCGTTTTGTTCTCTTGAAAATGTCCTTTGCCTCACAGAAGCTTTTCAGTTTCATGAGGTCCCATTTATTGCTTGTTGATCTTAAAACCTGAGCTATTGGTTTTCTGTTCATGAAGTTGTCTCCTGTGCCAATGAGTTCAAGGCTGTTTCCCACTTTCTCTTCTAAGACTCACTGCTAAACATTAGGCTGAGTGTGCACTGTCTAGTAGAAGAATGGAGGGAAGGATAGAAAGACAGAGAGGGAACAAGGACTCCACAAGAAGACCAACAGAGACAACTAATCTAGGTACTTAGGAGTTCACAGAGACTGAAGCCCCAATCAAAGAACATGCATGAACTGGTCTTAGGCCCCCTACACATGGCAGGTTGGTCATCACATGGGACTCCTAGCAAGTGTAGTCGGGGGGGTGTCTCTGACATGAACTCAGATGTCTGCTTTTTAGCCACTTCTCCCTTCTGGGCTGAGGTGCATGACCTCAGTGGAAGAGGACATGCTCAGTCCTGATGAGACTAAATGTGCTGGGGTAGAATGGGGCAGGAGGGCTTTCCTTCTCTGAGAACTGGAGGGGGAATAAAGAGAAGGGGGTGTGAGGACAGAACCCAGAGGAGAGGAGGGAGGGTCTTGTGATTGGAATATAACATGAATAAATAGCTTAATTAACATGAACAGATTTTATTGATCATTTGATAATATCATGCAATATACTTTCATAATATTCACCCCTCCCCCTAGCCCCTCATATCTTTCCTTCTGATACTCATTTCCCTACTCACCCAACTTTGAATTTTCTTTTTTTATTTTTTCCTCTATTGAGTCAAGATTTTGTTGCCCTATTATTTTTTAATTTGACATTGAATTTTTATTTTATTTTTTTATAATTTATTTTTTTATTTTTTCAAGTTACATCTCACTCACCATCCCCTCCCTACTCCCCCCTCCTGTCCCACCCTTCCACCCTCTTCCCCCTCAATCCCCCCATCCTCTACTTTTTTTTGTAGTTTAAGGTATATCTTTTCCCCCCCAACAGCTCCCCCTTTCAGTCCAACCAATGGTTCTTTCTCTTATAACAATAAATACAATACAAAACAACAGAAATAAATAGGCCACAATTATGAGAGTTATATGGCTTAGCATACATTCCCAATGCCCACTCCATATGTATTTGGCACCTGACTTTAACATTCTACTATCTAACCATCTCCATGAGTTTAAAGTTCTATATCTAACTCAGCTTTCATACTAACTTTCCTCAGAATTTTAAAAACATCTTCTTAGATTCAGAACACCCTCTTGATTCCTAAACAACTCAAAATTTAACTATGTGACTCTAGCTACCTATTCTTCAACCACCTCAGACCTGAGAGAGATAAATATATCTGATTATATAGGAAGTACAGGGCCTGCAGCTTCCAAAACTAAGAAATGACATATCAGTGGCTGCCTGGACAATTCCCATTTTCTCTCCATATATTACAGCATCAATCCTCAGCCGTTTGACATTGAATTTTTAATACCAAAACTTTTTATTTGGTACTTTCAATGTTCATTAATTGATCTTTTAAATATTGACTTTCTTCTTTTATGTATTTGTTTACTTGAAGCCTCTTGGCATTCATTCAGAATATTATTTCACATATAAATTCTTATAGTCATTCCATTAATCTTTGTCAGGAATTTCATTTTATTCAGTTTTATGAAAAGCCCATCAACGAGGAATATACAATATTTGGAGCAGTAATGTTGTCTTTGTTTTCCATGTTTCTTGTTGTGGGACATGCAAATTTGGGATAGTTTATTTGTTGACTTTATAATCACTTACATTCTTTAATTTAAAACACTTAAATTGCTCAACTAGGACTAAGCTGCAGTATCACCCCACCCTAACTGAACTGATAGTGTAGGTCAATAGGTAAATCCTCAATCACATGCTTAGAGCACCAGATTCCCCAGCACTACTCCAAGAGAAGAATAGTAATTACAGAAGCAATCACAAGTAATGGATAATCCCACTATGAAAACACAAGAATAGCAATTGTTTAAAAAATAATCACTTGTTCAATTGCACTAATTGCAGAGAAATAAATGAACCATTGGGGTATAGCACATACTGAGATACTTGGTCCTTAAATTGGAGCAGAAATAAAATTTGTTGAGACTAGTGATTATTATAAGAACAGTGGAGAAAATAAAAGAGAGAAAAGAAATATAAAAGACTGGACTAATCGAAAGAAGAGATAAGACATGTCAGTTAAGGTTTAATGAAGAGAGACAAGCATAAAGAAATGAACTTACAAACTCAAAAACATCTAAGCCCTTGAGAAGCTGAGGCCATGATTCCTCCCACACCTGGAACAACCTGCATCTTTTTGTGGACCTATATCAAAAAGAAAATGGGAGAGACAAAGAAGAAAGCAAGAAAAATAATGAAAGGGGCAGAAAAGGAACCATTTTCCTCAGATAGATTATCTTACCCCAATTAGTGCTTCAATCAAGTATCCCATCCTGTGGAACAGTCTGTGTTTTTTGCTGAAAGAATCTCTTCAATATCTTTTGGAGTATATTTCCTTGAACCATTATTTATTATAAATAGATTTATCAACTTTGAAATATTGATAGGATATTTTAGTATTATTTGTTGTATATATACTTGAACCACTATACTGTAGATAATTGTCAAATGCAACAGTCTATAATGTCAAGCAAGTGAAGTCTTCAAATTTTTAAATATTCTGCATTTTATAGTACATTTCAATTGTTTTACAAATGTTACAATAGAAGTACATTTGTGAGATAACAAAACAATGTCCTTTTTAGAGGAATTATATATTAGCAATCTCTCTCTTTTCGCTAACAAAGTACCCCACCCTCCCCAAAAAACACTCTATATAATGAAGAATTTACTTGGCTCATAATTTGAGGGTACAATTAATTATGGAAAGGAAGTCATGTGCAGACTCTTGAGGCTGCTGGTGATAATCCAGCTGTATTCAGGGCTTAGAGAGCAATAAATACTAATTCTCAATTCACTTTCTCCTTATATAATCCATGACATTGCCTTATTGGTGGTTTTCCTCACATGTAACTGGATATTTATTCTGCATTAAGACCTACATAGACACACTATAGGTGTACTGCCAAAGGGATGATGAGTCACCTTTAATAAAGATGTCCACCTTAAATGCATATATTAGGAAAACCAAAAAATAGCTAAATTATCTAACTCATATTATATTTACCTAGTAAAACAAAAAAATTGGTTGATTCCAAAGCAAGTGGGAAGCAAAATAATAAAAATAAAGATAGAATAAACAATATAACAAGCCGTTAAAGAAATTCATGATAATTAAATATTTTCCTTCAAATATTAAATTTAATGAGAGATAAAGTTGTAAGAAATTAATGAAAGATAATATTAGCAGGAAGCCTGAAAAATATTACATTTAAGAGAAGTCTAATAAGACATTACTGAAATATTACATACTAACTTGTATCTTATAAAATAAAATACATCAGATTAAAGAATTAAAAGAAATTAAAGAACTACAAAGAAACTGAATTTTAACTAATGACAATGTACTGCTATTGATTTAAGATCATAATAGGTTATTTTTGTTTGTATTTTCAAATTAGATCCTTGATATATGTGTTAAGTTGATCTTGAAAACAGTAACATACTTGTCTGTTCCCTAACTCATTATCCTCCTGCCTAAACCACACACTACAAATGAGTCACTTTATTGTAAGTTATTAATAATAGAAAAGGCTGGTGATGAGACAAAAAGGAACACTGCTGTAGTGCCATAATTTTACATAGAAAACATGTGCTTTTTTTTCCTGCAGCTCACCTGAGAAATATCCCCATACACTCACACTAATTTTACAAAAAAAAAAAAAACACTAAACAGTGAGAAAAATATTATACTCAAAATTTTAAAAATTTGGACACAATTTTTTAAAAAGATTAAAGTTGAATTACTTGTTGACTCATGGCAGGTGTTAAAAAGTTCTTGATGGAACATAAAAACAGCCAATCAAAATAAAGACAGTGCTCATAAGCCAGATGTTTCACAGATGTTAGAAATACAGAAATGGGAGTTAGAGTCTCTGTCTGTAGATACTCGCATTATCCGTAGATCTGTTAAGGAGGCATGATATTTAGTATATAATTTATGATTATTGTTATGGCTGTTCTTGGTAGTCAACTTGAATATAACTGAAACTAAAACACAAGTGTCTAAGTAGAAACATGAAGGGATTTGAAGTGGGAAGACTCACCCTAAAAACAGATCTCTTGAGGTGAGAAGACATATATGAACTGTGGCTCATACTTTCTGGTGGCAGTCTATATAAAAGTCATGGAAAAAAGAAGCTCCTATTCTTTGCCTGTTTCCCTGGTTCTGGATGGCAAGTGAAAGCCTTCACTGGCATTAGCACATATTACCTTGTCTATGTTGAAGAGCAGCTGAGAAATCCAGATTCATCGACTGAACATATACTGAATGCTTGGACTTTCCACTAGGAGATAGCCATTGTTGGACTAGCTAGACCACAGCCTCTAAACCACTTCAATAAATCCCTTTCATTTATTCATTTTAAGTTCTGCTCCTCTACAAAGCCATGATTAGTACAACTACTCAGACTAGTTAATTTGCTAATTAGTTTTTACAAATCCATCATAGCACTTTCTCTACATGACCCTGCTTGTATTTGTGACATTGGTTTCTTCCCTTTCCTCTAGTTTGTATCACTAATGATGTACATCTTGTTTAGTTCAGTATCTTCAAGGTTACTGAAATACATTGTAAGCCATTAAATAGAATGTAGAATGTTTTAATATTTAGAAACCAGGAAGGGAAATTTTATGTTAAATATAAACAATATTTGAAAAATTGGGATTGTTTCAAGCCCAAACATTCTTGTCAAATGTTGAAGAATCTATGTCTTTATAATTCTAGAATAAGTTTAAGATTGAACTGGTGATGTGAGTCAGTCATAGAATACTAGGCTAGCATTTTCAGAGCTCAAGGTTTGATCCCTAGCACCAAGAAAAGTAAGTCTGCATATCATGTCTATTTTGTAGAACATCTATTGTAAAGTTCTCCTGGTTCTGTGAACAAAACATATCGATAGAAACCTAACATAAAATTGTTTTCTGTTTGTTCGTTGTTTGTTTATGTATTAGTGTTTGTGCAAGATCTTCACATGAGAGAGTACATACACATGCATGCTACACAGCAAGTTCAGAGAAAAACCTCACAATTCTATGGCAGAGTAGTTGATTTGTGAGAGTCCAGGTTGTTTTATGCTCTATTTCCAGCCTGAGAATAAATGCTGGTATTATGGACACGTGTTATCACATCTGAATATTGATGAATTGGTTGAACTCATATGCATTTTTGAGATTTGAATTCAAGTCTTCATGTCTGTGCAGCAAGCAATTAACCCACTGAAAAACTACCCTACTGTAATATAAATTTATTGACAAAAATAGAATAATCTTTAGTCAAGGCATAAAGAATATGCAACTGTCCTAAGCATCCCATTCGTAAATGTCTGTGTTATAAGAGAATTTTCAGTAATTCCATCTATTAAGAAAGAAAAGTAGATAAAGTTGGTAAAAGAAAAGCAACTAATCATGGGAAAGGTTGAGAGGGTAGATAGAAGCTCCACATAAGCTACTGGATATTTTTAACTCATTCTATAAAGGCAAAGTCACTTTGTTGAAGCAGAAGTTGAAACTAAAAAGTTTGTTCTCAATAAGCTGGCAGAATAAAAACTGCTTCAGCACATAGTTCAGTATGATTTTCTGGGAGAAAAGCCTCTTCTTTAACATAAATGTATTAATTGAGGTTAAAGATACATTAAATTTTGCATTCTAGTATTTCCAATTTCTATCAGAGTGAATTGTAATAAAAGACGAATGATGGCCATCATCATAACCTGGGGGGTCAACTCCCCTCAGTTCATCAGTCACATGAAGACTAAGAGCTTCCTCTTGTACTGGGGCCTGATATGGCAGTCCAGCTAGAGTAATGTGTTCCACTAACAAGGCCCATGACACACTGTTGGCTGGGGATTTTCATAAGATAGCTATGCTACTTTCTTGTCTACTTGGGTCTCTCAGTTTTTGGATGGTTGTCCTGTGCTATATTGTTAATATCCAATTATGACAGAGTATATACCATGAGTATCTTTCTGGGTCAGGGTTAGTTCAGTCAGGATGAGCTTTTCTTGTTCCATCCATTTGGTTGCAAAATTGCATGCTTTCCTTGTTTCTGATAGCCGAGTAATATTCCATTATGTTAATATATCCTAGGCTTTTTTTTTTTTTTTATCCATTCTTTGGTTGAAGGACATCTGGGTTGTTTCCAGTTTCTGGCTATTGTGAATGAAGCTGCTATGAACATATTTGTCCTTGTGGTTTGGTGGAGAAACTTTTGGATATATATGACTAGAAGCAATATGGCTGGGTCTTGAGATAGAACTATTCCCACTTTTCTAAGATATCACCAGATTATTTCCAAAGTGGTTGTACACGTTTGCACTCCCTCCAGAGATGGAGGAGTGTTCCCCTTTCTCCACATCCTTATCAGACTGTGTTATCACTTCAATTTTTTACCCTAGCAATTCTCACAGGTGTGACATATTTTCTATCCAATTCTCTTTCTAATTTTCAATCCAGGTCATCTAGGAAATGGAATAAATCAATCTGATTATTCATTTCTCCCATGAGAACTAATGGCTTTAAGTGTGTGTGTGTGTGTGTGTGTGTGTGTGTGTGTGTGTGTGTGTGT
>CAJQZJ010001826.1:28409946-28422061 GCA_907164525.1 Lophiomys imhausi | reverse complement strand
GCAGAGAAAACAGGGTCCTCACTCAGCAGAGAAAACAGGATCCTCACTCAGCAGAGAAAACAGGGTCCTCACTCAACCTTGATCACCTCAGCATAATTTTGGTAAATGATAATAAAACTAGTTTACACCGCTTCAGAACAATGTCTTTACAAAATGCATATTAACTACAAAGAGATCAAAGCTGTCTAACCTCCCCTTTCGCAATTTGCACTGAAGCATCATGACTGATCTCATCAGCCTGATGAAAGCACAATTAGCAGGACAGTTTGCATTTGTGAAATTAAATAGACTTCAAAGATAGGGCACAGATTGTTTCCCTTGATGACCCCAGTGTGGTCAAAAGGAAACAAGGTAGAGCAGTGCCTGGAATGTGCAATACTGGGTTGGATCTTTCTGTCCTAAATAACTTGTTTCAGACAATGAATCAAACAGTATGATTGCTAGGCCACAGGTATGCGGGCTCTGGTGATTTTTTTTTTACCTTTATGTATATCTTTTTTTTTTTTTTTTTTTACTTTTCCAGGTTTTTATTCTTTCTTTTTTTTTCAACTTACATTCTGATCTCAGCCCCCTCCCTCCTCCTCTTTCCAAGTTATTATTATTTTTTTTAATTTAAGGTATTTATTTTTCCCCCCAACAGCTCTCCCTTTCAGTCCAAATAATGGTTCTTTTTCTTATAACTATAAATACAATACAAAACAACAGAAATAAATAGGCCACGATTATAAGAGTTATATGGCTTAGCATACATTCCCAATGTCCAGTCCATATGTATTTGGCACCTGACTTTAACATTCTACTATCTAACCATCTCCATGAGTTTAAAGTTCTATATCTAACTCAGCTTTCATACTAACTTGCCTCATAATTTTAAAAATATCTTCTTAGATCCGGACAACCTCTTGATTCCTAAACAACTCAAAATTTAACTATGAGACTCTAGCTATCTATTCTTCAACCACCTCAGAGACCTGAGAGGGATAAATATATCTGATTATATAGGAAGTGCAGGGCCTGCAGCTTCCAAAACTAAAAAATGACATACCAGTGGCTGCCTGGACAGTTCCCATTTTCTCTCCATACATTACAGCATCAATCTTCAGCCATTTGGCCCCATTTCTCTGACAGACATTGGTTGTAGAGCAGGAATTATGAAGGACTTACCTACCCTGTCTTGGCAGAGCTAGGCTGTCGACTTACCTGCTTCCAAGTTTTGTTCTTTTTGGACAGAAGTCTGTCTACAGTTGAAGCAAGTGGTTTTTCTTGCCAAGAGAATGGCTTACCACCAATTTAATCATCTCCCACTGGAGATTCTTCGATGCTCATCTTCTACTTGGAGTAATATAGGGGGTGCTGTCAGGAGCTGACATGTCTCGATATCAAAAAATCTTAAGTTAAGAAAACATCTTTGAATGCCATATTCTGCAGATCTCTTGAGGTTTTTGAAGATGCCCTATCTATCTCTTATATTTAGATAAGCAAATATTGCTTGTCTCTTAGCAACTTGATTTCTGAGTACCTTAGAAAATAACTGTGATAGACTGTCATAGTAACTAACAAAATGACACGTTTTCATGACTATTAGTTTCCGTTTCTTAATTATCCTAAACAGTTTATGTCGGTTGGTAGCGAGAGGTCAAAACTTGACATTTCATTTTTAAGTATTACTACAAACAATACCTTTAAGAAGCGTTACCCTTAATTTTGTATCAATATACAAAGATCAATACCAATGTGGCCAAATATAATCTTAATTTTGTATCAATATACAAAGATCAGTACCGATGTAGCCCAATACAATCTTAATTTTACATTAATATACTAGGGTCCATACCATTGTGGCCAAATATAATCTTAATTTTGTATCAATATACAAAGATCAATACCGATGTAGCCCTATACAATCTTAAATTTGCAAATATACAATGATCAATACCAATTTAGCCAAATATAATATTAATTTTGTATCAGTATACAAAGGTATAAAGCTATATTCAATAATCTGTCCTTTTTTCTTGTTCTTTCCTATACTATGTCTATGTCCCATTTTTCTCAAGTCTGTTCACTCCTATATAGGAGAGAAAGGAGGATACAGAAAAGCAAAAGAGAGAAGTCCCTGGGTCTAACCTCCAAAACCCATTTAACAAGACCATTTAACAGCTTGTAGTCTTTTCCCCTAAATAACAAAATTTTCTATTATCTATCAAATAACCAAAGGGGAAGAACACCCTCCCCACCTTCTGGGGATGGGACGTTGTTCTCTTAAAATGACTTCCTGCTGATTTGGGACGTAGTAAACCTGTTTGGGGCCCAAATAAGAATGGAAAAATGGTTAAAAATGTTAATAGAATCATTTGATGTTCAGTCCCTTTGTGCTCAGCTATTTAGATGTCCTACGAAGTTCATAGACAGAAGCTGATCTTCAGAACTTTACTGAAGATCTGGCTGGAGTAGTCTGTGGAGCTGAACGATCTTAGCGATTTTGAGTTGTTGTGGTTATAGACTTTTGAGGAAACTGCTATTGAAGAAGTCTGCAAGGCTGGATCATCTGGGCCACTCGTCTTCTTTGGTGTCTGATCTGTTTTCTGCTGAGGTTTCCGTTGTCCAGTTGTCCCTGGATTCCTTGAATGGATGCTTTAAATCTCCTGGAAAGATAAGAACAGAGCCCTGCCCTAATCCTAACTCTGGGACAATTACCTTTTTTTGGGGGGGTCAGGTAATATTTTTCATGGAGCAAATTTGGTTTTTTGATAATATATAAAGTATTACCTTTCAATCCGGATTAAAGAAGAAATTATTTTGATATTTTGGAGCTAAACAAACCTTTAGTGTATATATTTTGAGATCTCAAAGGACAATTTGTTTGAATTGCAGCCTGCCTTTTGTAAGTAGCTTTTAAACTTAAATCTTTCCAAATCCTATGTGCCTGTCTCTGCATTCTAAATTTTGGGATCAAAGACATGTGGTTTCCAACTGATGGGATTAAAGATGTGCTCCTCCCCCCCTGGATCAAAGTTTTTCTCTGTTTAGAGTTTGTTTTGTATCAGGTGGCCTTGAGCTCTGAGATCTGCCTGTTTCTGTCTCTAGTGTGTTGGGATTAAGGGTGTATTCTTCCCCAATGATGTGACTAAGGGTGTGCACCATCACCACCCTGTTTCTTGTAACTCTAGAATTTATAAGACAACTAACTCTATAGTGATCCTCCTGTCTCTGCTGGAGGTAAAGGCATGGGCTAACACCATGCATTATTTTACCTTAGCTCTAAGTTTTTTCAACTCTTGGAGGTTTGTAAAACCAGGTTGAACAGCTGTCACCTTTAATTTATTTACAGTGTTTTAAACCTGTTACCTGCTTTTTAATGCCAAACCATGGAAATAGCCTATACCTCTACAAAAAAAAACCAAAAAACAAAAAAAAAACTTTTAAGCTGCTATCAAGTTTGTGTAATCTCTGTAGCCACCTGCAGTCTAACATTCTAATCTGAAATTAAGGCCATTTTCTTTTCATGCCAGTAAGGTAAATTATAGTTTGAAAATTTTATATTGTATTTTTATTATATTTTTAAGCTTATTAATTCTTTTCTTAAAATAGTATTATATTGTAAAATAAAAATAAAACAACCACGGTGTTAGCTTAGTCAGAAGAGAAGATGCAGAGGCACTGATTGAGAAGCGCAATGGTCGTTTTGTCACTTGATGAGCATATCTGAATAATGTGGCAGTATTGAGAACCATTTCTAACAGCAGCTACTTATACAGCCACTGCAATAGGTGTTGTATTGAACAAGATAGTGCATGTTAAGTACTCTGAAAATTTCCTGTGTCGTATTAATTTCTCAATGAGTGTCAAGTGCTATTACCTAATAATGAAGAGGAATCAGGAAACCATCTCAATAGAGTTACATTGTAAGAAGTTATTTTATAAATTGAAAGCTAATGCAGTTGTGGGTTACTTTAATTATCCTATTCAAATGAACATTCTTTAAATATTTCACAATATTCTTCACCAAGCTGAGTACCTAGTTACTTTTAATTTCCCAATTTAGTTTTCAAATGTTGTGTGTTATTGAGTGAGTAAGTCATGGATTTTTGAAAAAAATTAATATGCTTTTAGTTGAAATAGAATTACACCACTTTGCCCCTCACTTCGCTCTCTACAGCCACTCTCACATAAACCATTTAAACTACTCTCAATCTTTCCTACCTTTCAAGGTGATAGCCTCTTTACATTGACTAATATTGTTAGGTATATTTACATGTATATAAGTAATATAGGTACAGCACACACACACACAAGGACAAACAACAGCTACTATGCCACTTGTCAGTACTTTTGGATATTTTCATCATATCCTGTGGTGTCCATAAAAATTCTTTTATATGTCCCTTGTACCCATGGAACTGCTGTCTCCTTGATTTCAGTAGGAAACATGAGATATTCAACTGTTTCCTGTAGGATAGATACATTTTAGATAATTTTGGTCACTTGTAAACTAATAGAAGTGTTCTCAGAACGTTTAAAGCAGGGGAGGATCAGATATAGTTTGGGTAGGGTTAGATACTTTAAATGGTTTTTGGAGTCAGTATATTTTCAAGGTACAGTTGTATAGTGAGGTGAGTCCCATCATAGCTCCAACAGCATCCACATGTAAAAGTAATGCCTGACAGAATGATGCAGCTAAGATTAGGTTTTAGAAGAATTTTCTAAAAGGTTTAGAAAAGATTTCTAAAAGATTTAGAAAAGAAGCTGAAGTTGATTCAGTATTACAAAGCATGTTAATTTTTGTACTATTAAAAACTTTTTTCTGAATAATTAAAATAGGACTACACACATTATCTCTAAACTCAGTTAAATATGTGGATACATATATGAATGAATATTCAAAATTATAGTAGAAGTTCATATTAGAAACACAGTCCCTAAAATAAACAAATTCAATTTATTGTGAAGTATATTTTTGTTTAATTTTTCATACAATCCATTTTGATCATATTCTTTCCTTTCCATCAACTCCTCTCAGATACTCTTCAGTTCACTATGCACCTAACATCTCATGTTTTCTCTCCTTCTCTCAAAACAAGCAAACAAACAAAGATCAAAACAACAAAAAATGTACTAAATCAAACATAAACACAAACAAAACTCACAGAGTCTGTTTTGTATTGGCCAACTATTCAAAAAAAATCTATCCCCAAGGTTCAGGGATCTAACAGAAGAGATAGAAAGATTGCAAAGGCAAGATGTAGTAGATGACCCCAAGAAAACAGCATCTTCTAGACAAAACAGGGTGGATATAGAAATGAATTCACAGAGACTGTGACAACATGTACCAGAACTGCATAAGTTAAAACTAGACAGAATCCTAACACTGGGAATGGGAAGCAGAGATAAAATCCCACCCTTAACTAAGAAACTATTTGTAACTGATAGCTGATGGGAAATGGAAATAAATTTTCTCCAATTGAGTGATGCTGAGTATAGCAAATATGATCCTTAATTATTCTTGAAGACATTATTGTTGGGACTGAGTAGATGGCTCAGTCAGTAAAGTCCTTGCTGTACAAGCATGGGTATACTGAGTTCTATCCTTTGAACCTATATAGATAAGAAAAGCTGCTTTGGTGCCATGTGCCTGTAATCTCAGCACTAACGAGACAGAAACAAGCAGATCTCCAGGTGTGCTTGCCAACCACGCTAGCCAAACCAGTGAGCTCTAGATCAATGAGAGAGCCTGTCTCAAAAGCATGAGGTGATTGATATCCTGAGGATATCTAAATATCTAAAGCTTTTTTTTTAACTTAATATACTTTGCAGAAAAGTCTTCTCTCATCAATTGGAGCTTAATTCTTTCTAATCCTTTGTCTTTGATCTTTTCAGTACCTTTATAGAGCATGTGTTTTAATTTTTGAGAAAATTCAAGATAAGTAATAATATAAATGCTTAGTAAAGTCTTCTCGTGAGCATTTCCCCACAGACACCCAACATGACAGCTCTTCATAAGCAAAACTGCCTTCCTAAGGGCTGGAGGAATGAGAGAGACTACAATGCCTGCTTCCTGTATAACAAAACAAAAGACGTACTGAGAGATGTAGTTCCGGTCCAAACTGGAATCATACTTTTTAAAAATTTAGCTGTATCATTGCATAATGGTAAAAATAATTTTACTCATGAATTACATAAAACCACATGAATAAATGTATTTCTGGTATACAGAAGGTACATATTATGTATATTAAATAGAATAGCAATGTCTATATTGATATTGGGGATATGCTATCTAAGACAAACCAGTATGATTCAAAGGGTTGAGGCTAAGCAAAATAATTTAGAAAGAATAAAGATAAAGAAAGAAAATAAAAAGGAATCATGGATGCACCAAAACACTAAAATTACTTCATATGGGTATGAAAGAACTAATTCAAGGAATAAAGTAGAAGTAAAAAGGATTCAAGAGTATCTGAAACATACTAAAATTCTTATCTCAAAATGAGAAAAATAAGGTAAACTTCAGTGACAAGATAGCAGTATTGAACTTTCTAGATCCTAATTTTGTTAGTATGGTAGTCCATAGAGACTATTATTTGTGCAGTTCTGTGCTGAACTCTGATTCTTTGGAATTTTTAATCTCTCATAATAAGTATTCAAGATTCTTCAGTAAATATATTTGAACATTATTAGTGTGATGTATACATACTCACATGCAAGTGAATTCCATTCCACAGATTAGAGTATTCAATATGAAATACACATGCTATTCTCAGTGAGCTAATGATTTGCCTTGCATATTACAGTGTGATAGGTACTACAGTCCTAAACAGGAAGAGTCTTTGATGATATTTAATAAACTAAGTGCAAATCTAAATTTAGAAGAACAAATAACTTTCTCTGCTTCTTTTAATACAATTACTCAGCACCCACAATGTTACATATATGCCGCTATTACTTTTAATTAAAATATTAGTAAACTTATATTTTTAAAGTTATGTCCAGCCTAAAATTATTGGGAGAAACAAGCTGAATCAGACCTGGAAATCTGTCAATAGAATCCAAAAACAACATTTAATGTCCTTTCTATAAATCATACATTTCTGCTGGGCTCATATGCTTCATTAGCTGCAGGATTGTCAACATTTGGTAGTATACATCACATATGTTTATTGTTATTTTTCACATTCATGCAGATTCTGAAACTCCAGTGGGACAACATGAGTTTATAGCAGAAAAGAGTATCTTTTGTAGTATATATGGCTATGTATAAAATTATATTTATTGGTCTTGTATTATCAAGTTAAGTTGACAAGCTGTAAGTTTATTTACCTGTGTTAGCATCATTATAGCCCCTGTTGCTTACCAAAAGGAAAAGTATCTTTAAGAAGTTTCTGATTTTATGTTTCCATTGTGTGTTTATGTGTGCATGGTGTGCATGTGTAAATGCTTTTCTTGTACTTTTTTTTTCTTTTATATTTGCCTGGATGTTTTCTTTCTTTTTTATTTTATTTTGAAATGTTATTGATTTGTTCATTTTAATATCTTTTTCACAGGCCCCTCCCTCATCTCTTCCCAATCCTACACTCCCACCCTATGCCCACATTCCCACCCTTCTTCTCAGAGAAGGGATCCCACCCACCAACCCTCCCCAATACTTCATATTGCATCAGAACTAACTGCATCTTCTTCAACTGAAGCCAGTCAATGCAGTCCAGCTAGGGGAAAGTTATCAGACTGTAGACAAGGTGCAGGGATAGCCCCTGCTCCAATATTAGGGGGACAAAATAAAGACCAAACTCTCCCTCAGCTCCATGAGTGTAGCGGGCCTTGGTTCAGTCCATAAATGCTCTTTGGTTGATGGTTCAGTCTCTGTGAGCCCCCATGGAATGGGTTAGTTGCCTCTATTGGTCTTGTTGTGTAGTTCTTGTCCCCTTCAGGTGCCTCTGTCCTTTCCCCAGATCTTTCACAAGACTCCCAGGTCTCTATCCAATGTTTGGCTGTGGGCCTCAGCATCTGTCTCTATCCTTTGCTGGGTGGAGCCTCTCGGAGGACAGTCATCTATGCTCCTGTCTGCAAGCACAGCAAAGCATCATTAGTAGTGTCAGGGTTGGCTCTCCCATAGGTTAGGTCTCAAGTTGGGCCAGTCCTTGACTGGCCATTCTCAATCTCTGTTCTATCTTTATCCCTGTGTATATGTAGGCAGGATAGATTTTGGGTCAAGGGTTTTGTGGGTGTGTTAGTGTCTCCCTCCCTCCACTGGCAGTCCTACCTGGCTTTAGGAGATGGTCACTTCAATCATTACTACATTGGACAGGGGAGTAATATCCAAAATATATAAAGAACTCAAAAAATTAAACATCAGGAAACCAAATAGCCCAATTCAATTAAAAAAAATAGAGTGCAGAGCTAAACTGAGAATTCTCAACAGAGGAATATCTAATGGCCAAGAAACACTAAGAGAAATGCTGAATGCTCTTGCCCACCAGGGAAATGCAAATCAAAATGACTGTGAGATTCCATCTCACACCTCTCGGAATTGCTAAGATCAAAAACTCACATGTTAGCACATGCTGGTAAGGATGTGGAGCAAGGGCAATGCTCCTCCATTGCTGATGGGAATGAAAACTTGTGCAGTCACTTTGGAAAACAATCTGTAGATTTCTCAGCAAATTGGGAATAGTTCTACCTCAAGACACAGTTGTACCACTCTTGGGCATATACCCTAAGATCTTCCATCATACCATAATATAGTTGCTCACCTATGTTCATAGCACCTTTATTCATAATAACCAGAACCCAGAACAAACTAGATGCTTCTTAACTGAAGAACAAATAAAGAAAATCTGGTACATTTACGTAATGGAATATTACTCAGCTTTTAAAAGCAAGGAAATCATGAAATGTGTAGGCAAATTGAGGAAAGTAGAAAATATCATATTGAGTGAGGTAACCCAGACACAGAAAGACACACAGGGTATGTTCCATTCATAACTGGGTACAAGTCATACAGTACAGGAAACCACACTACAATCGACAGAGCCAAAGAGCCAAGTAACAAGGAGGGCCCAAAGGAGGATGCTTGAATCTCACTCAGAAGGGGAAAATTATAGACATTGAAAATAGATGAAGAGAGGGAACTAGGTGGAAGAGTGGGTTAGAAGGGGAACAAGGGTGGGGATCAGGTGCAGGAAAGCAGGAATGGGAGGTGGTAGGACTGGGAGAGAGAAGGGAAACTGATGGGGGCAGCATCTCTGGGACAAACTGGAAGCCTGTGTCTGGGTTGGCTCCTGAGAGGATATATAGGTGCCAGTCTGCTTTCTAAAGAAAACAAAAAAAAGAAATAAGGTATGTAATAGGAGGTTAGGAAAAGTGAGGGGGACCTGAAAGCTTCATTTGTTGACAACAGATAGCCAGTTGTGACTCTGTCTTCCCTATTATTTGAGGACTTCATTAGGATTGCTTTCATATATTTTAAGAAATTTCCACTGCACTAGGTTTCTGTATCATCTGGTAAATGCCCCTAAATTCTAGCTGCAGTATTTCTCTCAACACTCTCAATTCTCCCCCTCACTAAATGATCATTCTCTTTCAGTGAGAATTTCTGAGAACATTATTAGTGAAGGCACTAAGATCAACAATAAATAAATGAGCCCTCATGAAACTCAAAAGTTTTCCTAAGGCAAAGGGCACTGCTATTTATATATAGAAGTAGCCTACAAGATAAGAAAATACTGTTATTAACTTCAAATCTGATAGAGGACTAATATCCAAATTATATAAATAACTCCAGAAACTAGATGTCAAATCCCAAACAATCCACTTTAAAAATGAAATACAGGTCTGAACATAGAATTCTCAATAGTCAAAACTGAAAATATTGAGAAACAAGGAGATGTTCAATATCCTTAGCCATTGGGAAAATGCAAATCAAAACTACACTGAGAGTTTATCTTACACTGGTAAGAATGTCTCAGATCAATAACTGAAGTGATGGCTCATGCTGGTGAAGATGTCGACCAAAGGGAACACTCATCCATTCCTAGTAGGACTGCAAACTTGAACAGCCACTTTGGAAATCAATATGGCACTTCCTCAGGAAGATGGCAATTGATCTACCTCATTATCTGGCTATAAAACTCTTGAGTATATACCCAAAGGAATCTTCATTCTACGACAGGACTCAACCATGTTCACTGCTGCTCTATTCTTAATAGCCAGAAATTGGAAACAGTCTTGATGTCCCTCAGCAGATGAATAGATAAGGAAAACATTGTACATTTTACACAATGGAGTATTACTCAGGTGATAAAAAATAAAATCATGAAGTTTGTCAACAAATGGATGGAACTAGAAAAAAAAATTGTGAGTGAGGTAACACAGAACCAGAAAAATAAATATGGTATTTATCCACTTCTATGTGGATATTAACTATTAAATAAATGATTCCCAACCTACAATGGTAGATAGAGAAAAGTTAGCTACAGAGTAAAGGATGAGGGGACTCACATGGATTTCCCTGGCTCAGGGGAATAGAAGGGGTTTTACTAGTGGGGAGGGGATGACCAGGTGATGGGAATAGAAGGGGTTTTACTAGTGGGGAGGGGATGACCTGGTGATGGGAATAGAAGCGATTTTACTAGTGGGGAGTGGATGACTGGGTGATGGGAATAGAAGGAACTGGTGGAAGGGGGGGAAAATAGGTTTGAGGGAGGGAGTAGGGGAAACACATCAGGAATTGAGGGGCATTTGAAGGATTATATGGAAAATTAGGGTAGTGGAAACTTCCTAAGATCTATTAAGACATTCCTAATGAGGTCTCCTAATGATGAAGGATATGAAGTCTGAACTGGCCATCTCTTGTCACCAAAAGAGGCTTCCAAAACCAGAACTGGGTTGCAATGAATCAATTTGTTGGGAAAGGGGGATCTCCTGGAAATCTTCAAACAACCTAGACTCTTACCAAGACTATAGGAAGCTGTCTCAAATTAACTCCAGACCTCATTGTTGAGAAGAACACACACACAGAACTAACTGAACGAGGTAAATCGAGCTGATGCCTATATAGAGCATTCACCCTTGAATTCTAGTATCTTAGAATTCAAGAAGGAACCCTGCAGGTTAGGAAATGATAAACTTAAATGCCAATCCAGCCACAAAACCTTTGACCTACAATCTGTCCTGCTTGTAGGATATACTAGGACAATGAAGACACCGAACTTGTGAAAGCAGCTAATAATGTTTGATTTGACTTAGTTCCCACCCCACTCCACACAACTGACACTGCTTTGGTGACTAAGAACGAGAAACTAGATAGCTCAGAGACCTATGCTAAAACTAAATACTACTAGTCTTAAAAAGAAAAAGTGGTTCAATAAAATGACTACTAATGGTATTTTTGCTATACATATTGATCAGTGCCTTATTCATTCATCACCAGGGAAGTTTCCTCCAGCAGAAAACAAAAAGAAATTCAGAAACTCACACCCATACATTATGCAGAGAGAGAGAGTCCTCAGAACAGACAGGTCTAAATGTGATGTCACCATCAAAATCCTCCCCTCAGAGTTCCTGAAAGAGGAGGAAGAAGGAATATAAGAGGGGACTGAAGGCACCAGGATAGCAACAGAGTGAGGTTAATGTGAACTCACAGACACTGAACCAGCGAGCACAGGGATTACAAGAGTCTGCAGCAGGTCCTCTGCATAAATATTACAGCTTTCAGGTTAGTATTTTTATGGGACTACTGAGTGTGTGAACGAATGGCTCTCTGGTTCTTGTGTCTTCTCTTGTAGCTCTTTTATTTCTGTTGGATTGCCTTGTTCATTTGGTTTCAATGTCAGGGTTTTTTAAATTTATGTATAAAATGTATTTTCTTTTGTCTCATTTGATTGTTATCTCTTAGAAACCTTTTCTAATGAGAGACAGAAAAGGAGTGGATACAGATGAAAGAAGAATTGGAAGGAACTGGGAGGAATAAAAGAAGAGAAAAGGGAAATTAATCAGTAGATATTGTGTGAGAAAAGAATCTACTTTCAATAAAAGGGAAAAAGTTTCTAACTTTGTGGTTTTAGTCTCTATCTTCTATCTATCTATCTATCTATCTATCTATCTATCTATCTATCTATCT
>CAJQZJ010001826.1:28378945-28409936 GCA_907164525.1 Lophiomys imhausi | reverse complement strand
TCTATCTATCTATCTATCTATCTATCTATCTATCTATCTATCTATCTATCTATCCATCATCTATCTATCACCTATCTCTGCTTCCCCCTCTGTGTGTACACTCACTTTTCCTGTATTTTTCTATTTACCTGTTTGTTTTCTCAAAAGTGGAAGATACAAGGGATAGAGTAGGAGGCTTAAGGAGGATCTGGGAGGATGAGGGATGAGAAACTATAATCAGAATACATTGTATGAAAAACTATTTTCAATAAAGGAAAAGAAGGGACAGAGAACTATGGAGATCAGTATGATAGTTATATGTACTAAAAATGAGACTTTGACATGTTCTACCTATTCCAGTCTTAGGTATACATCTGAAGTGATCTAAGTCAGTGTGTCAGAGGACTAACTACTTAAGCATATTAGCTGACAATTATTTCTAATATCCAAGTTGTAGAACCAGCCTATTTGTCCATTAATAGTTGATAGAGAAAATCATGCTCACATGAGTTTTATTAAGTTGTAAAACATGATTCCATTTATTGGAAAATTTATGTTGAAATCATCATGTTAAATGATAAAGTCCATCTCACAAAAGCAAGTAAATATTACTGTTTTGCCATAATGAAATATAGATTTTAAAATGTTTAAGATGTAATAATAGAAAGGAAAATTATAAGGGCCAGGAAAAAATGACAATAGAGGGCTTAATAGTGGGTGAATATGATTAAAATACATGATGGAAACTTATGAAAATGTTATAAGCCTAGTATTCTGTGCACTAGACTATTAAAGCACAAAACTTCAAATAAAGAAGTATCCTAGAACAACACAAAAAGCTTTAATACCTAACTCTGAAATATTTGAGTCTACTTTAATGACCAGGTGGACTACATTACCTGGTCTCCTTGAAAACCTCTTGTCTACATAAACCGAAGGGGTAACTGTGAGCAAGTTCCAAATAACTCTTTGTCAAACAAGAAAATTAAGATTACCTGAGCTGTATCACTAAACACCCTGTGAGATTCCTTCATTTCACTTTATTTGAATGAATCTCTCATCTACAGCACTTTATTTGTACGATAAAGTTAATTCTTATTTCTAATTTGTGTGTGTGTGTGTGTGTGTGTGTGTGTGTGTGCATTCATGGTTTTATTTCTTTAGCATGAGTACTCAAGAGCACAGTGGTTGCTGCATGTCTACTCTATGTTACTTTAGTAGGATCTTTCCCCTCTGTATTCTGGATCCTCCTTTGCACCTCCACCAGCCCTGTGTGAGTGACTCCACCTCCCCAGAGCCTCCTCAACAAGCTCTGCTATTGCTGATTGTCATCCCTGTTTCCTTTAATCTTTACAATTCTGAGTGCTATGTGGTAATTTCTCATTAAAGTTTTAATTAGCATTTCCCTGATGGCTAATGATGCTAACTATCATTTCAACTGTGTCCTAGTCACCTGTTTTTTTCTCATATGTGTGTGTGTATTCAATATATATTGAATGTCTTTTTTTTTTCAGTTTTTCTACACAGGGTATAGAAATCCTTGGCTATCCTGGACTCACTTTGTAGATTAGGCTGCCTTGAACTCACAGAGATCCACATGGCTCTGCCTTCCGAGTGCTAGAATATGTTTTTATATTTTTAATGTTTATTTATAACTTCAAGTTACATCTCCATCACAGTCCCCTCCATCCACCCCTCCTGCCCCCACCCTCCCTACCTTTTCCCCTTCTCCCAGAACTAATAATTCTTTTTTGAATAATCAGACCACAATTATGAAAATTATAAGGTATAACATACATTTCCAGTGTCCACTCCATACATATTTGGCAACTGATATTAATATTCTATTATCTATCTATCTGCATGAGTTTAAAATTCTGTACCTAACTCAGTTTCCATCCTAACTTGCATTACCAACTTAAAAACATTTTCTTAGACCTAGAATATCCTTTTAATTTCTAAACAACTTAAATTTTAACTGTGAGACTATAACTATCTAGTCTTCAACCATATCAGAGACCAGAGAAGGATAAATATATCTGATTATACAGGAAGTGCAGAGCCAGCAGCTTCCAAAACTAAGAAATGACAGACAGCTGGCTGCCTGGACAGTCCCCAATTTCTCTACATACATTAGAGCATCTATCTTCAGCCTCTTGGGCCAGTATCTCTGACAGACATTAATTGTAAAGTGGGAATTATAAAGGACTTACCTACTCTGTCTTGGCGGAGCTACGCTGTTGACTTACCTGCTTCAAAGTTTTGTCCTTTTCAGACCGCATTGTGTCTATGGTTAAAGCAAGGGATTTTTCTTGCCCACTGACAGGCTTGACACTAATGCAACCTTCTTCAAATGGATTTTTAATGAAACATCTATTCTTTCAATTATTTTGTTTTTAAAGCATTCTGTTAACATGACATATGTACTTGTCTGTTTTGCTCCTAGATGCACAATTTCAATTGCACACACAACAATTATGTGTTTGTTGGTGTGTGATCAATGGCCAGAGATCCTTCTTAGTTGTCTATTCTCCATCTAACTTTTTTGAGACAGTCTCATAGTGAACCCAAAGCTCACAGACTGACAAAGTTGGCTTGCCAACAACCTCTTGGAATCCTTCTGTCTATACTAATCACTGTTTTAATTACATGTAAGAACTGCTGAACATGGAGTTTAAATATGATCTGGGGATCCAACTGATATCCCCATTCTTAGAGAAAGAACACATTCATCACAGAACCACCTTCCAAGTCCTGGATTTATTTATTTCTAAATCCACTTAGTGGATCAACTGTGACTCTGTTCCAGGTTCTTATGCATTCTGGGCCACACTTCTATTGTGTATGTCTTCTCATTCAATGAATTAGGCTAAATGAAATGCTGTGCAATGAGCCTCATTGTCTTTATATTATTGGAGATGCTAATTAAACAAAAATACTTAAGGAAAACTGAATCTGGTGATTTTTTTTCCAGGAAACTCACTTTTAACTAACATGATTTGTCAAACTGTTTTAAGTTTAAGCTCAGGCAGTTTACCTTCACCAAGCTCCATTTTAAAGTTAAGTCCTTGGCTTTTATTGAAAGTCACTACCAGAATGAGCAACATAAAGGTGCTATTTTAGTAACAATAACCATGTTATTGCAGACATTACTGCACTGAAATTCTCTCGGTAAGGTCACACATAAGAAATCTATTAGAATTCAGTCATGTAAAAAGTGTTATTTCTTTGACTAATGGAAATATTTACCCTCTGAATTATGTACTATTTTGTGTTGCCTGTAGGAAACGTATATCAAGTTTGAATGTCAATACTGAAATTATTTTGCTCATTAAAGTTAGCAATGCTGAGATTCATTCTACTTGACTCTATTTATTTTCTATTGATACATTATTGTTAACTGTAACAGATTTTAGAAATCTCTTCTTTCCTTCTCCTTTCCTTTCCTTCTTCTCCTTCCCCCCATTCCCTTTTTTCTTCCATTCCTTCTCTCGCTCCCCCTCTCTCTGTATTTTTAAAAGATTATCAGCATAAACTTTCTATATTTTCTAAAACATAATTGACATTTTAAAGTGTCAAATATATTTCAGTAATTTCTTCTCCTATGAAAAGTCCAAATGACATAATAATGACAAATGATCCCTGCATTCTTCTCTTTTATGAAACAAGGTTATTATTTTCAATATGATAAGTGTCATTAAATATTTCCAGGAAAAAGTTTATGAATGCAATGTCTTTAGGAAAAACACTGTTAATAGCTGTTAAAATGGAAGCTATTATGAACTATAAATTATATTCATGGCAATTCCAATGGCCACCCCTTTCTTTGAGAGTCTTCAATGATTAAATTATTTTAAATTATGAAAGGAGACAAGGATAAAAGTGATTCAGTGGTCTTGAAGAGTATAAGAAAGATTGGGAAAATACAAAGCAACTCTAGATGGAAAATTTTGTCAACTACAAACATGGAATATATTTTGTTGATTTTTATATCCACTGGAAATTTCAGGTTTCTCTATTTTTTCACCTCTATAGTAATGTACAATATAAACACACATTACAGTATGTGCATATCTAGAGTAAAAGATACATAAATGTTTGCCTATGTCCAGTTCATTACCTGAGTTATTACATATAGCATCTAATTATGTCTAAGCACATAAGCTTTTCCCACCTTTCGAGAAGTAATCACTGACTGAGTCCTTTGACAAGTATTAGTTATTAATTAATTAATAGAGATATATACTTAAGTGTGTGTTGTTTCATTTGATATTTTGTTTGTGGATTTTCATTTATTAAGAAGTCCAGTGGCTTATCTTTATTCATATCCAATATTGCACAAGCTCGCTGTACCATACTTTGGTAGTATTCCATTACTGAAACTTGTTTAGGTTGTTTATTTCTGTTTGTTAATTCTTGTTCGTTTTTTAATTAAAAATTTTTGAAAAATTCATACATGAGTATTATGTTTACATCATTTACCTCCTTTTCTGCCTTCAACTCTTCCTGTACCTTGCTCATATTAATGATCTCTTTTTTAAAAAGTGTTTATTGTTATTCTTTTGTATATGAGCTTAAGTCTAAACACTTGTGGATATGTTTTTTTGTGGGGGGCTTATCTGGAGAAAGCTGAACATGTCTCTCTCAATAGCCATCACTTGCCATCAGTTGACTGCACCTCAATGGTAGTTTGCTGCATTTACACTACCAGACATCAATTGCTTCCTATTAACAGGCCTTAAGTACAGCTGGATGGCTGTCAGTTATTCCCAGGAGCGAAATGCTAGTATTGAACACCTGAGGATATTTTGCCATGCTAGTTTTTGTTACAGTTTGTAGTAATAGTAGTATTGTATGCTTTCCTTCCTTGGAAGCTTGCTTATGTACACTGAGACATTATGAGAGCAAATCTTAAAGGAAGTAGATGTCAAAGTAAGGCCCAGCTCAATTACTTCAATTTCTGTGTCAGAAGTGTGTGATAACTTCAGCAATAGGATGTTACCTCTAAGCATGGTGAGACAACTAAGGGCAACAGCAACAGAGGATACTGCTTTGGGAGGCTTTGGTCTCCTCTGACCAATGATTCAAAGAGACAAAGGTCTAATAAAGACTCCATCTAAGACTGGCAAGGAGGCTGTGTGTAAGATCCTACTACCAAATAGGAAAACCTGAGTTGGATCTGTGAGTCACTCAAGGTGGAAGGAGAGAACTGATTCCAACACATTTTCTTCTGATTTACTTATGTGTGCCCTCAGATAATTCTGTGTATTACACACCACAATCAACCTGCATGCCCGGACATAATTGTGAGACACCCACACATAGTAAATAAAAGTGTAGTCTTTTAAAAATCTACATTGATTATTGTTGTTTTGTTTTGCATCTCTAAATCACTTTTTACTGATGTCATTCAATGTAAGAATCTATGTTCTTGAATATATACAAATATATTATTGTAAGTCTTAATTTTAAATCAATTATTAATATGTAATATCTTTTCTCCAGTAATACTTATTTCCCTTAAAATATTAATTAGTGAACATTATATAGCCATACCAGTTTTCTCTGAATATATATATATATCACATATTTTTATTAATTTATTCTGTATATTTCATAGCCATCAAGAAGCAGGTGTAGTTGGAGTGTATGTCCACACATATGCATGTTAACAGTGGTTGTCTCTTTATCTGAATATTTATTTAACTCATGCTGAATAGTGTTACTGATCCTATTGTATTTTATATAGTTTTGTACTATTTTGCAAATTTATTTTGTTTATTAACTAATATTGTCTCTTCATGCATCACCACTTTGTCTTAAATTTATATTTTTTATTCATTTAAGATTCTATTGTATCTTAAAGATTTAATAATGTGTTCTAAAATTATATTAGTGAGTTCACAGTACAGTGGAAAATTAGAACAATTTACCTTGAAATGTGAACTACACCACTTTCCTAGTCCTGTAAATGTTATGTACCCCCTTAAAAACATGTAATGCTTCCAATGCTTTGCCTTGGTGTCATATGTCTACAGCTATTTTCACAAAAATCAATTAAATATTTATACTTATGTCATTTTCCAATTCCTGATTCTTTTAAATATGACAATCTCTGTTCAATGTCATATATCTTGCAGTCTGAGTAATCAGTACCTAGTTCTCTTATCTTTATTAGATAATATATTATGTCATTTTTTTCTTGAACATGATGTTATTGTACAGTTTTGAGAATGGTAAGAATTTCATCATTCATCATCATTTTAAACAGACAATCATTCTATCATCTTCAGACTATTCTCAGCTCAGCCTTCCCAATAGAGAACTCTGTTTCCTTGGACTCCTGTAAAGATTTTCTCTTTGTTTCCCAGTAATTATTTTACTATGCTGTATTTAGGTGTATTTGTCTTTGTAAATCCTTTTGTGTTTCTATATGTCTCATATCAGGTGTCAGAAAACACATTTTCTGTGTTCACCTTTTCATGAGGAGGAGTTAACAGCAATATATTTAGATCATCTGTCAGGAATCATAGTCCACAGTAATATGGTACAGACCACATCAACCAAAGAAAGTTAGGTAGAGGAAGCCTTCTGTAAGTTGTGTATTGAGGTAGAGGATGTGGCTTTGGTTGGGAATCTTGTCATGAAGCATGAGAAACTGAGTTTGCTCTCCAGGACCCCCATACTAACTCCTAGCTCTATGTGCACAACACCAATCCCAGGCTTGGAGAGACAATTACTAGAAGATCCACAAGGGTCCCTGGCCAATAACCTAGGGAAACTGGCAAGCTCCGGGTTCAGTAAGAGATTATATAAAACATTAAGATGGAGAACCATTGAGGAATACAACTGACCTCAACTTCTCGATGCCACATGCATAGACATACATGTTTGCACACAGGCCCACACACCCATGTAAACATCAACATAAAAATAACCAAACTAGCAGAAAAACCACTGTGTATTTTCCTTCTTTTTTTCTTATGGATATCATATATCTACAGCATGAATCATTAGTATTTATTTTTGATTCACATAATTACTAAGTCCTTGGTGGTATTCCTTAGTCCACAATTTATAAATGAACATGCAGAAAACTATTGGATTTTTAAATAACCTTATGCACTGGAGCTGGGCAGATCTTAGCCCTCTAAGATAGCTTTCTATTCTATTGCCCAGCCAAAAATCCTATAAATCCTTGCACACATTTCATTTGGTCTGGTCCTCTGAGAAGGCTTCTATTGGCCATGTATGCTTCTTTTCCGTGATCATCTGCTAACCACAAGCCCTGAACCCAAGCTCCCTGTAACTCTCTTCTTCCCAGTCACAGGCTTCAGTTCTTTTTTAAATTAAATTAGGTAGAGCAAAGTTTACACTACAAAGACAGATGTATGTGAAAATGTACCCATTTGGAGTGTAACCAGATTAGGGAGGCCAGTAATTACATTTAAAAGCATTAGCAGGGTAAGACAACAACAAATATCATATATATTAGACTGGCGAATTTCTGTACATATTTAATGTGCTTTACTTATTTTTATTTCTTTTTTCACTATGTGCTTCATTTTGAAAAAATTCTCATAATGGATAATAAATTATTTAATATGATATTGGATTTTTTCCCACTGAGGTATGACAATTTTGTAATTATATATTGTGAATTAGCTTGCATATATAAGCTTTAATATTCCTCATTTTATGCAGTTTATCCACATTATCCTACACTTGTAAAACTTTTATATTCTAGAATAGTTGTTTAATACATATTATATTCGATATATGCATAATATATAATTATACATGCATATATGTTGAATGTATGTAAATGTGTATATAAATATACAAACTCACACACATATATATGTGGGTGTGTATATGTATATGTATGTATGTATGTATGTGTATATATATCATCCTCCCTATGCTTGTTTTTGTTGCTGTTTTCATTTTTCCTTTAAAATTGACCCCTTTTTTGGATGCCTGTATTCTAGAGATTTCATGCAAGATATTTTACATGATAAGAATACGAATGTTGTTGATGGTAGTATTTTTCATCAGAAAGGGATATCATTTTGCTTTCAGTGAGTCAGCAGCTATTACTAACAAAGGATTTTTCTTACATCAGACTGCCTTGTAATTTCATGAAATGTCATTGTAGCTTTGATTTCTCAGGTGTGCAAGCCCTGAACTTTTCTTAAGAGCATAGCTGCTTTTGTTTCCTCCAGTCTGAGACACTTAGGGGGTCTCAGATGTGCCCTTTAAAACTTTTGGTGTTGGAAGCTTTAGTTCTTCTTCATAGGCTGAAAATGTGGTGATTTCATTTTTAAAGCAATTTTTTCTTTTCACTCATTTTTCTTTTTTCTCTTTTAAAAATGCTGAGGTTATAGTATAATTACAACTTTACTCCCTTTCTTCCACCCAAATCCTTCCATTACACTTCCCTGCTCTTATCCAAATTCATAACATTTTTTTTCACTAAAGGAGCTTTGACTATCATCTCAGAGCAGCTATGCTACTCTCACTGCATTTCAGCTGCTAAACACCACACACTTCAGCAGATTTCACCATCCGTACAGACAGTTCCCTTACACCTCAGGGAACTTGCAAAAGAGAAAGGGGATAGAATCTAAGAGCTGAAGGAGATGGACAACACCAAGGGAAACAAGGCCTTCTAAGCATAATATGAGCACTGCTCATACAAACTCACGAGTCTGAGGCACTGTGCACAGGGCCTGAATGGTTCTGCACCAGATGGGGTCCTACAGCTGGAAAGAAAAGTACACAAATGTCCCTGTCTATATCTCAAATGTATTCTCCAACTGCAGTGAAAATTGAGCTTCCTTCAAAGGAGTCTCACTGAAAAACAAATTATATTTAAAGGTAAACTGCATGCTAAGCAGTAGATAGCCAATAGAAATAAACTCAACTGAATCTTTGGAGGTTTCTTGTCTCATAATGCCCTATCAGGACTTTTTTCTTTTTTAAAATTTTATATTTAAAAAAATTATTTAATATTTTTCCTTCTCTTTTTCCCATGACTGGTCCATTATGTAGATGTTAAGGTTTCCAGTTTTATATTTTTATGTGATTCTTGAATTTGCAAAAAAGTAAGTTCCTGAGTTTCTATATATTTCTTGTACCTTTTCTTTGGCTCTTTTCCTTCTGTTTGTTTGCTTTGCTTAATCCAATGTGTTTTAATTTTAATATATTATTTTTCATTTTATTATCCCTTAGAAGTTTGTTTGTTTTCTAAAGAAAGACAGAAAGAGGCTGAAATCCAGAACTGAGGGGAGGTATAGAGGTGTTGGAGAGAGTAGAGGAAGAGAACCATAATCAGGATATATTATATTTTTTAAAAATCTATTTTCAATAAAAGAAAAAATACCATGCTACTCACAAAGTAAGTACATGCATCCTCTTCCCAGTGAGCTAGCATTCTATTGATGGACTAACACCACTAAGAAAACCCCCAGATGAAGGAAAAAGAAGTGTAGGGAAAGGCATAGTGGGAGGTATCTATCTTGGAAAGCAGCCAAGTGTCCAGACTACAACTTGGTGGTTGAGCGCTCCCTCTCACTCATGAGACACTTGATACAGTTCATAACGCTAACAAAACCAACAACCAACCAAACAAGCAAACAAAATAAACAAACAAAAAACTAGTGAAAGCCTAAATACTATCAAAATAGCAATGACAGAAGGAATTAGAGAATATTCAAGTTTCATTGATGTGCAGATGGTATCACAAAACAATAAAATAATACATTTGACAACAAATCAAAAGCATGTTAGTATGCATTAACAAAACTCTAATGAAAGAAATCCATGAAATCTAGCATCCTTTACATTCAAAGACTGGAAGACAGTTGGCAAAGCTTTCAGTACTTTCTAAATCTCCTCTAAGTTATTATACATACTCATAATAAAATTCTGGACACTTTGTTTATCTGCAAGATTGTACAACCTTGGGGCTGCAGAAGTGGTTCAGCAATTGAGAGGAACTGTGGCTTTTGAAGAGGCTACAAGTTCAGTTGCCAGAACCAACGGAGCTTTTAAAAACTGCCTCAAGTTCCAACTCCAGGCATCTGACAGCCGCTAGTGGCTTCAGTGGGTGCTGGAACACATACACACACACACACACACACACACACACACACACACACACAACACAAACATAGAAATATAAATAAAATTATTCCTTTAGTTAAGATAATAAATATATATGTATTAAGATAATAAAAAAGAAATATTGACAAGCTGTTAAAAAATAAACTGCAAATTTCAAAAATTATTGCTATTCTGTGCATCTAAGAAGAGCCTGATGATGAATGAACACACATTAGACCAGGGCCTAAGAACTGAGGATCAATAATAAAACTCTTTTCCAGGGAGTTGGCTTTCAACCAAGGTACAATATTAATCCAACTCATAGAGGAGTAGTGGACTGAGTTGTTGGGCAACACTGGGCAACTGGGGAGATCCAGAAAGAGGATTAATGTTCACAAAATGGTCTGAGGTCAGATCACTGGACAGTTTGTGAAAAAGAAATCATGAGATGCTTTAAACAAGGGAAAAAAAGAAACAATTGAAGTTCATATTTGAGAAGCTAGCTAGACTGATACAAATAGGGTAGCTAGATTATATGTGTGTGTGTTTATGCATGTATACAAACGTGTGTGTTTCTATATTTTATATATGTGTGTGTACTCTCAAATGTGAACAAAGTCATTGTTATCCCATCTTGCTCTCTTGGCTTTCTTTCTCACTGTAAAAATTAATCTCTGCTAAGCAAAGAGAATGTTAAAAATAGAAAACTGACCACATCACTATTGCTTAAATTATATTGATCATTTGTCACTTCATTTAGTAAATTAGCTTTCACCCTGAAGTTTAAACCTCTGCATTTGAGACTTACTCTCTAATTCCCAGCAACAGAGTCATTTCATGCCCACAGGATTTGTGTGTGCTTGCAGTTCTTCCTTGGCTGTCCTTCCTGCAGAGCTCCTCCTACCTACCTTTCTTTGGTTGATAAAGTCTGTACCAAATGATCACTGCGGATGATTGCACCTGACAGCTGATCTAAATATATGAGTGTTGACTCCTCCTCATGTCTAACTGAATTCAGAAATTGTGTTTTCTGGCACTTCAGTGATTAATGTCTGTCTTGATATGAGATACAATAAAGTTTTATTATAGTACAAGTGGGTAGTTTTTTTTCATATAAAAAGGACAGTCCATCTCTGGTCAATATTTCTTACACTGCCTTGTTTTGATGTTTTCATAACCTTTAATAATATAAAGCATTTTTCTTCTGGCTTTATTTTTATTTCCTTTTCCCACACAGTGACTTGCAAAATGGCTGGCATCAGGTTGATACTTAATAAATATGTGTGAAAGAATGAAAATTAAAACTTGTTTTTAGTCTTGTACACAATACAATCAAATGGTATGTCTCCTAATTAAGCAAATTCAATCGCCATTTCACTAGTGCAGATATCAGGGTAACAAAAATGTTCTTCCTAGCATTATTTTCCCTAAAGCATTCTGTCCTTCCTAAATGGAAAAGATAAGGTCTTTGGAATTTGTGATAAAACTTAACTAAGATGTGTCACAGAATACCATGACTGACTTCAGCAAGATGTTTGTGGAGGAATTAGTAATAATTTTATCAGAATATGAGCTGTGCTAGAACAAAAGATGGGGAAAGTTGCTGGGGCATGGAAATAGCGGTGACTATATGTGAATTACTGCAAAACAGAGAAGACTTATTATTAGCATATAAATAATAGAATATAATGTATACTTTTATTTTTGTAAAATAGAATAGATAAAATAGAAACAAAAAATATTTGTCTTTAAAGACCAGTAGGAAAGATTGATAATCCTACTAAGTAAAACAACAACAAAAAAAAAAGTTGGCCATTTTTTTTAACTAAGTATTTTTACTAGTAAAAGAAAAAGATATGTTTCAAATATTGACATCTTATTTTCATGAAAGAATTCTGCTATTACCTTATTTCCAAAGAGTCTCTACTCTCCTGACTTTGAACTATGAATACAAATATTTCATGCTGAATAAAACACACCTCTATCTCTCATGACAATTTCCAGGTCTTTAGGTTTGTGTTCTGTGCCAGTAGTACACACACACACACACACACACACACACACACACACACACACACACAGAGAGAGAGAGAGAGAGAGAGAGAGAGAGAGAGAGAGAGAGAGAGAGAGAGAGAGAGAGAGAGAGCTGTCTTTGCTGTCCTCCTCAGGTACTTGGATCTGCTGTGCTGGGATGAGAAGAGTATTAGAAGAGACAGTCTTCTCTGTAGCACTAATTCTTCAAGCACTCTTCTATCTCACAATTCATTTATTCTCTCTTAGTTTTAGGTTCAGATTACTGGTTCCTGTTAAAATGTTCTCAGTGATTATTATTGAAATTCCATCAAATCTATAGGATAGTTAGGGGGAAATTTCAGATGAATAGTATTTAGCTTTTAGTCCATGGTACCTTTATTTCAAGCCTTTAGCCTAGATCAATATAAGATGTGCTTTGCTCAGTACTTAAAACTTATTTAATTATGTTTTTTTAATTTTAAAAACCAACTTAACTTCAATTTTAAATACACATGCCTGTTATTCTGCTTAATTTTTGTATTAGGTCATAAATTTGTTGTTGATCTTTTGTGATTTTCTATGCTATCATTCTGCTACTGATGAGCATTAACACATGCTTTCTCAATCCTTACACCTTTTATATATTTTGCTGTGTCTTTTACCTTCCAGTTTAGTGTGACAAAGATCTGATGAGAGGGCTCAGCAGGTTAAGCAACTTACTACTCTTGTGGACCAGGGTCAATTTTCCCAGAACCTACATGGTAGACCACAATTTTCTAACTACAGTCCCAGAAGTTGCAATGCCTTCTTTCTGCAGTTACAGAAAGCACATGTTGCTCATACACATTTGAGGGCAAAATAAGTGTTAATCTTTAAATATTTCCAGAATATATAAAATTAAACTTACAACTTACTTTAAATAATACAAGCATTGTACTACTATCAAGTGTTGATAGTGACACATGCACATATACACACATAAACACACACATACACACACACAAATACATACACAGAGACACACACACAGGCACGCACACACTCACTCACACACACAGTGCACACAAAGTATTTGGAGAGAGTGCAATGATACTTTTCAGTACTCAATCATAAACAAAATATTAGCAAACACATTCTAACACCATATTAGAAAATTATTCATCATAAATTGTACAAGAACACATGTGATAGTTTTGAATGAGACGCAAACTCAATTTAGAGATAACATGATAGTATACATGGAAATCCATTGAGAATAAATAATGTGGCTATATTAAAAATAAAAATTCAATAAAATTACAGTGTGTAATATTAGCATCTAAAGCTGAACTGTTCCTGGGCAGAAATAAGTATTAGTTAGGTAATAAAACTGATTAAATAATGACGATAGTAATAAAATTTTAGGGAATAAAGTTAGTAAGAAATCTTAAAAAAAGAATATCAAACACTCTGGAAAGTCACAAAAGTAGCTTGAAGAAACTGAAAGAAATTCCTTCTTCTTAATTAAAAATGGCCTCATATTTTAAGTGTATGTATCCTTACATTTACTTCTAAGTTGAATGTAATTTAACCAAAATATCTAACCAGGTTTTTGTGTTGTTGTAGCAATCAGAAATCATAAATATCATATGAAATAAACATATATAGAGTTGCTATTAAAAGATTGATAAGAAAGAGTACAGAGAAATGATTATGTTCCAAGATGACAAAGCCTATTTCAATACAATTGAAGAGAAATAAGGATATACTTGAGTAGATCCTAACTAATAGAATAAAACAGAAAGCCTTCAAAGTGAGCCAGTCTCACTTAGAAACAGTATATGGGGCAGATGTTGTGGGTCACATCTGTAGTCTCAGCATTAGGGAAGGATTATCATAAGTTAGAGTTTTCATTCTTTTGGATAAATGTCCTGATATTTATTAGCTGTGCTGAATGATAGTTGCATGCATGATTCATTTAAAAAAGAAAATGAAAAATTACTTTTTAGAACATTGCAAAATGTTTAACCCTACTAGCAATATGGTTTCTCTGAATCCTAACCTTTATCTGTTGAAACCTTACTTTTATACTTAGCCACTTCGAAACCTCTGGTTTAAATTTGCTTCTTTCATAAAGGCGTGATGCTTTTAAATAACATGTTGTATTTTATCTACCTGAATGCTAATTCTTAATATTTTCATGTTCTTTTCTTATCATTAAATTGTGCTGCTTGCAAAATATCAAGTTTTATTAGATCTTTCTATATTTGGTATCCTTGACATTTTAGCTTTTTAAGTATTATATATATTTCCATGGTATAGTTTTCTGTATTGTCTTAACAAGCCAATATTCTAATGAAATATAGAGGAGATTCAATATATTGATTTTTCTTTTTTCCCTTTCCCTGTCATGCTTCTGCTGTCAGGCTGTAAAGATTTTGTCTCTCTCAAATCCTGAAAATTTACATTTTTGTAAAAGGTTTTTACAGATTAGGTTTAGGACTGCATTTATTTTGAGTTGATTTTCATACAACTATGACATTTCAAAGGTCTTTTTTCCTCTCTTATTTCTACTTGTTCTAGCATCACTTTTTTAAAAAGAATTTTTACCTACTGAATTTATTTTCTATCCCCCCCCCCCCCCCCCCCCAAAAAAAAACCTAAGAAAATTCCAAAGAATAAATAGAGAGTATCCAAGAAGCTAATTATATCTCAGGAAGCCTGCCAGATCCTTCACCATTTCCTTTCTTCCCAGCCCCTGATAGAGGCATGAGTTCAATGTTTACAAGGAAGTGTAGGGACTGAATGGAGAGAGGATTTCATGAAGTAAAAAACCTGGTCTTCCAAGATTAAGACTCTGAATTCTAGCAACTTGTAGGATCTTGTATTTCTGGGACCATATTGACATGCTGTTTTTTCTGGCTGCAGCCCTGCCGATTTATGATACACTTATAGAGAGATTCTACTTCCAGCCTGGCCTTAGAACTGTAACATCTATTTTCATATGAGAACCACAGTTACTGTAGTCATGCATAGATTTTCATCTGTGCCTTAGTGGTTAACCCTTTATAATATACACAGCATTTTTCATCTGTACCTTGCATAGTGGTCTTATTATCGATATCCCCACTCTCTTGCTTCATATATTCATATGAAGCTTCTTAGGCTTAGGCGATTTACTTAAAGTTACATAGTGGATAATGGTAAAATGTAGTAGTAGACATTCCTCTTATTAATACAGAGATAAACAAAGGTATTTCTCTTAATTTTCAATTAAGTAGGTTTGCTTTAATGAAGAATGAATTTCCACCTAGATTCTGCGTCTATTCCCAAATATACAAGGCATGTGACAAGGGATCTCTAGTTTAGGAAAGTAGTTAGTTAAACCACCACAATTCGCTTCTAACTACAAAATCTTCAAGTGCTGATCTCTGTGCAATGAGTGGTTTGAATTGGTTTCTAGATAAGACCCTGAGCCTACTAGGCAAACAATGCAAAAAGTTTAACTTAGACACTCATCAATTAGACTTGCTGCTCATAACAGGAAATTAAACGGGGGAAAAAAATCAATTCCAGGTGTAAATTGTTGAACGGAGATTTTCTTCTTTTTTAATTTGATGCTTCCAGAGTGAGTACTTTCACTCTCTTAGGCTGATCCAATCTCCTTTATTTGATTGATTGTTCAATCTATTGAAGAGTGAGGCGTTCACTTCAGCCTGAATCCCCAGCAGCAAGGTCAGTGGACAATGAATCCTCCCCTAAAAGGCTGGGGGTCTGTGTGGAAGAGCTGCCATCCAGCAGTCGCTTTTTGAGTATGCAGAAGGCATTGGCTCAGCCTGAAGCTGGCAGTTGGTACACACACACACACACACACACACACACACACACACACACACACACCAGCGCTTTATCCTAAAGTGAAGCGGCATTAGTAATTGCATCTCCAGCCTCCTGAGCTGAGACCAGCAGCTCTGCCTGATTCGTCCGAGGAGCAAGAGCAAGAGCAGACCAGTTTCTGAGGCACTGCTAACACGCAGCTGTCACATCAAGTTGCAGACAACCACTTCTTCCCAGCTGTTTCCCTGCTCTGGCAAGAAGACACCCTCTGCCTGGTGCTGCAGGTAAAACCAGTTTCTAGCTATTCTATTTTCTGACCAGATAACCACCTCACCTACTTACAGGTAGGTGCTTGTAGCTTCTTCTTTAGGTGTGGAAAATTTTTATTGCAACATTTATTTTAACTGAGAAACTCTTTTCTGCTGGAAGAGATGGAGCAGAGAGGGACTTGAGAGTTCAGCAGCGATTTTTTTTTGATTAAAGTTTTAGTTCAGATGATAATTCCAGGTCTTCCTCTGATCTTTTCACGTAGACCGAAAATGTGAAACTCAGCCCCGTTTTGTGATTCACAGGTAACTTCACATTTACCTTAAATGTGTGACTCTAACCTTTGAGTTAGTTGGCAATTGTTATGCAACTCTGCACATGTAATTTAAAGAGTTTTACGTTTTCTTTCCTTCTGCCTGGATAAATATGTATCAGCCTTCTAAGAGAAAAGCCAGTGGGTGGGAATTTATCAATTCAAACTCTCCTGTATTTAAAGTGGGGTTATTGAGGCAGGAGGGAAAGTTGCTGAATCACAGTTTAATATTCATGCAAATTACTGTATTTCTCAGAGAGATTCCAATGTCAAATGTCTTTTTCCTCTTTTTTAAATTCTTAAATAGTTCCAGATGCCGTGGCTTTGAAGAAGGGAAGTTTTCAGTTGTTATAAATTAGTTTGTCTTGCTGCAGTTACTATCTTGATAACAGAACAGCATAAAGATTTAACCTAAGGATGTGTTTTCCATGCCAGAATGAGCGAGAATCTAGGTTACATTAAGAGAACTTTTATTTTTCTTTCTCCAAAAAAGCTATAGTTCTATTACCCATGCCTCTTTGCTAGTGTGTACAACTTCTCATGTGTAACATAACTTAACCGTTATATGTGTTTCTATTACCATTAATTTTAACTAAAGAAAATTTTCAGAAATGTTTTCATGCCTGCCTGTCAAGAATCATTTTTGTGTTTTCTTGGACAAGCTTGGTAAGAGATGAATCATTGTGACTAGCCAGATGCGTTGAAATGACCATAAAGGAAATGCTCACAGCCTCTCAGTTCTGTGTTCAAGTCAAGCCCTTGATGCTTCTGCATGAGCCCTGAGTTGGTGGGAGAGGTTTTAGTGGAGTTGCGGTAAGCAGGCAGCTGAAAAAACAAAAGTGCCAGTGACTGTGTGCCTGCTCCCACAGTGCATGTTGCATAGCTACTTGACTTTGGACAGTTTCTATTTGTTATCCTTATGGGAAAATACTTTCACATCATTCTCTTGATGTGGATTTTGAGGTTCTCATATGAAAAGACTTCTCATTGATCTTGAAAGTCAAGAAACCACTTTCCTATCACTCTTGGGGCTAAACTGGAGCCAAAGGACTTTATGTGAGAATCTTCCTGCAAGCTGCCTCTTGGAGGGCAGAAAAGAAATCAGAGTTGCCTTCTTCACTTGTCCTTAGAGTGTAGGGTTGCTAGTCCCTCTGTGGAACTTCATGGAAACTTTCCTTCAATAATGTAAATTTAACACTTATATTTGGTACTACCTTTGTTTTTCATAATATCTGTGGTTTCTATACTGGACATTCATATCTTTATTTAATTAATTTTTTGGTAGAGTCCTGTGGAAAGGCACACCCAGAAAGCATAACTTACCTTTTCTAACAGCACACTTTGACTCATACCTAAACTTGGGATAAACATGCACATATTTATTTCTCCATGATATTATATTACATCATACCTGGCACTAAGGGAATGGCCAGGCTGGTAGAGGGAAGGATGGATTTGAAGTGGAACCTTAGAGAAAGGTAGAACATTCTCTCTTTTTGTTTTTCTCTTGCCAAGTTCTTCCAACTCAGCCAACAATCTAAAAGATCCAAATACATGATTTTTAACAGCCTCTGCTCTGGAGGTGAAAGGAAATTTAATTCTATTTAATGTTATTCTAGACTTTCTAATATGCCAGCCGCCTCCAGTCCACTTATGGTAAACTCCTGGATTTTCTTGCAAGGTTTCAGTCACTCATCCTTCACTCTAACATAGACTTGTGAAACAGGTTAAAAAGTTAGCCAGACGTTTGCACATTACAGATTGCCATTCAGAGCTGCCTTTGCTGGGAGGGAATAAATTTCATTTTGTTTGGAGCTAGAAGGAATGACTCCTCAGTCATTGTGGTAGCTCCAAGTCAACTTCCTTGATGCCATTACTTAGGGAGCATGACAAATTAGTGATGATGGAGTATTGTTATGAAATAAGACAATAAAAAATGGCTATTGTAACGTTAAGAAGACAAGTCATCAATGAATATCAATATCCAGTACTGTTCTATAACATATATTTCAGTTCTTCCCAACCAGTGGGGTAGAATGCCACATATAGAGTACATTATTGTCAATATGCATTTTGACTTTAAGAATTTTGCTGACCAAGCAAAAGAAAGTGAAGGAAAAGTACCAGAAATCTCTATCCGCTTTTATGAAATGCAGACAGGTGCTGAGTACTGAGAAAACCATGTAGTTTAGTTGCCTCAGTTGCCTCGGATTATGATGTAGCTCTCACAATAGCATATTTTATGCAGTCTTCAGGCCTGTGCTGAGTGAGAGCTGGAAATGTTGAGAAAAGAAATGCTCCACAGTCTCAGTGCTGAAGAGGGTTAAGATCCAGATGGTCAAGCTTTATATAGTAATGCATCAGGGTGGAGAGATGTTACAAGCTTCCACTGCTACTATGCTATTATATTCTCTCCAGTAAATGCAGCTTCGTGAAACCATCTCCGAAAAAAGAAAATCTCCTAAGCTGGGAAAGCAAACTTCTTCGTCATGTTAAACTCCTCATCTTGGTAGACTGCTCTTCGTCTCTGTAGTCCTTAACTATTACATTCTAATGTCAGTGAAGCCAAAATCAGATTTATTGTTACTGTTTTAATTTTAAATTATTTATGTTCTGCCCATGACTCTTCTTACTTCCTTGGTATCTATCACACTTTGGGAATACATTTGGTAACAATGTAAAATGCTCACACCAGAACACTGAATGGTGAGACAGGTCTCCGTCTGTTTTTCTAAGTGTCTCTTTTCTGAAACCTACTTTTCTAATTTTTCTGAGTTTAGGACGACAGTTCTGAGAACTAGTGAGAGGCACGGCTATGTATCTCAGATTCTGCCTCACTCAAGCCTTCATATTTTTCTCTAAAAGAATTTTCTACTTTTTTGTTTTATATTTTCCACTTCTTTTCTATAACCTGGAGTGGGAATGTTTTCTTTTTGCTGGGGCCACAGTGTCCTGCTCTAGCAAAGGTATAGAAAGTGAGCCACCTAGTGGTAACAAAGAGAAATTTTCAAAGTTGTAATTCAGCCAAGTTGAAGGACTAGAAAAGGACATTGCTAATTTTCTGTTAAATTTTTGCATTTCAAATGAAAATTGGAGCTACAAATTCACAATTCTTCAGCATGACATACTATCTGATATGACCTGTCCCTTTCATCTTTACCTTTTGTTTTCTATACGCACACATTTAAAATTTGCCCACATTGTCATACATTAAATGACACATGTGTTACCCACATTAAAACATCTCATCATGCAAGAGGTACTTTGTAAAGAAGGCAGTGGACTTCCACACTCTCCATGGATCATTTATACTGCATTTTGAATAGCTTGTATGTGAACATAATTTAATAGAGCACCATGTCCCTACCTAATGGAATGTATATATATAATCCATACCAATAGAATTATGGGGATAATAATGTCAAGCTGCACACTCACATGCATATACACTTTTATTTTAATGAAAAATATAGGTAAATGTTAGGGGTTAATTTTTAGTATTTGACTTTAGCTGATAGATAAAGCCCATCTTGCAACTGGAAGTATATGTCTCTCTATCTCTCTCTCTCTCTTTCTCTCTCTCTCTCTCTCTCTGTGTATGTGTGTGTCTTGTCTGTGGATCAGAATGTAAGTTCTCAGCTACTACTCTAGCACTATGCTGCCTGCTTGCTATCTCTTGTTGAGGTCACACCTTGGGAGCTGGAATTCTCCCTATGTATGTTACAAGTGTGAAGATACTATGAAGACAAAGGACAATATTATTCTCTCTCACTCTCTCTCTCCTCTTATCTTCTCTCTCTCTTTCTTCCAATAAGGAATAATTGAGTGCCAGTGAAGAATATCACATTAATCAAATTTCAGGTCATTTGCATTTTAAATGAATCAAAAAGAAAATCAATTTTTTGGCTACATGGGAGTTAATTGCATTAATTCCTTAATTTTCTGTTTAATAAAGGTGGCAATCTGAGGGCATACTGGTTAGGACCATGTGTCTGGTTTGTATCTTCTGTTTTGAATTAGCTCTCTGTCTCTCTAGGTGAACCCATTTCATCCATGCAGTTTTCCTACTGAAAACATTTATTTGGACAACCAACTTATGTAAATGAATAATTCTTCTGTCTTAGGAATAACAACAGAATGTCATTGTGTTAAACTTTTTTTTTATATATTGGCTATCTATGGTGTGACATATGAAAGCAAATAGAAATTTATACTTGCTAACATAGCCTGAGGAGGTTATGTTTTATTTGTGTGAGACCTAAAGTGTCAAAACTCAACTGCCTTATCATATTGAAGTCTTAATGTGAAATCCATTTCTCTTGTATTCCTAGGGTGTTGATTCTTATGTCTCTATAAGGAAAGATTAACAAAGAAGAAAGATAGAAAGAAAAAGAAAAAAAGAGAGAGAGAAAAAATATTCAAGTTTCATAGCACTCAAGTATTAAATGTTAGATATACCACAAAAATCTCTAAAAGCTCAATTGAGATTTTTATCTATGTGCTAGCAATTGGAAGTATAATTTTGACTGGGAATTCTTTGATTTTAACAAGCTCATGTATCTTTCTTTGCATACTATAACGTTAGAACTTGACTAGTTTCCCAGATGTATTTGTAATTGTATTAATGTTTTTCAAGCTGATGGTCTATAAAACAATACACATTCACTCATAAAAATAAAAATGAAGGTCTAAAGGAGGCAGAGTCCTGTTTTACTTTTAGTTTAGACTGCTGAATGAAAAAAAAGAAAGAAATGAAAAGGAAAGTAAAGGACATGACTTCTCCTTGGTATGTAGAAGGAGAAAGTGTAGAGGGAGAGCTTATATTAGAGGTCCAGGCAGGGACATCTGGGAGAGTCAAGATTAGACATGACCAGACTAGGCTAGGTCATGTGGGAGAGGGGAACTAAGCGCAGCAGCCAGGAGGCCAAAGGTGCAAAAAAGGTGGGTAACCAAAATATCTACATTATATAGGGAAGAGCCTCAGGGAAAGGGCAGCTCAGCCCTTGGACTGGAAACTTTAGGGCAGAGGGCAGGGTATGCCAGCCAATTCCTGTAACAGGTAGGGGTTGAGGGATGCTGGGAAAACCTGGAGGCCAGGTCTGTTTTATTTTCTTTCCAAAATCTTTGTTTTATTAATATCATTAGGATGTGACATGCCTATAATTAAAATCCTCATTCAGTTTTCTCTTTAAACAATGCTTGGGGAAAAATAAAATGCTTGGGACAGTAATAGGCACAGATTATGAACATTGAAGCTAAAGAAAGTCAAATATGTTCTTAAGTGTAGGAAACCAACATACAAATGGCACAAGACCTTTGAGCCAAAATTCAGCCTGCCTACAAGATATGCCAGGATTAAGATGGAACAGAGATTGGGGGAATGGCAAGCCAATGACTGGCCCAACTCAGTACCCTCCCCATGGGAGAGAGCTAACCCTTGACATTATTAATGGTACTCTGCTATGCTTGCAGAACGGAGCCTAACATAATTGTTCTCTGAGAGGCTCCACCCAGCAATAGATAGAAACAAAGAAGGAGACCCACAAGCAGGTCTGTTTTGATGTGTTGAATAGGCACCTCAGTCTTTTCCCTGGATTGAAACTTAACAGCTGTAATGTATACTAAAGCCTAATGTTCTCTTTCTTTTCCCTCTTTCCTCCTTTCCTCCTATCTAGTATCTTCCTCCTCCTTCTTTCCTTTTTTTTTTTTTTTTTTTGGTTTTTTCAAGACAGGGTCTCTCTCTGTTTCAGCCCTGGCTGCTTTGTAGACCAGGCTGGCCTCGAACTCACAAAGATCCACCTGCCTCTGCCTCCTGAGTGCTGGGATTAAAGGCAAACGCCACCATGCCCAGCCTCCTTCTTTCCTTCTAAGCCATCAATTCTTGTACTTATTTAAGCTCCTAATTTCCTATTTAAGGTGCAGGAGTCTATAGTCAATTTTCACTCTGTATTGTGGTTCATTTGACCAATCAATTCTTTCCCAATTGTTCTCTAAATTATGTAAATTAGACTTTTGATGACCTTGAATATTTTACAGATTCTCTGCATAAATCACTCTGGGTTAAAAAAAATAAACCAACCTGTTTAAGGATCTGGATATTTTGAGGCCTTCATGATTTACTTCAAAGACTGGGGACATTTCACAGTGGCTGTCAATGCTTACTGGGACAACTTGCATGCCCTTCAGGACAGCATATTCCTCAAGATTTTTCCAGTTTCAGAAGAAGTTAATGCCTATCTACTATGTTAATTTTCCCTATGAATGGATATTGTGTCATATGAACTCTTACTGTCTGTACTATAAATTAAAATATATGCTTGATCACTATAACTTATAGAAGCAGTAATTTAGAAAACTATCCTTTTTTGTAATAATACACAATAAATCCTTCTTAAATTGATGATAAATCATCTCACTATATAGTCAGCTAATAATTCCCAGTATTCTGTATGCACTGCACAACTTTGAACAGTTCAAAAGTATATTTTTCTTTTTCTTGCATACTGTAACAACAAAGAACAAGTCAGACTGCTTTCTCATAACATTCACAGAAATCCCCTATAATGGACAGATTACTCATCGATTTCTTTAATTTTAGGTTGATAATTTTCAATTCATTACTGGCTCCTCACAATGACTGTGCCTTAACTTTGCAGTAATAGCAACTTGTTTTCAAACATGTACAGTTTTCCTTAAATGCAGCAAAATCCATATAAAAGTGTGTGTCTGCATGGTGTGTGTGTGTGCAAGATTAATGTGTTTTTTGATGCATATAGATTTGTAATCATGTGAATATATTTCACCTTGATGGTCTATAAAACAACAGAACATAAAACCATAAAAATGAGGAAATACAGGAAATGGAATCCTTTACATAAGTTTAGGCTTTAATGTATACTAAAGACTCTTGTTCTTAAGCTCTCCATATATATATGGAAAAGAAGAAAAAATATGCCCAGTGCTGCTGCCTCACAATATGGAAATTTTGCATGAGAATAACTAGATAGAGTAAACTTCCTTGAAAACTACAAGAATAAATTTTGATTGGAGGGGATTTTGTGTTTTTAGCTTTCCTGGCATGCTCAAGTATGTCTCCTGCCCAATAATAAACTGGATTTTGTCTTAGATTCAAGGAATCTGATATATGGAGCAAAGCAAGCATGGAATCTTTAGCTCAAGACTTATAGAAAACAAGTACAAGGAAAATTGGTTATATAAGAAGAACAAGGAAATAGCATATTAGCTTGTATGTCATATATCCATTAGTAGATTTTTCATATTTGTCTTAAGACTGGAGAAGAAGGTCATATTGAATACAGAAGCAGACACAGGAAACCCACGGCTTCTCTTCCTGATTTTACTGAGTTCCTTCTATTGTAGTAACCTGTCACTAATGGGTCACAAAGCTCTTTTACTTTTCTTAATTTTTGGATCTATATATCAAACTTACTCTGTCCTTCAACTATATCTACTACTGTGGTAAAACAGTAATGCTGAGAAGATCATTATACATGCCACAGATAGAGGCATGCTGAAAGATATGGATAAATTAACTACTTTTACTACTCTAAAGCTATGAGAACAAAGGAAAAATTCTTAAGTGACAATAGCAAACTATGTATGTTAAGACTTCTTCTGTATTGATCTTTGTATATTGATACAAAATTAAGAATATATTTGGCCACAGTGGTATTGACCCTTGTATATTCATGAAAAATTAAAATTGTATTTGGCCACATTGGTATTGATCTTTGTATATTGATACAAAATTAAGGGTAATGCTTTTAAAGGTATTGTATCTAGTAATGCTTAAAAATGAAATGTGAAGTTTTGGCCTTTTGCTACCAACTGTCATAAACTGTTTAGGATAATTAAGAAATGCAAACTAATAGTCATGCAAGCTTGTCATTTTGTTAGGTACTATGACAGTCTATCACAGTTATTTTCTAAGCTAATCAGAAATGAAGTTGCTAAGAGAGAAGCAACATTTGCTTATATAAATATAAGAGATAGATAGAGCATCTTCAAAAACCTCAAGAGATCTGCAGAATATGGCATTCAAAGATTTAACTTAAGATTTTTTTTGATATAGAGACATGTCAGCTCCTGAAAGCACCCCCCTATTGTACTCCAAGTAGAAGATGAGCATTGAAGAATCTCCAGTGGGAGATGGTTGAATTAGTGGCAAGCCTATCTCTTGGCAAGAAAAACCCCTTGTTTCAACTGTAGACAGAATGCTGTCCAAAAGGATAAAACTTGGAAGCAGGTAAGTCAACAGCCTAGCTCTGCCAAGACAGTGTAGGCAAATCCTTCATAATTCCTGCTCTACCATCAATGTCTGTCAGAGAAACGGGGCCAAATGGCTGAAGATTGATGCTGTAATGTATGGAGAAAAAATGGGAACTGTCCAGGCAGCCACTGGTATGCCATTTCTTAGTTTTGGAAGCTGCAGGCCCTGCACTTCCTATATAATCAGATATATTTATCCCTCTCAGGTCTCTGAGGCAGTTGAAGAATAGATAGCTAGAGGCTCATAGTTAAATTTTGAGTTGTTTATGAATCAAGAGGGTGTTCTGGATCTAAGAAGATGTTTTTAAAATTGTGAGGCAAGTTAGTATGAAAGCTGAGTTAGATATAGAACTTTAAACTCATGGAGGTGGTTAGATAGTAGAATGTTAAAGTCAGGTGCCAAATACATATGGACTGGACATTGGGAATGTTTGCTAAGCCATATAGCTCTCATAATTGTGGCCTATTTATTTCTGTTGTTTTGTATTGTATTTATTGTTATAAGAGAAAGAACCATTTGTTAGACTGAAAGGGGGAGCTGTTGGGGGGAAAAGATATACCTTAAACTTTAAAAAAAGGGAAGAGGATGGGGGTTGAGGGAGAAGAGGGTGGGAGGATAGGAGTGGAGGGGAAGTAGGGAGGGGATTGTGATTGAGATGTAACTTGAAGAAATAAAAAACAAATTATAAAAAAAGACTTCTAAAAATAATACTTAAATATTTAAATTTGTCATCTATTTCCTGGCTTATATATTAGAGGCAACTTTTAACAATGCTAATAATTATATGACTAATAATTACCTTTCATGTTGAGCTATTTATTTATACATTTTTTTATAACTATTTTGTGTGTTATGTCTTGTCTGAGTCAACAGTGATGAAATTAATTCATTTCTTCAAGGTCTCTTTCTGATAGATTCTTTTTACCAAAATATTCATAATACTAAAAATTACTGACAAGTTTTTAGCTTACAGTTAGTAATATCTATCTAAAACCCTAAGAATATTACTCTGATTTAAGTTTCTAGAAAAATGCAAGAAGATGTTATTCCTATCTAGTGATATTTTAATCACCATCACCACACAAATTCCCATTGGAATTAGATCTTTGTATGATCTACTGTGGCTTTGTATGGAACAGGTAGGTGACTTTATGAATTAAATACATTCTTACTGACTATACTCTACAAACCCCAAGCCTGTGGTCTCATCCAATTTGCTTAGCCATTCAGCAATGTGTCGTTGATGAATTTAACAAACCAGTGTCTCCCATATTGCCTGATTTTGCATCTAGGATTTTGTAGAAAATAGGGTCCATCATCCTGACAATAATTTCCCATTGACTTAATAATTTACATTAACTATCACCAAGGACATGACTACATGATTCAACTTGCTTCCATCCAATGGGTAAAGAACTATGCCATTCAATACCCTGTCAAATCTTTATTGAAGTTACTTTATCCTAAAATAAGTCTTTAGTAAGGAGATCAAATTAGAGAAAAAATTATGTTATTAAGAACACTTCCTATGAGTTCAGTGAGGATGAAAATAATCATAACTTAATTTGTTTCAATATATGCAAATTCTAATTTTACTAATCTCTTCAAGAATTTTATAATTCAGTGAGTGTCAAACTTTCAAGTCATCTGCCTTCATGAGAGTCACACAGTTTATCATACATGTAAAATAATAACCAAGAGTAGATTTACTGCCACAGCTGACTAACACAAGTATTGTCTCCAACATGTGTTCTGATTTGTCTACCTTTGAGTTGTCACTTACAGGAAGCAATCTCAATTTGCTTCTATGGGAGCAAAACTATGTTTTATAATTTGATTTACACTGGTTTTACTGACAATCAAATCATTAACCAAAGGCAGTGAGGCCATCCCTTCTACATTTTGGATATATTTGTTTATTCTGGGACTTAGCTTTGGAGACTAATATATAGACATCTTTTAAAATTTATTTAAATGTTATTTTTGCTCTAAAACATTCATGAATATTGGAAAATCAGATTATGCCATTCATCATGAATTCATAAAACTTTTGATTTAACCTTCAGTCAAGACCACAGAATAAATAGCTCTGTGTTGTCTTACAATTAATAGTGTACTTGATGAATAAAATATTATTTATGCAACTGAGAATAGTCTAACCCTGTAGAATAGTGAGTTTGAAACTCTGTCTTAATTTTCCTCTGATTTTTGTTTTTGAAAAACATTTAATAAGACATCATAAACCATAAAATGAATTGGTCAGGATAAGCAAAACGGAACAAGTGTTGAACAATAAAATCTTTATCATTCCCCAAATGGTAAAGATCACAGCAGTTTGCCAATAGGTAAAAGTAAATGTGTCTGAAGTTTTTATAATGAAAAATTGGTTGAGGGAGAGGTAGCAAAAATCTTTCAATTTGCTGTTTAAAAAGCAAACTAGAAACACTAAAGTTACAAATTACAGGATTCTAGAAAGATAAAGGTAACATACAACAAATGAATATTACAGTCAATACAAGCATATTGGCTCACTTCTAAAATGTGCTATAATGCTGCATTTCTCCCAAGGGCTGTTCCCTGGAGAAAAGTGAAGAGATATTTCTAAGCTGATGAATATTTGATTTCCCTCCAATTGCATTTCAGTCTGCTGTAGGGAGAAAATATGCAGAATGTGAGCTAGGAGAATATGAGGGGAGTGTGAGCAAGTATAACATAGTGTTACAGGTTGACTAGTATATGAATGGGTAACGATAAGTCCTTTTCCCTAACCCTCTCCCTTAGTATGATTCTTTTCCTCTTTGAAAATGCAAATTAAATGGTATTGTTAAACTACTCAGTGTTCTTTCATACATAGACTGTGATTAGCTTGTGTTGAATTTGTATCACATTGAGCACAATCTTTAGCATATGTCAAAAGACCCCAATATCTGCATTTTCATATTCTCAGTCATGCTTATCAAACCTAATATGTAAGAAAATCTAAAATGAGAGGCTATTGATAGATATATTGATGCTTTCCACCACAGAGCCCTTCACAGGGACAAAGGGTGAGCACACTCAAGAAATAGCTCAGTCTCTTTCTCTTTCTGTTTCTATGCTGTGCATTATTTAAGTCTCTTGCTTGGTTAAGCTTTTGTAGAAGAAGTTCTCCAATCAAATAGGAAAGAGTTTGAAAAATAAGAAGAAAACCTAGCAAGTATTAGAGAATAATTCAGAGGCAAGATTTGCAAATTCAGTATTTGAAACATCTCTCTGCCTGGATAGAAGAAATTAAGGTCAGAGCCAGAATGCAGATGTATTGTGGATGGTCAGAAATATTGCTTACACAGGAGTTGATGTGGTAATCTAACATAATATATGTTAGACAGCCTCAGATAGCTGTAGAAAAATGGACAAGTTACTCATAGGACTCTCCTGCACAATGGAGATACTAACAGCATGTTTCCTTAAAACAAAAGGATGATGGACGCAATGCCTCACTTTCCACTCTCCTGGTAACAGCTCACGGTGTCATCCCCCCCTTTTTTTCACTATCATGACTGCCAAGTGAATTCCTGGGTTGTGGAATATGGTAAAATTGACAGAACTCAGCATGCTGTGGATTGTTCCTGTTTTAATTGTGTATGAAGTAGGTATTTTTTTAACTTTTATTTTATTATCAAGTGAATCATATGAAATTGTATATTCTCTTGATGTTTTTTCCTGATATGAGAAAACTGAGGCCCTAGAATGTTAAAAAAGGAACAAAGCAGTCTAATATATTAACCATGTTTAACTACTAGTTAGTGTTTGAACTGGAACCAAAATCTAAATATCTCTGTTCCCTTTGACTTAGCTACGGGATATTACTCCCTATTTATTGTACTAAAGCTCACACACTACAGAAAGTAGAAACTCTGGGTATAGTCACATATCTGTAGAACGTTTAAATGTTGCTGTTTGATTCATATCATGTTTTTATGCACCAACTGGGTGATTTTATGAGAGTCTCTTGTTACCTGGAGTGAATGCCCCACTGATGTGAACTTGGAAGATCTGCATGTGATGCTACATAGCCCTTCAGAGACAATTACAACTGAATCTTTCTGTTGTTTTAAGAAATGAAAAATATCCCAACTATCCTATTTTACCAATTAAGAGTCAGGAACCAGATGCTGGTGTGAAAGCCTGCTAGCTCAGAGAGGCAGAGAAAGCACCCAGCTACTGTATCTATTCAGCCAGAAACTCTAGAGGAAAAAGCCCAGAGCTAAAAAGCCAACAGCCCAAACTAAAAAGTCACTTCTTCTCCACACTGTGTTAAATACCCTTGAACTCAATGTGCCTCCTTTTTGTCAGATCCACATCACAAGTACTTGTTTACAGTAAACAGAAAGGTCTAGGATTAAAGGCTGAGCCATCCGCAATTAGAAACATGTTTTTGTAGCTTAAAATCTTGGGGTTCACAATGTGACCAAATATTCTGCAACATGATTCAGGAACAGTTAGAGTCTGAGGCATACTAGGAGAACCTGGAGAGCAGGTCCCGGGTCTGAAGCTGAACATCCCAGCCTTTTTTTTTTTTTTTTAATTTTTTAAATAATAAATGAATACGGGTGAAGTGTCATCCTTAGTTATTTCCTGCCAACATTGTGGACATTGATTTTGGAGGTATAAGGGCCAAAAATCTGGAATATTGGTCAAGTCCAGGAAGAGCAGGCTGTTTTACTTGCTGTCCAGGATCTCTGGAACTCTCTACAGGTATGTTCTGCAGGCCCAGTTGAAGCAGTCTGCAAAGTTGCATCAGGGCACCTGCGATTAGCTGTTTTCAGAGCTGTCCTGGTAGCAGAATGCTGTAACATAGAATATCTAGGGATAGAATATAAAGTTAAGTAGTTTATGGAGAAAATATTTTAGTCCCAGGTCTTGGCAGCTGGGGTGGGCTCAAAACCAGGGAAAGAAGGAGGGATCCCAACCCCCCAGTGTCAGGAGCCAAATGCTCTTGAGGCTCCTTCCTTCATGTCCATGGCTATTCTTAGGCCCTTAACATACAGTGTTCAAGCATTGTCAGAAGCTCTCTGAGAAAGGGGTTCAATAAACATGTAAGTTTTCTAAAAAGCTGTCTGCCATTTTGCAAAGTCTATGCTAAAGATGCACCCCAGAGTTGCTTCCTGCTAACACCCAGCTTTTCCTTTCATCTGTTATTATTGACATGGAGTGAAGATTCCCTCATTGCTAATTGCCACTCTTCTTGTTTGACCAGACTTCACACAGAGTCCTATAAAGGTGATATTATTATTCCTGATAAGAGTTTTACAAACTGCCTGACTCAGTTCAAACAATTGTAGACGTTAAAGAAGTTAGATAGTTAATAGAAAACATACAGCTGTATGTAGTAAATCCTCTTCCCAAACATTGTGTATCTCATTAGGAAACAGGCTTGAGACAGATTTATGACTTCAGATAAGCTTTCACTCTAGAGATGATAAAACCAAACTCCAGGTATGCCATAAAACCAATTAAGGACACAATACTCCCCATAAACTCAAGAGATAATGAGATTACCAAAAAATGCCTAAATTTAGTACAAATCTTAATGACAAAATACACAAACTTTTGTTGTAATTCCTTATACCTTGTCAGGTTTGATGCAATATACTGTCCTCTTAAATTTAACTTGTATATAGAAAAGCAATGCTTAACTGAGTGTCTACATATGTGATTGATAAGTGCCCTCCTATTGCATTGATTTTTCCTGTCCTTGTGATAAATGCCTTTGAACCATGAGATAATTCTTCCTTTGATGTAGAGAGCCCTCGCTCAGGGTTGTTGCATCCTAGCTTCGTCCATTTCTTCTTTCTGGCGTGAGTGTGTGAGAGATTCCCTCTGTTCTCATCCCTTTCTTGTTATTTTCATATAATTCATGGATCAGGTAAAAACCTTGGAGCTCCACCATCAAATTCTGAGATAAATTGGTCAAAATGTACTTTAGTCCGTTGAACATTCAGTGGGTGGCCTTCCAGCTAATAGACCAAGCACTTGGCAGTAAATTACAAAACAAAGACTGTTTTACCACTTTCTGGGCTTGCAGCCCCAAACAAAAGAAAAAAGTTGGTCATTTTAACTCTGGTAGTCACCCACAAAAGACTTCCTCTGAGCTACAGAGGAGAAAAGGCATAGGTTTCTATCTATCTATCTATCTATCTATCTATCTATCTATCTATCTATCT
>CAJQZJ010001826.1:28368508-28378935 GCA_907164525.1 Lophiomys imhausi | reverse complement strand
TCTATCTATCTATCTATCTATCTATCTATCTATCTATCTATCTATCTATCTATCTATCTTCCATAGCTAGCTACCTGCAAGGGTCATCAGCCCTTGCAGTCAGGGCCAACAGCCCCTGGAGCAGTCCAGACCTGGAAGATTGTCAGCACTGTGTCCAATCCTAAGACCCCGTGTTGTGTGACAAGGCTGGTCCTTGACACCCCAGGGATAGGCAAATAGGGAAACAGGCTGTTAATTGACAGTACTTATGTGGTCCATTTGACTTCAGATTCAGGTAGATTCCCTGAGGCTTGCAAGAATTTAATTTTACAAAAGGAGAAAAAATTTAGGATGAAAGCTGAAGCATTTTTCATTCCTTTATATATATATATACCGTCGATCACTTTTTTCTTTTCTTTTTTTTTTGTTTTTTTTTTTTTTGAGACAGGGTTTCTCTATGTAACAGCTCTGACTGTCCTGGACTCACTTTGTACATCAGGCTGGCCTCGAACTCACAGTGATCTGCCTGCCTCTGCCTCCCAAGTGCTTGGATTAAAGGCGTGCACCACCACACCCGGCAATCACTTTCTTATCATCCTCCAACCTTAGTTACTTGTATTTAACAACCTTAAAACACCTTATTTACAAAACCTGAAAACACCTTCTCAGACTCCCAAAACTTTCTTAGAAGTTTTCCTTCATTATTTGCATTTTCCAACCTTGAATAAGTTTACACCCTCTGAATTTACTTAAAAATTTACAACCCCAGAACTTTATACACTTTAGAACACTTTATTAGACCTTCGGAACTTACAAAAACTTTCAGAGACATGAATAGCTGTTAGTTTGAGCAATCATTGCAAAACAATTAAAGAAGCAGTAAAAATCTGAAACCTGTTTATAATTTAATATGAAGCCTGTTATTGCTAAGCTGACAAACCTACAGTTAGTCTAGCCTTCAACACCATCATAGATCTGAGAAGGATAAATTATGGCAGGAAGTGTATTCCAGCTGGCCTATGTATAGATTAATATGGCAGAGGTTTACCCATCACCCAGACGGACTTCTCAGTAGGCTCCTATGATGTTGGTGGCATCATGGGCAGAGCCAGTCTCTGGCTATCAGGATCAGAGGATGAGAGATTTTTTCTTTGAGTTAAGAACATGGGAGAGACTGACATCACTTTGTCTTAGACAATCTGGGATAGTCAGCTCTTTGGGTGTCCTGCCTGTCCACAAATTAAGCCTGCGCCTTAGCAGTGGGTTAACCATCAGGGCAGTTTTGCCAAATGGTTAATGTACCATAATCCAGGTGGAGTCCTTTGTTGTTGTGTCCATATCTTCTTGGAGGCCGTTGGGTCACCACTAGAAGCAGGGAATTTTGTAATAAGCTTTTTATTAAATATTTAAATATCATAATCTATAAATCTCTGACAGACTTCAGGACTAGCTTTCCTGGGTTAGACAATCTTTGTTTGTTTGTTTTTTGTTATATGCTCTAAATTGTACCTTGTAGACATAAAACAGGAGACTAGATAAAGCTTAATCTTGTTTGTAATTAACTGTATCAGTTCTTAGCATGACCTCAAATATATTTCTGAACATATTAAAGGATATGATCAGTCATTTATAAGGTGGCTGACTACCAAGTTGCATTTCTTAATTACCCTTAACAGTTTGCAAGAAATAGCAGGTTTAGTAATAATTAAAATAAAGTACCTTTTTTTTTTTTTTTTTTTGCATGGCTTGGTTTATCCAAACAGCACTAAAGCTTAAAAGACAGGGAATCTAGATCAGTCCTGGCAGCACTGAGCAAATATGACTGTGAAGAAGTGTGACCATCCTTATTCAAGATGGAAGGGAAGCCAGGAGTCTGCACCCTCCACCCCACAGTCAAAATGAAAACCAGCCATGTGATCCTGGGGTGGATGAGGAGGTGGAGGCAGCAATGGAGGGCAGTTTGAAAAACAACAGACCAGAAGGATGTAGGATGGCTTTCCAGAGCCAAGCATATGTGTCATGCTGTGGGGAAGGTGGAGGGGCAGGCTATCCAAAAATCTGGATTTAAAATACGATAAATTTTAGTTTCAGACCCGATGATGTCCAATCTCCCAGCTTTTGCCTGGGACCAAAGGCTTGAGAGCACAGTGCTCTGAGCCTTAGTCTGCTGTAAGATACAAGTTGGGGAGTACCTTAAAATGGAGGTCTCCAAATTTGAAAGGCTCGCTGGTGGGAACAAGACCTGGTCTTGTCCCTAAAAGGACAGATTTCCCTGGTGTGGGTACCTCAGGGCCATCTGGTACCTCTCCTAGGCTTCTGGGAGAAGAGATACTCAAGGAGTCCCAAGTCGATCTATAAGGCAGAGAAAAAGACGAGGGCAGGAGCAGCCCCACATGTGTCCAGTGATTTGGCCTGGCCTGCCAGTCTGGGCAGGGCTCAACATTCTCCAAGTCACTGGCCCTAGATATTTTACTCTGTTAATTGGGACATTCTTTGCTGGTGAAATGATCCAATGAAGGCCAAATTAAAATATATAAAACAGGGTTATTGGATATGGGATGGAGAAAGGAAGAGCATACACTTGCAGAGAGAGATATAGATAGAGAGAGAGAGACAGAGAAAGAGAGGGAGAGAGAGCTCAAAGTGTCATGATGATGTAGGAAAAGGTATCTAAGGGAGGGGAGAACATCATAGAGGGTGGGGTCTTCCAGCATACCCTGGAACAGGTAGAGACTGAGGCATGCTGGGAGATCCAGGAGATCAGGTCTAGGTTGTGAAGTCTAATAGCTTGAGCATTAGAAACCTACTAAAAAAGGTTTTTACAATGCTTGCAACTATTGACCTGTGTGTTGAAGAAGAAATCCCCAAGGATGAAAGAATGTGTCAGGTGAATCCCAGGCAGGTCGATTCCATTTGCAGAGACATGAGCTAAGAAAACAAATCCTTTTCTACTCCACATTTCCACGTTTTTTCATATTATACAGGATTAATTTAGGATAGATATAAAGAGTGAGTATACAACATTGCAAAACATAGACAATACTCAAACTTTCTAGATTTTCTATTCCATATTTAGTCATTGAATATATAAACCAAGAAGGGATTTGATCCCCAAAGCTATCTCATATCAATAATGTACTGTGGCAAAATTAATTATCAGGGTGGCAAAGATGAACATTTTCCATCAATGTGTCACCGTTTTGCAATTAAAAGTAATTGGATTTCTTCTTATTAGAAAGAGTAAAGTACTATCATTCCCTTTACTGATGGGTTAAATGCAGTCTTCTTTGTCTGTTCCTTGGGATCACCAACAGTGAACAGGACAGTGGGGAAAGAATTCTTAGAGATAAAGAACAAGGCTCCTCCCAGGAGGTGTAACAGAACCCATCATTATTCTTTCTCACAGCCAGTCAGGGCAAGAAATGAATTATCCGGTCCCCTTTGAAAAATAAGATCTAATGATAACATTCCAACTTTATTCAGCTTCTAAAATATAGTTGTGTCTGGTGACACATATGGTCTTCTATTGTACTTTACTCTCTGTAGCCTGATTTTTAAAAATTATATCATTAAAATTAAAAACAAAAAATATAAAACAAGATGCAGTAATGTTTAGAATATCTAAAAGAGTTGAGGCTAAAAGATAATGCAGAAGAATAAAAGCTATTCCATGATTTAAATTAGTAGATTCATGTTTCTCAAAAAATGGAGTAATTTGGTAACATAATTTTCAGAAATATTCAAACAATTTACCAGGAAGACCTTTGGTAGCTAATATATTTACAGACTATTGCATTAAGTCACAAGTTAAGTTGTGTTGGAAAGTCTAAATTAATTTGTCATTGATTTATTAAAATAAATTGAGTATTGAATAGTCTCAGGATTATATAAAGGTAATTTGATGAAACAGGTCAGGTTAGGTTTTCCTGCTGTCTTGGATAATGAATTTCTTAGATATGGGTGTTCTCTCATCCACCTTCATATATTGTGGTCAAGTACCTTGACTAGGCACATAGCAAGCACAAAGTATACTTTGAAAAAATTAAAGGAAAATTGACATAAACTCAAAGAAATACACTCTCGCTTCATCAAATCATATGGTATCTTATTTGTCTGATACAATTATTGAACATCAAAGAAATGGTTTATTTTTGAGACTGTTTTATCAGTATATCAAAGATCATTACTTTATCTTTTTCAATAAAAATTATTGGAAATCAAATGGAATTTTAGAAAAAAAATACATAACTAGTCAGTGGAAAACTGTGGCTCTGTACAACTTTTAGTTGTTTTGTCTTGTTTGCAGACAGAGGATCAGACCCTTTGTCAGCTGTAGTAAAAATTGAATAAGGTTGAGTCCTGTGTAGAAATCTGAGGTTGACTTCATGATTTAGGGAATAATGAGAAATCATGATGTGATAGATGGATTAAACATGATTCATTTCCAGATAATTTTAAATTGAAAGTTAGTCTTAGAACTTTTAAGAACATCTTAAGACAATGACATAGTAAATGGATCCCAGCATAAATGTGTCAAGGTTATGCCCAAGTTGTTCATTTGTGTGATTATCCACACACCAAAGTTTATTATTCTTACCTACACCTAACAATTTTATTTCATACTGTATAAAAACTATTTTTATATCACTTACTATATGAGGGTTCAAAGATACATTCAACCATATGTTTTTATTTTCTCATAAGTCTCTTTTGGAAAGACTTTCTTTAGAATCAGTGTCTTACATCTGTTTAAGATTTTTTTAGTGAACAAAATGAGAGAATTGGAATAATGTTAAAACTCCCATTTCTAATGTCCCAACATAAAAAAAAAGTTGTTCTAATTTTTAAATAAATATTTTATTTACATAAATATTTTAACATTTATCTGTTTGGTGAGATCACAATTTTCATGTTTTATGCCTTGTAATCTTAACACTTAATATCTTCAATACTTAAAACGTCTTAACAACTGGTTCACAAATTGTATGTTTCATACTGTTTTTTTGACTGTATAGAATGTTGAAAATTCTTAAAGTTAGTTGATTATGTTAGTATTAAAATTAACTATAGATGCAGAAAGACCCAACATCTGAAAACATTTTCCCATCATGCAGTCTAATGACTGTCAAACTTTAGTGTGCATCAGACAGTCAGTATGAGCTTACATAATTAATGTATAGATCCCAATGTTTGATTCTGTAGGTCTGAGTGGAATCTGGTACTTTTATTGTTACTAAATTTACAGTGATGACAATTGTGATGTCTACACTGCTCTGGGGATCACATTTTGAAGATAATTTTCCATGTTTTATTCCTTAATATGGAAGAGTCATGGCCACCTACATTTATAAAACAAGTTTGTACTAAATAGGGGCCAAAATTGTATTCTTATTTAATGCCTAGTCTATGATTTTTTTTTTCAACTAAGTCAGTTTTTACTTTGCTTATGTTCTAGGGTGGATAACTTAGAGACTATGGACTCAGAAATAATCACTGACAAATGAGTCTGTTTGTAATTCTATTTGCATGTATGTTTGTTCATTTCTAAATAGTAAAATTAAAGGGGCTGCTTCAAAGTCTTTAGTTTCTACTTTGACAAACAATTTGACTTTTGTTATTTTGCAATAAATTGAGCTGATATGCTTTAATAGCACTTTTTTTTCCTGAGCCCTTCTCTCTATGTTAAAGGTCTAGTCATGAGCTGTAAATGTCAGTAAGTTTCTAAGATTTCACAGTTTTCAACTGAAACTTTCTAAGATTGATTTTGCATCAAGAGTCCTGAAGTCTGGTTCATGAACGAAGTCACTGTGCACAGGTATGCTTGAGTTGACAGAAGGAAAGTCCAGTGGGAGTTAGGATCATCATTGGAGGATTTCCTTTAGCCAGCTTCTGGGCTTTAATATATGTACACAAGAAATTCACCCACATGAATACCAACAAAAAGAAAATAACTGGTTTGTCATGCTGAAAAGAGAGATTGTTTAAAATAGAGGGAGGAAGAGAGAGAGAGAGAGAGAGAGAGAGAGAGAGAGAGAGAGAGAGAGACTGGGTATGGTGGGATATACCTGTGTAATCCAAGCTGCCCCAGAGACTGAATGAGGATAACAATAAGATCAAGGGTGATCTATTCAATTGTGGTTAAATATACGCTTAATTATGTATCAATATACAAAGATCAATGCCTATGTAGCCCAATACAATCTTAATATTACGTCCATATGCAAGGGTCAATACCATTGTGGCCAACTATAATCTTAATTTTGTATCAATATACAAAGATCAACACCGATGTAATCCAATACAATCTTATTTTTGCACAATAAACAATGGTCAATACCACTTTAGCCAAATAAACTACTAATTTTGTATCAATATACAAAGGTATAAGGGCATATTCAATAATCTGCCCCTTCTTCTTGGACCTTCCTGTGGTATGTCTATATCTCATTTTTCTCAAGCCCATGCACTCCTACATAGGAGAGGAAGAAGGATACAGAAAAGGAAAAGTAGGAAGTCCCTGGGGCTAACCTCCAAAACCCATTAAGATAGGACCATTTATCAGTCTCTTCCCCTAAATATCAGAGTTTTCAGTTATCCTTCAAATAACCAAAAAGAAGGGCGGAGAAACACCTTCCCCACCCTCTGGGCATGGGACGTCGCTCTCTTAAAGTGACTTCCTGCTGATTTGGGCCCTGGTAGACCTGTTTGGGCCCGAACCCAAATGGAAAAAATGGTTAAAAATGTTAGTACACTCCTTATATGTTCAGTCCTTCTGTTCTCAGCTGTTTAGATGACCTAAGGGTTTTGTAGGCAGAAGCTGATCTTGCAGGCTTCACTGAGGTTCCTGCCGGGGCATTGTGTAGAGCTGAGCGGTCCCAGTGACATTGGATTGCTGTGGTGGTTGCAGTCCCCCGATGGAGACAGCTATTGAGGAAGTCTGCCAGGCAGAATCAACTGGGTCACATATTGATACAAATTTAAAGGTAACGCTTCCTAATGGTATCATACCTAGAGATACTTAAAAATAAAATGTGAAGCTCTGACCTCTTGATACCAACCGACTAAAACGGTCTAGGATAGTTAAGTAAAACAAACTCCTAGTCATGCAAACATGTCACTTTGTTAGCTACTATGACAGTCTATCACAGATATTCTCTAAACTACCCAGTAATCAAATTGCTAAGAGACAAGCAACATTTGCTTATCTAAATACAAGAGATGGATAGGGCATCTTCAAAAACCCCAAGAGATCTGCAGAATATGGCATTCAAAGATGTTATCTTAAATCAAGATTTTTTTTGATATCGAGACATATCAGCGCCTGACAGCACCCCCTATTCTACTCCAAGTAGAAGATGAGCATCGAAGAACCTCCACTGTAAGATGGTTGAATTAGTGACAAGCCTATCTCTTGGCATGAAAAAACCCCTTGCACCAACTGCAGACAGACTGCTGTCCAAAAAGGACAAAACTTGGTAGCAGGAAAGTCGACAGCCTAACTCTGCCAAGACAGGGTAGGTAAGTCCTTCATAATCCCTGCTCTACAACAAATGTCTGTCATAGAAACAGGACCCAAAGGCTGAAGACTGATGCAGGAATGTATGGAGAGAAAATGGGAACTGTCCAGGCAGTCATTGGTATGTCCTTTCTTAGTTTTGGAAGCTGCAGGCCCTGCACTTCCTATATAAGCAAATATATTTATCCCTCTCAGGTCTCTGAGGTGGTTGAAGAATAGACAGCTAGAGTCTCATAGTTAAATTTTGAGTTGTTTAGGAATCAAGAGGGTGTTATAGATCTCTGTTCTTCTTTTTAAAAAGTTCTCCTTTACTGATTCCTATGATACCATCTCTTTATTTTTAAGATGATTCATGTCTAAAAATTGCAAAAAGAATATATGAGAACAATGTTATATTGTGTATGTTCTATAGTTATATAATGATGTATAGTGAAAAAAAGCACAATTACAAAGTCTTTTGAGTTATTTCAGGATACAAAACTCAGCTGGTGTGGACTCAGTAAAATTTCTGTGATGGAAACTGGTAAACTGATTTTTGTATTTAAAATTTTCAGTAACATTCTATCACATTTAGGAGGAAAGCTAAGTTTTTTGAAGTTGGCCAAATTTCCAATGATGTAGATTGTAGTGTTGGACTCTTTTGCTCACACCAACTTTCTGATGAATACCTGCACTCAAAGAGGTAGGAACTTCCCATGGTTCTCTGTTTGTAATATGTGATATAGACTCTGGCCTCTTAGAGGTTTCCATGGTCATATTGGCCTATATTGGTAACCATATCTCTCTTTATTATTTCATATTCTCTAGTGATCCATCATCTTTTAAAATTATGTACATTATTTTTTCCTAAAAGCAAGCAAACTTTAAATCTCATTCAACTCCAAGTTTCTAGAACCTATTACCATATCTTGGAGAGTAAATGCCAAAGAAATGTGAAAAAGAGGGAATATTTTTATTAATTCATCATAAATAGTATTTATCTTTATGTGCGACTCATGCTGTAGAAAAAGAGTTAATTCAATTATTTACCTGTATTTATATTATATCTAATTGGTCCACAGCATTAATCCTTAACCTGCCATTAAAGATGAGCACACAGAGACCTGATGGATTTTTATTTTTATTTTTACATTTTTATGTTTATTTATTACTTCAGGTTACATCTCCATCACAGAGCCTTCTTTCCACCCCTCCCACTCCTGCCCTCCCACCCTTTACCCCCTATCCCTTCCATCCCATATCCCTTCCATCCCACTCCTCTGGAGTGGAATGTCCCTATACAACATTCCCCTGCCCCAGTTCAGCAGTCATATGAGGGCCAAGAGCCTCCTCATACACTGGGAACCTACAGAGGAAGCATCACTAGGGCAAAGTGTCTCATTGACAAGTAACAAAGTCTATGTTCCTGTTCCCTTTGGTACATTGGTTGTAGTATAGTTATCCTGTACTATTTGGCTAAAATTTAATGAGAAGTAAATAGATGCCATGTACATCTTTCTGAGTCTGGGTTAGCTCACTCAGGATGAGCTTTTCTAGTTCCAGTAATGTGACTGCAAATTGCAGGATTTCATTGTTTCTGATAGCTGAGTAGTATTCCATTGTGTAAATGTACATCAATTTTTTTTTTATCCATTCATCAGTTGAAGGACATCTGGGTTGTTTCCAGTTTCTAGTTATTACAAGTAAAGCTGCTATGAACATAGATGAGGAAACATCCTTGTGGTTTGATGAGGAATCATTTGGATGTATACCCAGAAGTGGTATGGCTGTGTCTTGAGGTAGAGCTATTCCAAGTTTTTTAAGATATCGTCAGACTGACCTCCATAGTGGTTGTACAAGTTTGCACTCGCATCAGCAATGGAGGAGTGTTCCCCTTTGTCCACACCCTTACCAGCATGTGCCTTGGGCTGTTATTCTCCATGCTACGCTGATGTTCCAGGACACATGGAATGACCTTCTTTCATCTCCCCCAGCATGTGTCTCCTTCCTGCTCCTGGCTTTTTCTTCCCAAGATGCTGTCTTAGAAGCCCAAGCACCTTAGTTCTGCCTACCTGTGATTTTGCCGAATCTCAGGCCTCAGTATTTATTTAACCAATCAGAGAAAGTAACAGACAGCAAGCAGACCTCTGAGACCAATTTATTAATATTTAGAACACATAACATCACCCCATCATTACAATTTTTCTTTTTACTCTCCTTTATATTAGGACCACAAACTCCAAATCACATTCAAGAGTGACAAGTGAACTGCTGAAAAGGTTAGCAATGTTGATATCTAATTTTGTCTACAGGTGTTGTGTTACCAAACAGGTGTACATCAAAGAAGGCTGCTATTACAAATGACTAAAATGCATTTGTAATACCATTAATATCTGTTATCGTATTAAATTGGTTGCAAAGAAAATTATTATTGGCTGAATTCCTTATACATATAGCACAGGTTTATATTAGTTTATTTTATATTATTATGTATATGAAGGAAGGAACATATTAGTAAGTAGGACTTCTAAACAACTTCACATAGCACTTATGTGAATTTATAAAGCTATACTATTCATTTTATGTGCCTTTTTTGAGGTTACTTAGTAAGTCAGTAGACTCAGAGACTTTGTAAAAAGTAAATGAAATAACATGTGACAAAATACTGAACAGTAGTTGATATATAATAGATAATTTATAAGTTGTATTATTGATTTCTGTCCAATTCTGCTTTGCTTCTGAGAATTAAAGTTTTAATCTGAAAAATAAAAAGGAAAGGATTTCATTTATACTCCAATATGGACTCTGTCTTGATGTACATCCATAACGAAGATAGTATATTCTTTGACAGCAAGCCTTCAACCAGTCAGCTATAAGTATCCTGCTTTACCATAAATGATGTTAAACACACACACACACACACACACACACACACACACACACACACACACAC
>CAJQZJ010001826.1:28317197-28368498 GCA_907164525.1 Lophiomys imhausi | reverse complement strand
CACACACACACACACACACACACACACACACACACACACACACACACCACAACATAACATTGTGTTATTATTAAAGTGTTTTCTTGATCAAAGATTATTGATTCTTATTAAACTTGCTTTAAGGAGTGAAGGTTTATAGGTAAGGGGCTAAAATATGTAATGGAAATTACTACCCTCCTTTTACCAGAAGTCTAATTTATTGTCCTGTTTCTATGACGCTTTGTTAAAATTGGAGTGCATTTAAATATTTTTTAAAATAATGAACATTAAAATAGTTAATACATTGGATTATCTACTTCAAAATCACTTTTAAAAAGTGTTTTACTTAAATTGTATTATAATATATAAGGCACATAATTTAATCCATTTCTTTTATTTGCTTTACATAATATAAACATTAATTTCATATCTCTGAATTCTTTATGAATCTCCTTTTAAGGACTTTAGACTACTGTTGCTTATCTATTTCCTTGCTTGGATAAACTGAATTAAACTTCCCAATAGTCCTCTATGTGTAGACTTAGTGTTATTTATGTGACTTTTAGAAAGAGCTTAAAATTTAACATCAGTCATGTGAAATATCTATTCTCATTCACTCTGCTTGCCTCATGTTTTGGGAAGGGCATATATCACCATTCAAGAAGACAGGGGATGTAGATAAGATGGGATTGATTGATGGCAATTAGATGCTAGGGTGGTAAACAGAATAACCTAATCAAATAAAAATAGCAGTTATAAATTACTTCAGGAAAAAATATTGAGAGCATAAAGATGAACACTTTTATTCTTATGTATTCATTTGCATGCACTAAAATATTGCTAAATTAGAATAATCAAGTTATGGAGAAAAAACCATAACAGATCTCAAAGCTATTACATTACAGAGAATAATTGAAATCTACCGTATGGCACTCACATCATCTGGATGGGGAATGAGCTCTTGCTTAGTGCATGGTGTTTTTGCAAACCATCTGCACATCTTCCCAGAGTGGAGATAATTAAGGCTACCCCACCTTTATTTTAAACAGTCTTTCTCTGGGTCCTTGCCTACCTACACACTTATTTTCACAGAAATAATTACAATGGCCATTAAGCTTCTTCATAGTCTACACTACTTGCTTACATTCATCCATGCACATGGCGCAGCTGGATTCCAGCCTTTGTCATTCTAGAATCATTTGTTTAGCTTCAGCTGTTTTCTGACGCTCATAGACTCATTGGTCCAGTCAGAGACACAGGTCTGTTCAAATCCTAACATTTGAGTTAATTCATTTCCATTTTTCCCTTTTCTCCTATCTCTCTTTTCCAATTCTTTCTGTATTTTCCTATCTTTATCTCTGACAGAGGCCTCCTGCCTCACCATCCTCTACACTTCTCAATCTCTTTCACTGTTCTCCCCTCAGCCTCAAGTAATATGCCTGCTTGTGCCTCCTGAGTGCTGGGATAAGACCACCATGCCTGACTACATTCTTCTTCATGCATAACAGCTCTCTTACATAGATTCTCATTTCCTTCACTTACTCTAAAATGTCATCTCTCCATTCAGTTCTTAAAAACACACAAATAACCATAAATTCGTATTTATCATATATTAATACTTAACAATTACCTCCTAATTACCTATAAAAGTTCCTAATTCCTACAACCCAAATCCTAACTCTAAAACCAATCTAACAATACCCTAATACCTATAAAACAAACACTTAACACTAACCTAAAGTTTCTTTTTTTTATAATTTATTTTTTATTTCTTCAAGTTACATCTCAATCACAATCCCCTCCCTACTCCTCCCTCCTGTCCCACCCTTCTACCTTCTTCCCCATCAACGCCCCCCATCCTCTACCTTTTTTTTTTTAGTTTAAGGTATATCTTTTCCCCCCCAACAGCTCCCCCTTTCAGACCAACAAATGATTCTTTCTCTTATAATAATAAATACAATACAAAACAACAGAAATAAATAGGTCACAATTATGAGAGTTATATGGCTTATCATACATTCCCAATGCCCAGTCCATATGTATTTGGCACCTGACTTTAACATTGTACTATCTAACCATCTCCATGAGTTTAAAGTTCTATATCTAACTCAGCTTTCATACTAACTTTCCTCAGAATTTTAAAAATATCTTCTTAGATACAGAACAACCTCTTGATTCCTAAACAACTCAAATTTTAACTATGAGACTCTAGCTATCTTGTTGTTAATATCTAATAATACCTAACAACAATATCTCCCTTAGTTATAATTTCTTATTTTGAATGCTGAGGGTAACATCATTAAAAGATTTATAAACATTCACTTTAATTTTACAAATTTAAGTTGAGTGTACTTTGATGTGTATTTTATTTTCCAATATTGAAAATATTTCACAGATCATAGTTTACTTATGTTTAAACTTATATTTAAACATATTCATTCCTATTTACACATTGTGAATATTAGTTTCAATTATTATCTTGACACAATTTAGAATCACATGAGAAGAAATTCTAAATGAAGAATTATCCAGATCAGAATGGCCTAATGGGTATGTCTGTGAGGAGTTGATTTCCTTATCATCTAATGTGGAAAGAGTTAGTCCACTGTGAGAAGCTTCATACCCATTGTGTAAATCCTTATCTGTATAAATCTAGAGGATGGGCTAAGCAAAAGTGAGCATCATGAATTTATTTTCTCCTCTAGACTTCATGCCACTAGGTTCCTCAAATTCCTGCCATGATATCCTTGCAATGATTGTTTGTAACCTGGAATTGTAACACAAATAAAACCTTTCTCCCTTAAAAAAAAAAAAAACCCACACAAATATTTTATGTCTGAGTCTTTTCCTTACTTCTCATCAACATCCAGACAGAGAGGGTCCTTATACTTAAGATGCCAAGTTTGAATCTACTTTCCTGGGGCTCTTGAATTAACACAGGTGAAAATGTCTGCTGTTAAGCCTGACAGCTCAAGTTAAAGTTCTGGAATCCACATGGCATAAGGGGAAAACAGACCCCTAAAAGTTATGCTTGTACCTCCAAAGGTGTGCAATGTCACACCCATGCACACACTTATGCATGTGCATGTATACACAAACACACATATTCACACACAAATACACAGAAATATAACAAAAAAAAATCCACCCTTTGTTTATACTACAAAAGTTTTTCCAGCCAAGATTCAACCTTTTTTCTGTAATAGCTATCTGATATTTTTGAAGTGGTGAACAGCTCAGAAAATTACTTCCTATTAAGATACCCACACCACCAACTATATAACCTTCTTTTTTTCATAAATCATCTTCTCTTTATTAGCAGGTAACAAATTCCATGTGTACACATATCATCTGTCTTTTTTTAGCATTTTATATATTCAAGTTACATCGCCATCACAGCCCCCTCCCTCCACCCCTCCTGGTCCCACCCTCCCACCCTCTTCCCCCCTCCCTCCTCTCCTTCTCCTAGGTGAGGGGGGTCCCACCCTTATCAAGCCCCCTCAGTTTGTCAGTCACATGATGGCTAAGAGATCTTTTAGCACTGTTGCCCACCATGGTGGCCCAGCTAGAGTAAGGTGTTCCATATAACCTCCTTAATGCTAGCCTCCAAACTTAACTCTAGAAGCAGTATGAGTCAGTGTTCATGGTTCAGGAGGGATAATAGTTTGAGGTTCACCCTTGTGCCCACAAGCAACTACATCAGACATGTAAGTTATCTTTCTCTTCTCTGATTAATCACTCACGACTTCTTTTATTTATACCATACCTCTTCTGTCTAAGTTGATTATAATTATGAACAAAACATATCTCCTTCTGAGCCTGTATTTTCCCATGATGAAAATTTAACAATATTCCTGTTTTTCTACAGGGCTATTGAAACATTTCTAACACATACTATTGATATGATTCTAGGATTCTTTTTAACCTCACAAAGCTTCAATTCCACATATATTTGATGGTGATGAACTAACAACAATTAGTTCTCAATTAGTTCCACTAATTTGGAAATGATGGCTGTTTTTCTGTTGTATATCTAGTAAACAGGTATTATACCCATCCCAGAATGCTTATTCTATCTTCTCAAGAATCATCATGGGTGCATAAAATATCATTCATTCCATAAATAAAGAAGCACTTGTACACTGTTCTGAGTAATACAAATGAAAACTTACTAGTGAAATAAGGTATGCATGTGAGGTGGTGCATTAGAGCCCATTTCCATGTAGAATAGAGCTACATGGATATGAATAACATGAAGGAGAATAGAAAAGTATGATCTGTCCTTGGACTCAATCAGATGGGTTTTTCTGCAGTGGAGCCACCAGCAAGGCTGGCTTGGTTTTCTTTCATTCATTCATTCTTTTTTTTAATACACCTTTTTTTTTTCTTCAAGTCACATCTCAATCACAGTCCCCTCCCCTCCCTACTCACCCCTCCAGTCCCACCCTCCCATCTTCTTCCCCTCAACCCCACCATCCACTTTCTTTCTATTTTTTTTAAGTTTAAGGTATATCTGTTTTTCCACCAAAGCTCCCCCTTTCAGTCCAACAAATGGTTCTTTCTGTTAAAACAACAAATACAATACAAAACAACAGAAATAATTAGGCCACAATTATGAGAATTATAAGGCTTAGCATAAATTCCCAATGTCCAGTCCATATGTATTTGGCACCTGAATTTAGCATTCTACTATGTAACCATCTCCATGAGTTTAAAGTTTTGTGTCCAACTCAGCTTCCATCCTAACTTGAATCACAATTTTAAAAACATCTTCTTATCTCCAGAACACCCTCTTAATTCCTAAACAACTCAAAATTTACCTATGAGACTCTAGCTATCTATTCTTCAACAACATCAGAGATCTGAGAGGAATAAATATATCTGATTATACAGGAAGTACAGGGCCAGCAGCTTCCAAAACTAACAAATGACATACAACTAGCTGCCTGGACAGTTCCCAATTTCTCTCTATACATTACAGCATCAATCTTCAGGCTTTTGGCCCAATTTCTCTGGCAAACATTCATTGTAAAGCAGGAATTATAAAGGACATACTTTACTCTTTTGGCAGAGCTAGGCTGTCGACTTATCTGCTTCCAAGTTTTGTCCTTTTTGGACAGCAGTCTGTCTATAGTTGAAGTGAGGGATTTTTCTTGCCAAGTGACAGGCTTACCACTAATTCAACCATCTCCAATTGGAGATTCTTCAATGCTCATCTTCTGCTTGGGGTAGAATAGGGGATGCTGTCAGGAGCTGGCGTGTCTTGATGTCAAAAGAATCTTAACTTAAGAAAACATCTTTGAATGCCATATTCTGCAAATCTTTTGAGGTTTTTGAAGACTACCTATCTATCTCCTTATATTTGGATAAGCAAATGTTGCTTGTCTCTTAGCAACTTTATTTCTGATTAACTTAGAAAATAACTGTGATAGACTGCCCTACTAACAAAATGACAGGGTTGACTGACCATTAGTTTGCATTTCTAAATTATCCTAAACAGTTTATGACTGTTGCTAACAAAAGGCCAACACTTCACATTTCATTTTTAAGCATTACTTAGGTACAATACCTTACCAACGACACCCCCCCCAAAAAAAAAACAGTAGTGTCCCAGAGTTAAGATTTAGGGCATGGCTCTGTTCTTATTTTTGCAGTTTTTAAAAGCATCAATCTAAGGAATCCAGGCACAACCGGACAAAACCGGACAACTGAAACCTCAGAAGAAAACAGATCAGACACCAAAGTAGACAAGTAGCCCAGATGACCCAGCCTTGCATGTAGGGGTTAGATAAATTAGATTTAGAAAATATATAGGGGTTTCTGATACTGTCTCTTAATTCAGGGCATGAAGAGCATTATCAGCATGAAGTCAGGAAAAACAGGAAAGACTTAATAGACTAAAGGTGTCTTGCTCAGGCTTTCTTTGCTCACCGGCTTCTTTCTGCTTCAGGGAGAGAGCTGGCCATCAATGGCCAGCCCTTTTTTCAGCAGGACTCTTGGAGCTCTCTAGCATCAGGGGCCTCCTCTTCTTCTGGGATCCATGCACTGTCCTTAAATAGGAGGAACTCTGTTTCAGCTTAATTTGGGCTCCGCCCACTTAGCAGCTGAAAACAATGTCAGGCCAGATACTTTGTTTCTTCAAGTCTATTGAGTCTTTCCTGTTTTTCCTGACTTCAACCTTGTTTTTCAGTCTATTAAGTCTTTCCTGTTTTTCCTGACTTCATGCTGATAATGCTCTTCATGCCCCGAATTAAGAGACAGTATCAGAAACCCCTATATATTTTCTAAATCTAATTTATCTAACCCCTACACTTGCAGACTTCCTCAATAGCTGTTTCCTCAAAAGTCTACAACCACAACAGCTCAAAATCGCTAAGATTGTTCAGCCCCACAGACTGTCACAGCTAGAACTTCAGTAAAGCCCTGAAGTTCATCTTCTGTCTGCAAACTTATTAGGACATTTAAATAGCTGAGCACAAAAGGACTGAACATCAAATGATTCTATTAATGTGCTTAACCATTCTTATTAGGGCCCCAAACAGGTTTACTACATCTCAAATCAGCAGAAGTAATTTTAAGAGAGTGATGTCTCATCTCCAGAAAGCAGGGTGGGTGATTTTTCCCCACTTTGGTCATTTGATGTGTTGTAGATACTTGCTGTTATTTAGGGGGAGAGATTACAAGTTGTTAAATAGGTGTTGGAGGTTAGACCCAGGGATTTCTCTCTTTTTCTTTTTCTGTATCCTCTTTTCTCTCCTATGTAGGGGTGAAAAGACATGAGAAAAAATGGGATATAGACACAATATAGGAATGATAAAGAATAAAGGACAGATTATTGAATATGCTCTTATATCTTTGCATTTGATACAAAATTAAGATTATATTTGGCTACATTGATATTGGTCTTTGTATATTGATATAATATTAACTCTTTTTAAGGTATTCTTTGTTTCTAAAAAACTTTTTTTAAAAAAATTCATTCTTTCCTGTTCTTTGTCACAGAATACGACCTTGACAGAGTGACAGATTAACTAGGACCTGCCCATTGCTGAACTATTACAGCAGAGCATAGCCTACTTTTTAACCATATCTCTTTTGAGGATAGGGTAATTAATGTTTGTAAATTAGATAATTAGCATTACATGATTTTTTTTTCCCTCAAAGACTCTATAAAACAGTAAGTAGTTTCTGGGGGGAAATACATTAGCCACAGTTGGAACAGACTAAGAGATCTCCCCCAAGAACTTAAACTTGTGCCAGAGCAGTAAGTTCTTTGTAGCTAAACAAGACCTAGCATGAATGTCAGAGTATCTAGGAGTTTGTTTAAGGAAAGAATTATTGTTCTTTTAAAAAATAGTTTCTTTCTTTCCTTCTTTCTTTGTTTTCTAGATGAAAATGTGTTCTCAATGCCTGTTTATGCCAAGGTGTTATAAAAGAGGGCCCTCAGTTGATGAACTCTTATAGAAACAGGAAGAGTTTTGATTTCCAGTTGCTGAGAATAACTCTGAAGAGTCCACTGTCATTAATTTTAAGGATAATCATATAGGTGTGCTGAGAGCTGGAGTCTGTTCTTCCCAACAGGGGTACAGAAAACACAAGGAAGAAGGTGTGCAAGATGAAATAGCACACACACACACACACGTCTATATATGATTAAGTTACCTTACATTTTCAATTTGTTCCTTCTTTTTGAAATAGGAATATAAAATTTAATTAATCCAATAAACAGGTATATGCATTTTCAGTTAATTCTATAACAAAAGATATAAAGTTATTTTGTAAAAAGTATATGCTTGGAAAATAGTTATGCTATTGCAAATCTTCTGTATGTTTGAACATTTAATTTCACTTAATTTTTGAAAAACTGCAGGAAGTTGATAAGGTTATTTCATCATTTAAAAACTGTGAGAAAAAGAGGCTCAAAGAGTCTAAAGCACAAAAAGCACATTCTTTTTGCTTGTTTGTTTACAAATACAACATGTATTGAAGTCAACTGAGCCAAGGAGATATCACTTGAAGCCCTATTCTGAGTCACACCATTATCTTTACTACAAAGTGAATTTGTTCTGAGCACTACACAGGAACCAGCACCTTGTGAAGCACGGTGAAATGATAGGTTGATTAGAGCACCTGGAAGAACTGTAATTAAGAATTGGGTAGTTGAAGCTTAAGTACACACCCGGATAAGCTTCCAGGACAGATGTGCTGCAGGCTTCTAAAAATAACTTGCAGGAGCAAAAGGTTGAGAGAGAAGACCAGGGAGGAAAACCTGTAATAGTCTGAGTGGACTCTAGAGAAGGAGGCAACAACAGGACCTCCAAGGAGAGACAACACCTGTAAGAAAAGGTCCAGCTCCTCTCAGTACAGTATACCAAAACTCAACCAAAACAACAAACATGGTGTTCTAGATGGGGAAGCTTTGATAATCACATAAAAGAAGCAGAATGGGACTTTTGTGTGAGAGCACTCAGCTTGGTGGGGAAGGTTGTGTGGATAATTCAGGTGTTCATACTGTGTATCTCAAGAAGGAGTTTTGTTCTCTGAAGGCATCTGGACTATGTGGACCAGGAAAACACATCTCTCAAAAATAGGTTTGTAGGACATATTTGATTTTTCCTTGACAGCTCTCAAACTAATCCTTGGGGGTAAACTGAAAAAAAAAAAAATAAAGAAATTGAGGAATGTCCTACCTAGCTAGAAGGAAGCGTTTTAAGTGTCTATATGCCCTGCTACTAGGTGTCTCAGAAAGTCACTCCCATATCCTCCCAGTGGCTTACCCTGTTCCTGGTCTCCAACTGGTCTCAGAGATAACCACCCCTTTGGTTTCCTTTCTTTCTCCCAGCCCTCTCACCTATCACCCCTGCTCTTTCCACAATTGGCCGCCTCACGTTTTTCCCTCCTTTCTCCCTCCCTTACCCAGTTCCCTGTCTTCATCCACTCCCACTGTCTATTCTACTCTCCCTTCTCAGTGTGATTCAAGTATCCTCTCTTGGACCCTCTTAATTGTGTAGCTTCTTTGGGTCTGTGAATTGTAGTATGGTTATCCTGTACTATACAGCTAGTATCCACTCATATAGCAAGTATTTTTTCTGGTTCTGGGTTTCCTCACTCAGGATATTTTCTAGTTCCATCCATTTGACTGAAAAATTCATGATTTCCTTGTTTTTAATATCTGAGTAGTATTCCATTGTGCAAATGTACCACATTTTCTTTATCCACTCTTCTGTTGAGAGTTATCTAGGTATCTTGTTTCCAGTTTCTGGCCATTATAAAAAGAGCTGCTATAAACAAAGTTTAGCAAATGACCTTGCAGAATGGTGAGACATCTTTTGGGTATATGGCCAAGAGTGGCATAGGAGGGAAGGGTCTACAATTAGAATGTAAAATGAATAAATAAACTAAATAAACTTTTAAAAAAGGAGAAATTTCAGGAAAAATAAGACTATAGAGGAGTAAACATATCTTCAGTTACATTAAAGTATTAAAGATTAAAAGAGAATTATTTGGGGCAGGTATTGCTTAGTCTTGGGTAGAAAAATGATACCAGGTCTAGGCTATGATTATGGTACCTACCACCACCTTCTCCATGTTGTAGGTACTAAGGTGCCAGAATTGCTATTTTCTGCAATAAATCTTTTGTTTTCATAAATCTGACAAAAAGATAGAAGTTGATAACACTTGGAAATTCTAAACTCATAAAAGCAACTAGTGGAATGGGGAACTGAATGATATGGGATCATAAAAGTGATTAAAAATAAATGCCACTGTCTTCAGTGGTATAGCCACTTGTGAGTTGCCCATGCTGTGGTGTTTGTGTCCACACAAACATAAGCTATTCCTTATAGAGTCAAAAACTGTAAACAAAACCAAACTAAAATTCATGAAGGTAGGAAGGGGACTTGGTGGGAAGAGGTGGGGTCAGGGCAGAATGGGGATTATGGAGGGTGAAGGGATAAGAGATATGATAATGTTTTGAGTGCATAAATGAAGCTGTTAATAGATTTAATGAATGCCTAATTTGCCATGCTCAAAAAAGGACTTGGTTTACATTGTACATTTTCAAATTATATATTTAAATTTTAAATAATGTTGAATTTGTATAAGCTCACATGTCAGCATGCACACTATGAACATCAATGTGCTCTTGGAAGTCAAAATTTTGCATTTAATTACCTGAAACTGAAGCTGCAGGCATTTGTGAGTTGTTTGATGTGGTGGTTGGGAAACAAAGCAAAGAACAACAAGTACTCTTAATTATGGAACCATCTCTCCAGCCCCTATTTTTGTATTTCTGTGGAGAAAAAGGATTGTAATACTATGTACTAGAGTTCAAATCCATGTTATACCACTCTTATGTTTGATAAGATGAAACATGAACTACTCTCTAGCTCCTCCAAATCTCTACTCTGATAGCAGTACCATTAGTTTTCTACTGATAGAAAACCACAGATTTCTTTTAAGATTAGTTAAAATTTCCCTTTTATTGAAAAGAGATTCTCTTTTTCTTACAATATCTTAATTACAGGTTCCTCTCCCTTTACTCTTCTTGGTTCCTTCTCCCTTCTCTTCCTATCCAGATTCTCTCCCTTTCTGTCTCTCCTCAGGATGAATCAAGCTGCTTAGAGATAACAACTAGATATTACAAAATAAAATATAATGAGAAAAAACAAAAATCATCAAATTGAAGTTTGATAAGGCAAAGCAACAGGATGAAAAGATTCCAGGAGAAGGTACAAGAATCAGAGAATCAGAGACCTAGTTGTTAATACATTAACAAATATCTAAAAATACTTCACTAATAGCATATATATACATATATATGCTTATATGTATATATATACACACACAACCAAATATATATATATATAATCAAATATATATAATAGACATCTAAAAACCAAATAATAAAATTTATAATTGGTTACAGTTCAAAACAAAGAATTTTCAATAGAGGAAATTAAATGTCTGAGAAATACATATGAAATGTGCAACATACATAGCCAGCTGGTTTGATGCATGTCAAACTAATTTGAGAGTTCATCTTATACATGTAGAGTGGCTAAGATCAATAACACAAGTGGCAGCTTATATGGTCGAAGATGTGGAGTAAGTGGGACAATCATCAATTGCTGGCTTAAATACAAACTTGTACAGCCACCATAGAAATCAGTGCAGCATTCTATAGAAAGATGGGGATTGATCTAATTCAAGATCCAGCTATGCATCTCTAGACCTATACCCAAAGGACAGTTCATCCCCTACACAGACATTTGGTCAACAATGTTTATTGCTGTTCTATTCATAATAGCAAGAAATTGGAAACAACCTAGATGCCCTTCAAGGGAGGATTAGATTAGTTTCAGGGAGCATTTATTTTCAATGCCTTTAACATAATTTTGTATTTCTAGTTTTAAATAAAAAAAAAACTTAAAAAATTCAATGTGGAAAAAAATGCAATGTAAAGCAAAATGCAATGTGAGAAAAAATGCAATGTAAAGCTTAAAAGTGCAATGTGAGGTTTTGGCCATTTGATAGAAATGGTCACAAACTGTATAGTATAATTAAAAGAGGCAAACTAATAGTCATTCAAACATGTCATTTTGTTAGGTACTAGCATAGTTTATCACAGATGTTTTCTAAGTTAACTGGGAATCAAGTTGCTAAAAGACAAGCAGCAACATTTGCTTACCCAAATATACAGAGATAGATAGGTGGTCTTCAAAAACCTCAAGACATCTGTAGAATATGACTTCAAAGAAGTTTTCTTAGCCTAAGACTTTTTGATATTGAGACATGCAAGCTCCTGACAGCATCCCAAGTAGAGAATGAGCATTGAATAATGTCTATTTGGAGATTTTTGCATTAGGGGAAAGCTTGGGCAAAAAAAATCCCTTGCTGCAACTGTAGACAGAATGCTGTCTGAAAAGGACAAAACTTGGAAGCATATAAGTCCGCAGCCTAGCTCTTCCAAGACAAGGTAGGCAAGTCCTTCATAATTCCTGCTTTACAATTAATGTCTGTTAGAGAATCAGGGCCAAGAGGCTGAAGATAGATGCTCTAATGTAGGGAGAGAAACTGGGGACTGTCCAGGCAACCAATTGTCTGTCATTTCTTAGTTTTGGAAGCTGCTGGCTGTGCACTTCCTGTTTAATCAGACATATTTATCCTTCTCAAGTCTCTGATGTGGTTGATGTCTAGATAGTTATAGTCTCACAGCTAGATTTCAAGTTGTTTAGGAATTAAAAAGATTTTTTAGGTCTAAGAAGATGTTTTTAAGTCAGTAATGCAAGTTAGGATAGAAATTGAGTTAGGTATAAACTTTAAACTCATGGAGATAGATGGATAATAGAATATTGATGTCAGTTGCCAGGTATGTGTGGCCTGGACGTTATGAATGTAGGTTATGCCTTTTAATTTTCATAATTGTGGGCTAATTATTAAAAACAAGAATTATTAGTTCTGGTTGAAGGTGGAGAGTGTGGGAGAATGGGACTGGGAGGGGACTATTTTGGAGATGTAACTTGAAGTTATAAATAAACATAAAAACTTTAAAATCCTCTTAATCTTGTTCATGTATATAATTGCTAAACATATTAATTATAGTTGCATAGCTTTTAAAATTGATTTAATATGTATGAATCTACTTATGTTCCAATCAGAGTAATGTGATAAATATGATCAAATTACATTTTCTGTATGGGTGGAAATGTAGCCATGACATCCATTACTTTGAACACTAAATATATATATATATATGTATAAACATATATATGTATATTGATATATATGTATATATATATACACACATATATATATAATACATACATATATATATATATATAAAATGTGTGTGTGTGTGTGTGTGTGTGTGTGTGTGTGTGTGTATTCCTATTCTTTTACTTATCAAGCTTTGTATTAGATTCCAAGGCTACTTATTCAAAAACTTTTCTGGTATTCCACTAAGAAATTAGTCTCAAAATCAAGTTTCATGCTAAAATTAGAAATAGAATATAAGTACTTCAAAGAATGAAATAATGTCATTTAAGTGTTTAGTATTAATTGTGTGTGTGTGTGTATGTGTGTGTGTGTGTGTGTGTGTGTGTGTATGTTTACTTTTTTCACAGTGGAACCAAGTATATGATCTTGTAAATTGTGACTCAAAACTGTACCTGAATTTATTACTGAAGAACTGGGCAATAGTATACACTGCCTTTAACTATATAAGGATATAGAAAGTCATGATTTTAAGGAAAAAATGTAATAAATTATTTTCTTGAAATGTAAGTTTATATCAGTACATTCAAAAAATTATTATTTGACAGGCTTTGTAGAAACATCTTGTTTCTGTAACACTGTGGAAACAGAGATTGGGAACAACCTAAAGTAATGTCCTCAAGTATCCAACATGTTAATTCAGTGACAGATGTTGTGGTGTAGTTATGAGAATTTATTGAAATGATATGATTTATTTTCAAATTTCCTTTTAATCTTTTAAACATGGACTCCCAGAGAATCTCTATCCTCAATACTTTTACTCATAAAAATGTCTGTGAAAATATCCCTTGCATTTTCCTACAAAGGGTGCAGGGTATTCATGAAATGATTCATGGAGGATATGAACTGTGTAAGGAAGGTAAATTCAAGACAAGAACCCTTTATTATTAAATATTGCTTCATATTTCCACATTTTAGTACCCACTAGTGATACAGAATTTTAGTTTTTATTAGGTCCAATATTAACTACATCTAATTAAAAGTCGCCTATTTAGTAAATCACATGAACTAATGAAGAAATTGCAATGATGCTTTTAATTGATAATAATCTTGTTATTTAATCTTATAGTGATGACTTTGTAATAACAATAAAGAGATAAATCTTTCTGTGTTTCTTGGAAAGTATATAGTAGTTTTGTTAAGCTGTGTTACCTATTTTATAATAATACACAGAGAAATGGAAAGAAAAAAGTCCACTAGTCTGCCTATACCATCTTAACAAAACAATATCAAATAATGGTACTTAACTGGTCAACAGATGCCACAACTAAAACACTAATATTTATACTGAAAGAAAAAATATTTTACTTTGAAAAATATAAAATAAAGAAAATATGACATCTAAAATATATTTTAAAATAAATTTTGCTACTGGGTTTTTCTCAAGAGAAAATTGGGACTTATTCATAGTTTCTCCAAAGTCCACCATGTGTCTCAAAATGCAAGTTTAGTTGACATCTAGCAAAGATTTAATTGGATGTATTCTTATCTTCTAAAGGGCAATTCTGGGCATAATATTCAGGTGCTCTGTATTTGTTATGGCACTGACCTTTAGAGATTCTTAGAAATAATCCTTGAGGTTTCATTCTACTTTTTTTCTTCAGATTGAAAGTATCTTACTAAATTGTTTCCTCTGAGATAACAGTGTCATTGTTGCTGAGGTTGATATAAGCATAGAGACTTGACTGAACATGTCTAAAGAACATATCAAAAATACTAAGTGGAAGTCAAATTGTTTATTTTATTTTTTTGCTGAGATTTTGCACTTTATTGTTCCCTTTTCCTTTTCCATTATTACAGGAACTGACAGATTGCCATGGAAACATTTAATTGATAAATTGCATAAAATAGTGATTACAAAATAAATGATTTAAATTGTATAAAACAGTTTTGTAGAATGAAGTGATTATTGTGGACAGTAGAGAGGATCTCAGGAAAACAAAATTTTGTTTGAAATCTATTCTGTTCAAAATATTTATTTTATTTGTTAATTTAATATTTGTTCGATTAGAAGAAAATTAAATTATGTTAAAGAACTAAAGTTATAGATATTATGCATTTTATTTAGCTTACATTAGTTGACATAGTCTCTGAGCAGTGTGTTTATCATTTTTCTGTTATTATTAATGGATCTGCCTTAGAAGCATTACACTGCAATCACTATTACTCATTAACATCAATTATGCAATTAGACTGTTTTATGATCTGAACTGATCTTATGCTGGTAAACTTCAAGGAATAATAACTTACTTACAGATAATATTTCTATAAAAGGTTTTACCTTCAAAGTGTCAATATATTTCTCCTTGGAATTATTCCAAATGCTGAAAGGACATTTAGACACCTCTGATTTGTACAAATTACAGTTCATTTACAGTCAGCATACAATGCCCACAAGGTGATTAGAAAAAGAAGATTCACATCCTGTTGAAGTGTGCTCAAAGTACTGGTTCTTACATTTCTAATTATATTAAACTTAGTAATAATTTCACATTTATAAATTCAGAAAAAAATATTATGTAAATAGTGATAGTTTTGTGCTAATATATGTTCAGCTTTACCAAAGAATGGAATATGATAATTAGACAAAGATCACAATAGCTTATGAAGCTGATTTTCATTTTTAAACCAGAAATGAAACTATATTAATAAAATCAGTTTGTGGTGTATACATCTCAGGATTATGTTTGCCATTGATGTAATGATGTAATTCTGATCCAGGATCTAAGATCTCAGGATCAGAATTAAGATTCCTTTTTTCTTTAGCTCTGCAGACTTCTGCCTGGCATTACACCCACATGGTTCCTTTAATCTAACAATGGCATTCCACTTCATATTTCTGTAGAAAATATTAGAAGGCAAACATAGAAGATTACTGGCTTATAAAGGGATGCTCTGGGTAGCCAGTCGAAGACTTGTCCTCCATCCACCTCTCTTCATTCAGTGCTAATAAAGGAACAATACAAGAAAAGAAGAAGAAAAAATTCTATGGATGAACAGAAATAAAGAGCAGCCAGGAACAATTGCCTTTCATGTTACAAGTGTTTTTCTATAAGTGCACACACTCTGCAGTTAATTTTCTCCTAGTCTGGCATTATTCTAACACAAGGCTTTATTTACTTAATTCTTGGTTATATAGAGAATAGGTAGAAAACTGTTGTTTTCATAGGAAAATATTAGTTTAATATGAAGTAATATTTCTATAATACATATCTTAGTTTAATATAGAATTATTTCTTCCAGAAGAATATAAATGAATTTATTATTAAGTGAAAATTATGTGTAGTTTTCTTTTTAATGTTTTAATTACTCTTTGGAAATTTCATACAATGTAGTTTGATCATATTCATTCCCATTTTTCAACTCCTTTCAGGGACATACTTACTACTTCATATTCTTAACCTCTCTTAAAACAAACACACACACACACACACACACACACACACACACACACACACACACACAAACCAACAGGATCCAAAGTGTATTAGCCAATGACTATTGAGCCTGGGTCCCCTGGAATGTGGTTGATATACCCAGTGTTATTCTGTTGAAGAAAACTATTTCTCTGCCAGCTGCTGTCAATTGTCAATAGTTCCTTGGCTTCTGTGGGACTTTACGCTCGTTTTCATTCTCCATGATGGGATTTCTCTGCTTGAACTTGTGCAGATTTTGTGCATGCTATAACAGTCAGTCCATATGAATTTATGTGTGCCTCTGCCTCGGTGTATCTGGAAAACATGGTTCCCTTGAGATCTTCCACCACCTTTGACTGCTACAATATTTCTGATCCATCTTCCACATAGATGTCTTAATCTTTAGGGGAGAAGAGAAATATAAACAGGCCATTTGAGTTGAACATTCCAAAGTCATTTAATTTTTATATGATGAGCACTTGTGGGGCTCTGTGTTAATTAACATGACTGTAATAAGAAGCTTCTTTTGGGGTACTGATGAGGGCTAAGTGATGTGCTGGTCTATGTTTATAGCAATATATTATTAAGAGTAATTGTGTTTCTATGTTCAGTTGACAGAATAATAATAGTAGGTTTTCAACTAGGATGCCTACTCCATTTAACTCAAGGTTGTTGGCCTCATTGTCAGTTTCTAGTATGTTTTTTTTGGTTGTTTTTTTGTTTGTTTGTTTGTTTCACGGAGGGGTCCTTAACTTCTATTCAATAGTAGTTGGTTACTCTCATAACATTAGTATCATATCTTGCAGGCAGGTCATGATTATAGCTCATGGGGTTCATAGCTTGGTGATATTTATTATTGTTTTTCTCCTCTGGTAGTATATATTGCACATTTCAGCTCTATGAGTATTAGCTAGTATGGATGAAGTGTATAGTTCAGTACCAATTAGCTTTCTCCAGATTTTTGAGAAAAGCATGTGAAACCTTTTGCAATTGGAACTTGCTATCAAGTTTTAGGGTCAGTGATGCTTAGGGTGTTTATGAAACCCCACTGTCCAACAATTCAAAAGTTATGGGTGTTATGAATTGAACAGAATTTTCTACAATAGCATCAAGAACTTCTAACCACTGAGGTATCTCTCTAGCTCCTGCATCAAAAAATCTTGGACATAGTATATTTATTAGATAAAATCAATAATTTTTTAGACAAGAAGGGCAGAAGAAGAAAAGGAGGAAAGAGTCAAATGTCGATAATCTTTTCTTTGTTAAGTGTTTGTCTAACTTTGGGGTTTGCTGCTGTGAAAATATACCATAACAAATACAACCATTATTAAAACAAAAACAAAAAAAGCACAAAACAAAAACATTTCATCGGGGCTGGCTCACACTTTCACTATCATCATGACCGAAAGCATGTCAGCATGCGGGTCATGCAGCTTGAGCATTAGAGACCCCAAAGCCTGCCCCCACAGTGGCACACTTCCTCCAAGAAAGCCACACCTACTCCAGCAGGGCCACACCTCCTAATAGTCCACTCCCTTTGGGCCAAACATTCAAACATATGACTCTATGGTGACCAGATCAATTCAAACCACCACATTGTACTCCCTGCACCTCTATACACTTGTAACATAATGCAAAATAGATTTAGTCAAACAGCAAAAGTCTCCACAGTATATCACCATCTTAACAATGTTTAAAAGTTCAAATTCTCTTCTGAGATTTGTGCAGTCTTTTAATTGTAATTCTCCTATAAAATAAAAACAGACTCAAAAGCAGATCATATGTACAATAGCTTAAAAAGAGTTAACCGTAATTTTGTATCAGTATACAAAGATCAATACCAATGTAGCCAAATAGAATCTTAATTTTGTATAAGTATACAAAGATATAAGAGCATATTCAACAATCTATACCTTTTGCTTTATCATTTCTATATCATGTCTATATCTCCTTTTTTTTTCAAGTCTTTCCACACAGAAGAGAAAGAAGGATAGAGAAAAGAAAAAGAGAGAAATCCCTGGGTCTAACCTCCTAAATCTTGTTTAACAAGACCATTTAACAACTTGTAACCAATCCCCCTAAATAATAACAAACATCTATAACCCATCAAATGACCAAAGAGGGGAGGAAATCATCCATCCACCTTCTGTTAATGAGACATTGCTCTCTTAAAATTGCTTCCTGTTGGTCTGGAATGTAGGAAACTTGTTTTGGAACCCAAATAAGTGTACCTATGTAATGCTTAAAAACGCAATGTGACATTTGTTAAATAATATGTTAAATAAATAAACAAAACCAAAAATATTTAAACCAGATCATATACTTCCAACATACAAAGGTGCAGGATATACATTGCTGTTCCAAAATATAGGGAAGGAAGTGTAGTGAGGAAGTATTTGAGCAAAGAAAGACCAAAATCCAGAAGGTCAAACTCCAAACTCTGTAACTCTCTGTATGCTGTCGAATCTCTAACTCTTTCCAGCTTTGTTGACTACAACATACTTCTTCCTCAGATGCGTTTTCCACTCCCTGTTAGTAGCTTTCCTTGGGAGGTATCCCATGGCTCTGTCATCTCAACCCTCTTGGGTTCTCGAGGCAATCCAGGCTTCACTTTCACAGTTTCACACAATGGCCTTTCTGGTCCTCCACGCAGCAGCCCCTCTTCTACATACCTGGCCTCAGAAACTGTAACGCCTTTCTTTCTAGGCCTTGATGCAGGTACACCCTGCCATACTGGCCTCAGCAACATTCCTTAGTCCCAGAGGGAGACTCCTTAGCTGCTTTCTTCTATCCTTGACTCTAAAGCCAGAACCACATGGCTGAAACTGCCAAGTTCTGCTGCTTGCTATGGCTGGAACATGCCTCCCTTGTTCAATTAGATCTTCACTGACTTTCTGTTTTCTGTTTGTTTGGTTTTTTTTGTTTGTTTTGTTTTTTGGATGATTTCTTTTACTGCCTAAACCTGACTGTTCTGGGATTTGTTCTGTAGACCAGAATGTTCTAGAATTCAGATATCTGCATGTTTTTGTCTACTGAGTTCTGGAATCAGTGGCATGTACCACCAGACCTGCACCTAGCTTTTTTAAAATTCCTTTTCACAAGATGGAAGCTTTGCTGATTGGGATCTTGCCCCAGTGTCAGCACTCCCTTAGCTCTATTCACTATCTTTAATCTGTTTATTCCAGTGAACACAGAATTTAGCTCCATTCTGCTTCCTGGAGCCTCTTTAATCCTGGAACTGTGAATTTTGTATTTTTTCTTTCTCAGCTTGCTGCATTTCATCAAAACACTCTTCATAAAATTGAACCAATGGCAGAGTCTATAGTAGGCAGTTTTGAGATTTCCTTTGCCAGTGCAATTACTCTAAATCTCTTCATCTTAGGTTCGGGTAGACTCTTCAGACAAGGGCAAAAATCAGCCACATTCTTCACCAAAATATCATAAGAATGATCTCTAGGCAACATAACTATAATTCTTCTCCTCTGTAACCTCTTGAGCCAAGCCCCTAACGTTCAAAATCACCTTTGAACCACTGTCTTTTGTGCTTCTACTAAGATGGCCCATTAATCCCTACTTAAAGCATCTCACTGCTTTCCTAATCTAAGGCCCAAAATCCATGTTTCTCCAAACAAAAAACATGATCAGGTCTATCACAGCAATGCCTCTGCATCTGGTATCAACTTCTGTCTTAGTTTGGATTGTATTGCTGTGAACAGACAACATGACCAAAGCAACTCTTACAAAGGAAAAGCTTTAATTGGATCTGGCTTACAGTTTCAGAGTTTAAGTCCATTATCATCATGGTGGGAAGTGTGACACCTTCCAGCCAGACATGGTGATGGAGAAAGAACTGAGAGTTCTACAGTAGAAGGAGACTATGCTGAGGATAACTTGAGCTTATAAGAGACCTCACAGTCAGCCCCCACAGTGACACACTTCCTCCAACAAAGCCACGCCTACTCCAACAAGGCCCCACCTCCTAATAGTGCCACTCTTATGGACTAAGCATTCAAACACATGAGTTTATGGGTGCCATACCTATACAGACTACCACAGTGTTTTAAATGATGAATTGAGAAAGAAGGAAATACTGAAAAGATACTGGTATCAAATTACTCAACTCCTATTTTATATTTTCATAGACATTATATCATGTTAGTACATATAACACCTGTATAGGACAAACTAGATTAGCAAGTATATTTTTTAAAATTATTTCAGAATTGCAATTCTTAACAAAATGCAGCAAGAATTTGTATTTAATTATTTTAACTATCAGCACAATACTAATAGAAATTGCTCGAACTTCTGAATCCAACTATTCATTGTGTTCATCCATTTTTGCTAAAATTATACATAATTCTAGTTACAAAAATGTGAAACAATTTAATTCTCTCTATGAAGATATACATTTGGGCCAATCAAAAATATGTATTCTAATAAGTATGCAAGCAGAAACAAGCTAACATTGAAACATTTTCCTGGCTTCTACTTCTGACTTATTAGAAACTATAGTGTTCTTATACTGACAGAATGTGTTAAAGTGATTCTTTTTTTTTTAATTTATTTTATTGCTTCAGGTTACATCTCCATCATAGTGTCCTCTTTTGACCCTTCCCAGTCCTGACCTCCCACCCTCTACCCACTAACCCTTCCATCCCAATCCTCTGGAGTGGAGTGTCCCTATATAACAGTCCCCCACCCCAGTTCAGCAGTTTTATGAGGGCCAAGAGCCTTCTCATACACTGGGGGCCTACAAGACAGTACCAGTAGGGCAAAGTGTCTCATTGACAGGAAGAAAAATTCTATGATCATGTTCCCTTTGGTGCGTTGGTTGTAGTATAGATATCCTGTACTATATGGCTAAAATCCGACTATAGGTGAATAGATGCCATGTGCTTCTTTCTGAGTCTGGGTTAGCTCACTCAGAATACAAAGAAGTCAAAGTATCCCTATTTGCAGATGATATGATAGTATACATAAGCAACCTCAAAAATTCCACCAGAGAACTCTTAACAGCTGATAAACACCTTCAGCAAGGTGGCGGGATACAAAATTAATTCAAAAAAATCAGAAGCCCTTCTTTATACAACAAATAAATGGGCTGAGAAAGAAATTAGGTAAACAACTCCCTTCACAATAGCCACAAACAATATAAAATACCTGAGGGTAACTCTAACCAAGCAAAGTAAAGGACCTGTACAACAAGAATTTCAAGCCCTTGAAGAAAGAAATTGAAGAGGCCATCAGAAGATGGAAAGATCTCCCATGCTCATGGATAGGTAGGATCAACATAATAAAAATGGCCATCCTACCAAAAGCAATATACAGATTCAATGCAATTCCTATCAAAGTACCAACACAATTCTTTATAGAACTGGAAAAAGCTATTCTCAATTTCATATGGAACAACAAAAAACCTAGAACAGCTAAATCAATCCTGTACAATAAAAAAACGTCTGGAGGTATCACCATCCCAGATTTCAAGCTGTACTACAGAGCAATAGTAATAAATACAGTGATTCTTATTAAGGCTTTGTTGAGTTAATTCTAATTTTTCTTCTTAGTCTCCTTTCAATCCCGCTTCACTCTCTTCCAAATGAGCCAATCCTTGGTGTGAAACTGGCTTTTGCTATGTTCACATGTCAAAATAAAATAGTTTCACCTCCTATGTGTCAATTTACTGTAAAAATATTAACTTTTATGAAAATATTGCTATATCAGTTGACACTGATGACCCCCATGGAATACTTTTTCATTTATGTAGAGATATGTATAGAATTGAAATGAAGCTGGGACACTTCACATATGACACTGTCATAAACTATCATTTCCTACAGTAAAATCATACACATTAAAATGAAAATCAGTGATTTAATATTTCCCAAAACTTTTGCTATGTTCGGTGCAGCATTGTATCATGGTACAAGAACATTTATATACTTCTTTGTTTGTCTACAGTTGCTTAGCACCGTTAAAACTGAAGGAAAAACTTGGATTAAAGTTATTTGGAATGCCCTTACTAAGGAGAATTGGATGAACAAAAGTTTTATGTGATAAGGCCATTCAAACTGAAAGTAAGACTTTAATTATTAAAGGATCAAAACTGTACCTAAGGTATGCTACATATAGATTTGCTAAGAACATACCTATATAACTCACATGAAAAAGGTGTATGTGAAAGGGAAGTGTGTTAATGGAGGATCTCAGGAGAGAAAAGCAGTGAGTGATGATAGATCATTGATTGATTCATTGATGATAGATGAGAGAAAACTTTTTAGTAAACTGTCTCATGAGATTGTGGAGGTTGAGAAGTTCATCCGTTAGCCATCATCAGTCTGGGTACTCATGGAAGCTGGTGGTGTAGATCAGGTCAGTCTGGGAAGCCTGCCTCTGAACTCAAATAAGACGTTGCAACTATTCAATCTGAAGACAAATCATTGAAAATATGAGGGGAAAATCAATCAGGATAACCTAGAGTTCTGTTTTTCAGGGGAAGGAGCAATTTAACTCCTTACAGGATATTTACGATATCCATTGAGCACTATTTCGACCCTCAGCTTCTTGAAGCGTGCTCATCCACACCATACGAAATCCTCCCTTACTCACTACTTTGAGTCACATTCCTATTGCTCCCAGACATATCCACAGGCACACCTAGATATAAGCTATTACCAGTTAATATAAATATACTTTAATCTTGTTAAATTGAAACCTAACACTATCCATCATAATATACATATTTGGAATAAAATCTTTATTATTTTGTTAGATTTGCCCTAAAATACCAGAAACAATCTATTAAAGATATTAGAAATGCTATTTTTTTAAAGCAATTATAGTAGTAATCATAAAATGCATTGAAGTGAACATCTCACTTCTCAAAACAATCAGAAAAAATTTAGAAACAAAATCACAGGAAATGTAGGCTATAATAGGGTATGAAATGTTCCCTCATTTAGGTTATGTGTTGATAACTTCGTCTCCAATGAGGAGTTCAGGGGCGGAGCTTTGAGAAACCAAATGGATATGAGGGCCTTACTTAAACACTCACAACCTGAGAGCATGTGTGTAAAACAGTGGAAACACTGAGGCGAGGCCCTGTCATAAGCTGAGTCTTTGGAACTGGGTGCTAGCAAGATAATTTCCCTAGTGTTGCCAGTATCCTTTCGCTTTCCTGATGTCCATGAGGCAGGCGGCTTTCCTCCCTTACGCCCATCACCATAACGTTTCTTCCAAGCCCAGTAAATAAGTACCAAAACTTCTGAACCCATAACCCCAAATAAATATTTCATGTTTTTAATTTGTTTATATCAGTCATTCTTTGACAGTGACAAATAAATGACCATTGAAATAACAGGGAGATATAAAAGAGATAGAAACAGGAAAGGAAGAGAGCAAACTATCCCTGTTTGCCAAATAATAATGTGTGTATTGCTTTTGTATCTATATGTCTTTCTAAATGTCCACGTTGTTTAAAATATATTATTTTGTAGATAAAATATGGATTATTTGATATGAAGCTTTTATTTATACAGCTTTTATATTTTATTAATACATCTGCCTTCTCAAATGACCTTACATCAGAAATTCTATTTCTTCATATTTTTCTCTGCTTTGGGTACAGCAGTGAATGATGTATGATGACCCTTCCCACCCACCTCACACTATAGCTGCTGCTGACAGTTTATTTTACTGTTAATGGAACATCACAGTCCAGTACACTCAGTCTGTCACTGGATAACACCTGCAAGTGCTAAAAGGCATAACCCCCTGTGAAAACAAGCATTTTAGTAAGGATCAGGGATCCATGCTCTGTTTTGCATACTCTCTACTCTCACTTCTTTATTTTTCCTCTCTTCAGACAAGTGTTTCCCCTAAGTCTTCAGCAAATGTCAGTTGTTTCCTTCTAAACATCCCTGAGAGAAGACTGAACTCACAGGATTCAGTGTGCCAGTATGTGTCTACTTTTGCTCCTTCCCTGCAAAGGCACACTGACCTACTGTGAGACTGTCCTTACTATTAACACATTGTGCCTTATTGGAGAATCTTTTTTTTTTTTTTAAGTTTGTAATAGGATGAGGATTTGGGGTGTTGGGGTACAGGATGATACCTGTATTTAGCAGAGTACTATATACCACTGGAAATGTTAATCTGTGGTTCTTCTACTCAGAGTCCAACTGACAGGTTCTAGTGGTCCACTCAGTTCCTTTCTCTCAGGACCATGGCATTCAAACTCGGGTTTAATAGTCAAATCTTTTACGAGAAAGGGAGTAAATTTTATTTTACATTTTTTTTGCCCTTCCAATGTAGCATATCTATATCTAAACTTATTTTGATAAAAGCAATTTAAGTATGTCATCAACTACTCAAACTTCTGTTACTGAGAACTAGCTCTCCTGTGATGAGTTTTACTATACACATTTCTTGCTAAGACGAACACTAACTGCCCATAATATATCTTTTATTTTGATAAATGCATCTAATTCTTAAGTTATGGACAAGAAATTTATATTCTTGACAAATTACATAACCGATAAACTACACCATCATGTGAGAAATGATTTATTTCAAAATATTGGAGAAAACTCTTATAAAATGATTTTGTCTTAATTTTCCCTGTGGAATCTGTGTTTAAATTGGGCCATTTCTAGATAGTTAGTATTTTTCAAATGTACCCACTGTTATTCTTTACTTATTGTAACACTGGTAATTGGGGTGGAGACCATATGTTATTTTACTTTTATTGCTGCAATGGTCTCATAACTAGTATCTCTTGAACCACACATTTCTAACTCCAAATTATTCTAAAAACTAGCATCAACATAATAGTCTTATATTAAATTTTATTCTTATAATGTGGCATGGAATAATACTTGACATAATTGCATTGACTTTCTAATATTTATTTGGTGATATATATGAACTAAATTTAAATGGTTATTGTGGAATTAAACCCCCAAATAATCAGAGAAGAAAATTCTTTCATGTTTCTCATCTTCTACTTACTATTGAAAGCAATAGCTTTGCAAACCCCTGACACTTGTGTTTGCCTTTCCAACCAGAAATACGTTACTCAATGTTGGAGATAAACGTTTTCATAATATTTAGCTCCTCCCAAAAAGAACATGTATAAAATAATATAGATCAAACTTTTATTTTGTAAATAAATAAACAAAAGTGAAAACTAAGTTATTGCCTCCAAAGTGTCATCCAAAAATGTGTAAGCTCACTGAGGTCATGTAGAATGTTGTTAAAGCTCATCTTCTCACCTCTAGACCATAATACACCCACTATAGTTATATTAATGCAAAAACTATCATTGTTAAAGAGAGGTATCATCCTGAATAATTCCAAAATCTTAGACATTCTTATTAATAGAAACATTCTCTAAAATAGAAAACATTTAAAACTGTTTGTCCTGATTTGAGAAATAATCTAAATACTTTATTTTATATGAATAAGATTTCAAAAATTGTAGTTAAAGCAACTGACTTCCTCTATTGTTCTCTTGATGGGTGCATTGAGACCAGCCTCAAGAATATAAAACAAATAGATTATCTACCTTACTACAAAGACAAGTCATTCTGGATGAGGTAGAGTGGATGGAAATCCTATTATCAGGGATAACTGAGGCCCTCATTATCCTCGCTGTGCTTTGAGCTACCCAGAAAAGTGTCCAATGTGGATAATTATATATTCCTCAAAGAGAAATAAATCATACTGAACTACATTTTATTCTTTATATAAATATAAAATATTTATCTTTTGAAAATTCTTTTGTTAATTTTGTAGCAGGAGAGCAGGCCTTGATTATAAAAAACAAAACAAAACAAAAAAAAACAGAAAAAATGCAGGAAATCCTTCCATTGTGTAGGAGGGATATGAATTATAGAAATTCTACAAAATTTAAAAATAAAATTATCACATGATCCAGTAATCTTAATTCTGGAAGTTAACTCCAGGACTGTTGAGATAAACCAAAGCCCTCCTCTCCATATTATTTTAAATTAAAATTTACTATTAAAAATAAATAAGATCACTGTGGCAAAGAGGAATCTGTACTCTCCTGTTCATTTTTTTAAAAATCTCTATTAACAACATCCATACAAAATAAAGGGCTTAAATGTCTATAGACTAATGCGTGGATATATAAGGGTGGTATGTGTAAAAACTGAACAATAAAACAAAATTCTGTCATTTGGAACAACTTAGAAAGTCTAGAGATCATTGTCGTGTATGGAATAAATCACATGAAGAGAAAAATAATTTATGACCTCACTCATGTGGAAACAAACAAAGGTGAACTTATAGACATTGATTGAAAAAACCCTTGCAATTTTCAGAGACTGGAGAGAGTGGAGAGTTAAGAGGGAGCAGAAGTGGGCAAAGGTTGGTCAGTGTGCTGTCATTATAATTGGGTGAGAAGAAGTTCTAGTATATTACTGAGCAGTAGGATGAAGATGTATACCAGTAATACACTATTAAAACCTCAAACACTAATACTAAAAAAAAAGAAAGAAAGAAGCAAACAAGCTCCTAGAAGACAATGTTAGCATGCACAGGGATTATACAAATTTGAGCCAGACAGTGTACCAGCACTGAGACTGGGGGTGTGAACAAAATCCTCCATGCCTAAAGAAGAAACTATCTCCATTTTGCATCTAGTTGCAAGGAAAAAATAGTTTTCTCCAGTGGAATCTCACTGGGGATATTAACCCCACTTAAGGGTTGGCTCCATGCGGAGCAGTAGATGGCCAACACAAAATGGGCACAACAGTCCTTCTGGAGAGGTTTTTGTCTCATACTGCTTGATTGGGTATTTTTTCTTACTAGACTTTTACTTTTACATCATGGTTTCTAATTTTCCATTTTTATGTTATTTGTGCTTTTTTTCTATGTGTATGTATGTTCTCTTTTTTTATGTATGTGTATTATCTTCCTCTCTTACTCTCCTCCTCTCCTCTTATGGCCTGGTTCAGTCTGAACACTTTCAGAGTCCTCTGTTTGTGTTCTCCCTCATAATCTTGTCCTCAACTCAAACCTAGGAGCACCTTGTTGGTCTTTCTTTTTTATTCATTTTGTTTGTATGATTTGTTTGTTTTCTAGAGAGAGGGAGAGAAACAAATGCAGGGAATTAGGTGGGTAAGAGATGAGATTATCTGGGAGGATCTGGGGGAGGGGAAGCTTGATCAGAAAATGTTGCATTAAAAAGTTTCAATAATATATGAGCCAATTATTTACAAGCCTGAGACAAGAAAAATTTACCCTTTGAGAAAGGTATATGGAGTGGTATATGTATATGTTATATATTATACATATAATTTATATATATAATATGAAAGCAGAAGATTAGAAAATTAAAGTGACTCCTGAGAGGGGAGAGAGAAGGGGGTGCTGGGTGATTATGATATGAATAAATAATGTTTCCTTTATGGTTAATTTTTTACATATATATGTATATTATATGACTGAATACATAAATATAACTTGCTTAAAGGATATATAGAAAGGTGTGGAGGAAGCATAGCATAGGATGTAATTATAATGCCAAAAGTAAAAGAAATAATTTTTTAAAATTTAAAACACTTTTTAAAATATACAATATTTTTAAACCCAAGATTGCATACAATTAGTCTACATAAAATTGAATTCTAGGCACTTCAGTAGTTCATCATGTTTAACCTGATTCAAGTACCCATAGTGTGTGCACATATCAAACTTCACATGATATTCCCCCAATGTTTGTGAGTCTTCTTTTTACCTCTGTTTAAGAATTAATTGAAGTATAAAAATTAAAATCCCCAAACTCTTTACACATAAAAAAAGTAAGTTGATAAAATTCTAAACTAAGAACTTATCAATATAAGAAGAGTGTTTCTGACTCCTTTTCTTCAATTTACACTCAAAACTGAATTAGAGGCTAAGAGGTTTGAAGTGGTTTCTTACTAAGGTTGAGAAATCTGTTTTAAAAACTGATGTTAGAATATATTCCTTTTTGTCAGTGGTGACCTTTTGCTATCTGATTTAGTCTGAGAGCTTTCCAGCTGGAGAGCCTACTCCACTCTTGAGAGGGCTCTGCCTTAGTGAAGAGTCACTTATCTGTGCCCTTCACTTGGTACTTTTCATGTCTAGATGGAGCCATCTTTCCTCTGGCTTCTCTGAATGTGGTTTAATTATTTTTAGATGGCTCTTTGTTTAAACCTCAGTGGAATTATGCAAGAAGCAACATTGAGGATCTAATTAAACAGAGTATTTTCAAAAACTTCTTCAAAACATTGTCCCTTGATAGAATATTGTTAGCCCTTCACTCTCTGAGGGTCTTAGACATACTTCACGTGTTACCAGCCTTCAACAAGTCCGTGTTCTACCTAGTCAGTCTTCCTTTTTTTCCCATCTCTTTCTATGTGAGACATTAACTTACACATGATGTTTAACACTTCTTCACTGGCCCAGATAGAAACACATATTTGTATGTTGTCTATGAAAATTAGTCTAAAAGCATTAACAGTAGAAAGCATATCTTCCTTCACATATCTTTTCACATGGCCTCTGCAGCTGTTAATCTTTAACCAGCCATTATAAATGAGCACACAGACACCACATGCATTTTAACAAGATTTGGCCTGGATTGTGCATTCTTAGCCCATCTAAGATATTTCTTGATTCTACTTCCCATATATGACCCCATATATACATACATCCCCTTTGACTGTTATTCTCCATGATAGGCCAATGTTCCAGACCATGCGGAATGAAGTACTTTTCTCTATCCAATGGAGTGTGTCTTCCTTCCTGCTCTTTGCTGCTTGTCTTCGAGGCTTCTTCTAGCCATCTACTGGAGGCTTCTTCTTCTGACTACTCTAGGCTTCTGAAGCCCATGCACCTTAGTCCTGCCTATCTCTGTCTTTGCCCAATCTCAGGCCTCAACATTTATTCAACCAATCAGAGACAATGTAAGTAACAGACAGCAAGCAGCACCAATTAATTAACACTTAGGATGCATAAATTCACCCCATCAAGAGTTGATCACTGTTAACTTCATTATTTATAATGGAAATTATTGAGAACAAGAAGAGACCAACAATAAGCAGGGAACTTAAATTGCAAGAGTAATTTCTTTCTTTCTTTCTTTCTTCTTTTTTTTTTTTTTTTTAATAAGGTGAAGTAGATTTATTTTAGTTTGTGGCAGTAACATATAGCTTCAAGAAAATATCTTCAAAATACACTAACAACTAATCATTTTCAGAATTGCCCTAAATTATATTAATGATCCCAAAATAATTTTTAAATGTTTATTTATTACTTCAAGTTACATCTCTAATACAGTCTCCTCCCGCTACCCCTCCTGGTCCATGCTCCCATCCTCTGCCCCTTCTCCCAGAACTCATTTTTTTTAATAATTAGGCCAAATTTATGATAATTACAAGGCACAACATACATTCCCAATGTCCAATCCACACATACCTGGCAACTGACATCAATACTTTATTATCCATCTATCTCTGAGTTTAAAGTTCTATACCTACCTCAATTTCCATCCTACCTTACATTACCAACTTAAAAACATCTTAGACCTAGAACATCCTTTTAATTCCTAAACAACTTAAAAATTTAACTGTGAGACTATAACTATCTAGTATTCAACCACATCAGAGACCTGAGAAGGATAAATATGTCTGATTAAGCAGGAAATGCAGAGTCAGCAGCCTCTAAAACTAAGAAATGACAGACAACTGGCTGCCTGGACAGTCTCCAATTCTCTCCATACATTAGAGCATCAATCTTCAGCCCCTTGGCCCCAGATCTCTGACAGACATTAATTGAAAAGCAGGAATTCTGAAGGACTTGCCTACCCTGTCTCGGCAGAGCTAGGCTGTTGACTTCATGCTTCCAAATTTTGTCCTTTTTGGACAGCATTCTGTCTACAGTTGAAGCAAGGGATTTTTCTTGCCCAGTGACAAGCTTGCCACTAATGCATCTATCTCCAAATGGAAATTCTTCGAAGCTCATCCTCTACTTAGTGTTAGAATAGGGGGTACAGTCAGGAGCTGACTTGTCTCAATATCAAAAAGTCTTAAGAAAATTTCTTTGAATGCCATATTCTACAGATCTCTTGAGGCTTTTGAAGAGCATCTATCTATCTCTGTATATTTGGCTAAGCATATGTTGCTTGTCTCTTAGCAACTTGATTTCTGGTTATATTTGGCTACATCAACATTGATCTTTGTATATTGATATAAAATTAAAACTAACCCTTTTTAAGTTTTTTTTCTCTTTATTTTTTATTTCTTCAAGTTATATCTCAATCATCTCAATCGAAATCCCCTCCCTACTCCCCTCTCCAGTCCCCTCCTCCCATCCTCTTCTGCCTCAACCCACCTATCCCCTTCCTTTTATTTTTTAAGTTTAAGGTATATCTTTTTCTCCCCAATAGCTCCCCCCTTCATTCCAACAAATGACTCTTTCTCTTATAATAATAAATACAATATAAAACAACAGAGGTAATTAGGCCACAATTATGAGAGTTATATGGCTTAGCATACATTCCCAATGTCCAGTCCATGTGTATTTGGCACCTGACTTTAATGTTATACTATCTAACCATCTCCATGAGTTTAAAGTTCTATATCTAACCCAGTCAGTCTTCATACTATCCTGCATCACAATTTTAAAAACATCTTCTTAGATCCAGAACACCTTCTTGATTCCTAAACAACTCAAAATTTAATTATGAGACTCTAGCTATCTGTTCTTCAACCACCTCAGAGACCTGAGAGGGATAAATATATCTGATTATATAGGAAATGCAGGGCCAGCAGCTTCCAAAACTAAGAAATGACATACCAGTGGCTGCCTGGACAGTTCCCATTTTCTCTCCATACAGCATCGATCTTCAGTCCTTTGGCCCCGTTTCTCTGACAGACATTGATTGTAGAGCAGGAATTATGAAGGGCTTGCCTACCCTGTCTTGGCAGAGCTAGGTTGTCGACTTACCTGCTTCCAGTTTTTGTCCCTTTTGGACAGCATTCTGTCTACAGTTGGAGCAAGGGGTTTTTCCTGCCAAGAGATAGGCTTGCCACTAATTCAATCATCTCCCACTGGAGATTCTTCGATGCTCATCTTCTACTTGGAGTAGAATGGGGGTGCTGTCAGGAGTTGACATGTCTCAGTATCAAAAAACATCTAAAGTTAAGAGAACATCTTTGAATGCCATATTCTGCAGATCTCTTGAGGTTTTTGAAGAGGCCCTATCTATCTCTTATATTAGGATAAGCAAATGTTGCTTGTCTCTTAGCAACTTGATTTCTGATTAGCTTAGAAAATAACTATAGTAGACTGTCATAGTATCTAACAAAATGACAGGCTTGCATGACTATTAGTTTGCATTTCTTAATTATCCTAAACAGTTTATGACAATTAGTAGCAAAAGGCCAAAACTTCACATTTCATTTTTTTTCCCTTTACCCCCTGACCCTTCCATCCCACTTCTCTGGAGTGGAGTGTTCCTATAAAACAGTCCCTCATCCAAGTTCAGAGGTCATATGAGGTCCAAGCACCTCCTCATACAATGGGGGTGTATGAGGCAGTACCACCAGTGAAAAGTGTCTCATTGCCAGGGAGATAGTACTAAAAAACCAAACAAACAAATAAGCAGACAAACAGATAAAAAATAAAAATAAAAACTAAAAATAAAAAAATAAAAAGTCTATGTTCATGTTCCCTTTGGTGCATTGACTATAGTATAGTTATCCTGTACTATATGGCTAAAATCCTGCTATAAGTGAATAGATGCCATGTGCATCCTTCTGAGTCTGGGTTAGCTCACTCAGGATGAGCTTTCTTTTTAAGGTTTTGTACCTAGGAAATGCTTAAAAATGCAATGTGAAGTTTTGGCCTTTGAAGAGCAACTGTCACAAACCATTTAGGATAATTAAGAGATGCAAACTAACAGTCGTTCAAACATGACCTTTTGTTTGGTACTAGTTTAGTGTATCACAGATGTTTTCTAAGTTAACAAGAATAATTTATTAGGCATAGTATTTTTAAAAGTTTAACCATGATTTTAAAAACACTCAGAATAGAAATGTACATGAAACAAATAAGATTAGAAACAAAATAAATACTTATGGCAAGTTAAACAGGCCTTTGCTCCTGAAGTTTCTACCTCAGACTCATGTTGTCAACATCCCATGTAGGAGAACTGCTGAACAGGAAGCCTTGAGGGAGGTGATGATGGGGCAGTAATGATTAATGCTGAAGAGTCCTTTCGGTGTCACTGGTGTCCTCATCTACCTGAGAACCATTGACAGGTCGCCTGTTTTCATTTCCCTTTAAGTATACCCATTACAAAGTAAGTAATATATTCTCCTATGCTAAGATACTATGAGCTTCCACACATACTGCTGCTCTTTCGTTTATCATAAAAGGCAGCCAGTAAAGCCCATTCTTGCCATCTATAGTATGCTGAATTCTCATTTAAGCAGTATTACAAAATCAAAATGTACAACCTGGAATTTATTAAACATGTTGTGTTGCTCAAGGTAGATTCCACTGGACAAAAATTGATGGCTGGTTCACAGATACATCCATATATCTAATTTTCTCACCAAATAACAAACTCCATCTATAAGAATCTACATTTTAATTTCATTTGTCTTTAATTCAGATTGTGTTTCCACTGTTATTTGTATAGAGAAAATTAATGTAATTGTTGAAATCTCCCTCTCTTCTGTCTACACTTCACTTGCCTAGATATCTGAAGTCTTTATACTCATATCTTGCTAAAAATTTAGTTTTCAAAATTCAGTGGTTTTTTTTTCCTTTGTGAGAGAATGGGTGTATTTTTTTATACATTATCCAACTCGCTCCCACTCCATGACACCACCATCATGTCTGAAATTTCTATTCTCACTTTAATCCATCTATCTGTTCTTGTATTTCCAAGTTTCTCTTCCATCTTTCATATCCTCTTTCACTTACATATTCTTTCTATATCACCCCTCTAGATGGGAAACAGACTAGGCTTATATACCCCTAGTACATTTTCCTGAGCAAGCACTGACTGAGAATGAAATGGGGAGTTTCTTCAGCCTGTAGAGCCAGGGCATGTACAGCAAAACAACAACAGAACCAGGCATCAAACAGAAAATTACCATAAGAGTTGGCAGAAAATAAGCCTATCCATGAAGGTAGTATCATTAGAAAATCCAGCCAAAAAGATAAACAGGATAAGTCCAATGCAAGTCACTGGATGGAAGATGGAAAACTAGATTAGCACTGGAGTAGCTAAAGGGGGTTCGAAGTCTAGTGGCAGAGTGGCCATTACAGGGTTCTGCTTTGTGCGTCTGATAAGGAAAGACCTTAGGTGGGAGTCTGTAGAATTTTCACTCTCATTTTTTAGCTGACATGGTGACCTTTCACATGTAAGTGATTTGTGGAATCCTCATCTATAATAGTCATCTCCATAAAGGTACCAATCTAGGACCTTCCCCCTACCCAGCAGTATTTTCCCATGCACAACACTAGTGGAAATGTCAGCCAATACTCTTCAGATGTGGTTTCTTACTTGTCACAGAGATCTAGAAGCTAAATTATGTTATTCAAATGAAAAGTTATACCCTTGGTCCCAGCTCCCAGCACACTGGAGACAGAAACGGGCAGATCCCGGAGCTCAGGGTCAGCCTGATGCAGGGCAAACGCTAAATAGAGAAAGACTTCGATCCAGGAGTGGTGGAACACATCTTTGATCTCTTCAGATGGGAAACACAGGTCCCTGATCGCAATAATTAGAGTTCAGAGACACACACATGGGATTTGGAGGGACCTAGGTTTGGAGGCTACTTACAAAAGGCCTTCTCGGTGCAGGCAGATTGTCCTTTGGGATCTCAAAATATATACACTAGAGCTGGTTTAGCTCCAAGGTGACAGAATGATTTCTTCTTTAACACGGATTGAAAGATAACGCTTTGTATGTTGTCAGAAGGCCAAATTTGCTTCAGGAGAAGTACTACCTAGCCCCCCCCAACCCACCTCCCAAAAAAAGAGGGCAATTGTCCTAGGGTTGGGATTGGGGCAGGGCTCTATTCTTATCGTTCCAGGAGAATCGAAGCATCCATTAGGGGAGCCTGGGGACTGCTGGACAGCGGAATCCTCAGCAGAGAGCAGAATCAGGCACCAAGGAGGATGAGTGACCCAGTTGATTCTGCCTGGCAGACTTCCTCAATAGCTGTCTCCATCGGGGGCCTGCAACCACCACAGCAATCCAATGTCACTGGGACCGCTCAGCTCTACACAATGCCCCAGCAGGAACCTCAGTGAAGCCTGCAAGATCAGCTTCTGCCTACAAACCCCTTAGGTCATCTAAATTGCTGAGAACAGAAGGACTGAACATAAAAGGAGTGTACTAACATTTTAAATCATTTTTCCTATTTGGGTTCGGGCCCCAAACAGGTCTACTAGGACCCAACTCAGCAGGAAGTCACTTTAAGAGAGCGACATCCCATGCCCAGTGGATGGGGAAGGTGTTTCTCCGCCCTTCTTTTAGGTTATTTGAAGGATAACTGAAAACTCTGATATGTAGGGGAAGAGACTACAAGCTGATAAATGGTCCTGTCTTAATGGGTTTTGGAGGTTAGCCCCAGGGAATTCCTACTTTTCCTTTTCTGTATCCTTCTTCCTCTCCTATGTAGGAGTGCATGGGCTTGAGAAAAATGAGATATAGACATAGCACAGGAAGGTCCAAGAAGAAGGGGCAGATTATTGAATATGCCCTTATACCTTTGTATATTGATACAAAATTAGTAGTTTATTTGGCTAAAGTGGTATTGACCATTGTTTATTGTGCAAAAATAAGATTGTATTGGATTACATCGGTATTGATCTTTGTATATTGATACAAAATTAAGATTATAGTTGGCCACAATGGTATTGACCCTTGCATATGGACGTAATATTAAGATTATATTGGGCTACATAGGCATTGATCTTGGTATATTGATACATAATTAAGAGTATATTTAACCACAATTGAATAGATATTTGTATATTGATACAAATTTAAAGGTAACGCTTCCTAATGGTATCATACCTAGAGATACTTAAAAATAAAATGTGAAGCTCTGACCTCTTGATACCAACAGTCTAAAACGGTCTAGGATAGTTAAAACAAACTCCTAGTCATGCAAACATGTCACTTTGTTAGCTACTATGACAGTTTATCACAGATATTCTCTAAACTACCCAGTAATCAAGTTGCTAAGAGACAAGCAACATTTGCTTATCTAAATACAAGAGATGGATAGGGCATCTTCAAAAACCCCAAGAGATCTGCAGAATATGGCATTCAAAGATGTTATCTTAAATCAAGATTTTTTTTTATATCGAGACATATCAGCACCTGACAGCACCCCCTATTCTACTCCAAGTAGAAGATAAGCATCGAAGAACCTCCACTGTAAGATGGTTGAATTAGTGGCAAGCCTTTCTCTTGGCATGAAAAAACCCCTTGCACCTACTGCAGACAGACTGCTGTCCAAAAAGGACAACAAATGTCTGTCAGAGAAACAGGACCCAAAGGCTGAAGACTGATGCAAGAATGTATGGAGAGAAAATGGGAACTGTCCAGGCAGTCATTGGTATGTTCTTTCTTAGTTTTGGAAGTTGCAGGCCCTGCACTTCCTATATAAGCAAATATATTTATCTCTCTCAGGTCTCTGAGGTGGTTGAAGAATAGACAGCTAGAGTCTCATAGTTAAATTTTGAATTGTTTAGGAATCAAGAGGGTGTTATAGATCTAAGAAGATACTCTTAAAAGTGTGTTGCAAGATAGTATAAATGTTGAGTCACATATAGACCTTTAAACTCATGGAGTTGGTTAGATAGTATAATGTTAAAGTCAGGGGCCAAATATGTATAAACTGGACATTGGGAAGGTATACTGGGCCATTTAACTCTCATAAATGTGGCATATTTATATCTATTGTTTTGTATAATACTTACTGGTATAAGAGAAGGAACCATCTGTTGGACTGAAAGGGGAAACTTCTGGGGGGCAGAGGGTGGAAGGGAGGGATAGGAAGGGGGAATAGGGAGGGGTTTGTTACTGAGATGTAACTTGAAGAAAAAAATAAAGTATTTAATAAAAAAAGAAAAAAAGAAAAATATAAACATAAAAATGAATTGCTTGGTTTAATTTAAAAAAATTTCCATCCCTTGATAAGTGATTTTTGTTTTCCATTTCCAAGAGGAAAAGTTCCTGGAAAATGTAAGTATGCTACTGTACTGATATATATGATGTAATTAAATATCATCATCATCATTCAGCAGAAATGACTAAAATTTGTAAATTGAGTAAAATATATATATTTTAAAATTTTGTTCAGCCATGGGGCACCTGCTGAGAGCATTAAGGGCAGAATCCTTTAACTATGATCTGGGTTCCAGGTTCCTCACTGTAAAATACTAGTATTGCTAATATCTATTCTTTAGGAAACTACTGGATATATAAAGAAGATAACATGTTTAATTTTCAATACATCATTAATATCATTAAGTTTATTGTTTATTTAATAATTTATATATTAAAATAAATTACTTTATTATATTATATACATTGTATGTATACAATTCATATTATGCATAATATAATATAATAATAATATGACATAGTATAATAATTTTATATATATTTTGTGTACATAACTTATATTATACATTATATGTAACAAGCCTTGCATAACATTTGGCAGTCACTTGCTAGTGGGTAGTATGTGCCTAGATAATGAATGTGTTTTGTGTTTTATTTATTTATTTTAACTTTATATATGTGGCTGTTTTGTCTGCATATTTGTTGGTAAACCACTTATAAGCCTGGTTCCCCATAAAACAGATGAGTTCCTGGAACTTGAATAACATGTGGTTGGAACCACCATGCTGGTGCTAGAACTCCAACCTAGGTTCTCTGGAAGTGCAGGCAATGTTCTGAGCTACTGAGGGATAGCTACATCTCAATATAATATCTTCTTTAAAATATCCTAATGTTGCTAACACCAAATCAGCAGATTGAACAGTTAGCTTTTTTTGTTCATGAATGGGCAGACCAAAAGCACAGGGTGGGCAAGAGCTTTGCTGTGATCATGAGGGTAGAAATTAGAGGAGAAAACATTAAATTTCATGTTTTCTCAATCCAAAGTTTTTGTTCTGTTCAATGTGGCTTGTTGGGATGGCTCTACAAAGTCATTTACCAAGGACATGCGACCCAATAGTTGTATATTTTTCAGTTGTCTGAATTTCTTTCATGTTCAATTAATTCAACATAGAGATGTTATAAAGAACTAGGAAGCTTGCTAGTGATATTGCTCACACTTTCTTTGGGGGAAACATTTTCTTGCATATGAATGACAATTTTATTCCTGACCTTAAAATGAGAAATAGGTCAAATTATTTATTGCAATTCTTAAGTGACCTTCTGGGATTCTGGAACTTTAATTCTTATAGTTCTTGGCTCTACTTTTAAATCTCTTAAGAAATTATGGTTATGCTATACACAACCAATCAAATATTAAGTAAAGAAAATATAATATGACTGTAAATTTGTTTTAGCAATTTTTCGTAAGAATTTCAGAACCCAGTGGCATAAATTAGCTCATTTTCTCTGATATATTTTTACTCAAGGAAGAAGAAGATAATTGTAATGGGAATTAGTTTTCTTTAGTGAATTAGTAAGGGCTAAAGGGGCATACGGATCAGCCTGGCACCTGGCAGCACATAGTCCTGATCAACCATTGAGAAGGCACTCTGAAAGCCTGGGAAACTGAAAAGATCTTATAGCTTGGCATTGCTTGGACCTGTACCCTAGAAAGATCTGAGCAGAAATGGGCAGAGCCATTGAAGTCACAACTCCATGAGAGACACAGAAGAAGGTACCTTGTTGATGGGCATGCAGAGAAGCCTCATTTTTTTTCCCTCTGCCCAAACATTTTTTTAATGTTTATTTATTACTTCAAATTACATCTCCATCACAGCCCTCTCCCTCCACCCCTCCCAGCCCCACCCTCCTACTCTCTCACCCATCCCCCAGAATGCATAATTCTTTTTTTTTCAGTCCAACAAATGGTTCTTTCTCTTGTAACAAAACAATAAATACAGTACAAAACAACTGAAATAAATAGGCCACAATTCTGAGAGTTATATGGCTTAGCATACATTCTCAAGGTCCAGTCCATATGTATTTGGCACCTGACTTTAACATTCTACTATCTATCTCCATGAGTTTAAAGTTCTCTATCTAACTCAGCTTTCATACTAACTTGCATCACACTTTTAATAATTTTTAAAACATCTTCTTAGATCCAGAACACCCTCTTGATTCCTAAACAACACAAAATTTAACTATGACACTCTAGCTATCTATTCTTCAACCACCTCAGAGACCTGAGAGGGATCAATATATCTGATTATATAGGAAGTGCAGGGCCTGCAGCTTCCAAAACCAAGAAATGACATATCAGTGGCTGCCTCTACAGTTCCCATTTTCTCTCCATACATTACAGCATCAATCTTCAGCTGCTTGGCCTCATTTCTCTGACAGACATTGATTGTAGAGCAGGAATTATGAAGGACTTACCTACCCTCTCTTGGCAGAGCTAGGCTGTCGACTTACCTGCTTCCAAGTTTTGTCCTTTTTGGACAGCAGTCTGTCTACAGTTGAAGCAAGGGTTTTTTTTTTTTTTTTGCCAAGAGATAGGCTTGCCACTAATTCAACCATCTCACACTGGAGATTCTTTGATGCTCATCTTCTACTTGGAGTGGAATAGGGGATGTTGTCAGGAGCTGGCATGTCTCAATATCAAAAAAATCTTAATTTAAGAAAACATCTTTGAATGCCATACTCTGCAGATCTCTTGGGGTTTTTGAAGACACCCTATCTCTTATGTTTAGATAAGCAAATGTTGCTGTCTCTTAACAACTTGATTTCTGAGTAGCTTAGAAAATAACTGTGATAGACTGTCATAGTAACTAACAAAATGGCAAACAGTTTATGATGGTTGGTAGCAAAAGGCCAAAACTTCACATTTCCTTTTTAAGCATTACTAGGTACAATACCTCTAAGAAGTGTTACCCTTAATTTTGTAAAAATATACAAAGATCAATACCAATGTGGCCAAATATACTCTTAATTTTGTATCAATATACTAAAATCAGTACCAATGTAGTCCAATACAATCTTAATTTTGCATTAATATACAATGATCAATACCAAGTTAGCCTGATATAGTATTAATTTTGTATCAATTTACAAAGGTATAAGGGCTTATTAAATAATCTGTCCTTTTTTCTTGATCTTTCCCATACTATGTCTATGTCCCATTTTTTCTCAAGTGTAATCACTCCTACATAGGAGAGAAAGAAGGATAAAGAAAGGAAAAAGAGAGAAGTCCCTAGGTCTAACCTCCAAAACCCATTTAACAAGAAGACCATTTAACAGCTTGTAGTCTGTTCCCCTAAATGACAAAATTTTCTGTTATCCATCGAATAACCAAAGGGGGGGAACACCCTCCCCATCTTAGTGATTTTGAGTTGTGGTTGTAGACTTTTGAGGAAACAGCTGTTGAGGGAGTCTGCAAGGCTGGATCGTCTGGGCCGCTCGTCTTCTTCGGTGTCTGATCAGTTTTCTGCTGAGGTTTCCCTTGTCCAGTTGTCCCTGGATTCCTTTAATGGATGCTTTAAATCTCCTGGAAAGATAAGAACAGAGCCCTGCCCTAATCCTAACTCTGGAGCAATTACCTTTTTTTTGGGGGGGGGCGGTCAGGCAATAGTTTTCCTGGAGCAAATTTGGTTTTTTGACAATATATAAAGTATTATCTATACACTAAAGCTTTGTTTAGCTCCAAAATAACAGAGAAGCCTCATTTTTAATACTGCAGACAGGGACAGTGCCCATTGCTGTGGGAACCACCAATTACCAAGAGAGCTGGCGAGTCTACCAGACCATGCAAGCCTGCAAGACCACACTCTATTTAAGCCAGGAAGCTCCCTGTGAAGGGACTCCCACAAGAGGAAAGAGAGACGTAGAGTTGAGCATACTGGAGCATTGTGAAGAGAAGCCCAGAAACAACAACAACAACAAGACAGGTGTGAAGAGGTATGTCAGATGCCTTCTCTGAGGTCTTGCAGACAGAAACAGCTTTGGAAAGGGACTGTTGTCACAAGCTGGCTGTGAAGAACTGCAGAGACAGAAAACAGAGACGGTAGCAGAGCAGCCTAAGGTATGGAGGCAAGCGGAGTTTGGAGGCCATAGCAGGGACTTCAAAAACAGGCAAAAGCATCAGCCCTGTCATGTGAAGCTGTGGCAAGACTTTAAAGTAAAAGACTAGACCAGGCTAGACCGTGTTCCCAGCACAGCATCTGTACCAGGAGTGAGGGTATGAGGGAGCTTGCTCACTCACCTCAATGGGGGAGGCAGGATGGCTGCAAGAACCAGTGGACAAAGGCGAGGGTGGACCTGGAGGAAGACTGCAGTGACTGCCAGAGCCAAACTGAGACTGCTGCTTGAGGTGTGCCAATATTTAGAAGGCTGCCCATTGCCAGTCGGACCTGTGCTAGAGAATCCTAGCATTCTTTCAAAAGGGTGAAAGTAGGATTATTTTAGGTGTTCTTAGGTATTAGACTATAGGTATTATAGGTTATAGGTCTTAGGTATTTACAGGTTATAGGTATTATATGTGTTTTATAGGTATCAATAAGTAGAGGTTAATAAAATTTTAGGATACAGGTAATAATATTAGCTCAGATTAAAATTAAATGGCTAAGATCACAAATTCTAATGACAGCACATACTGGCAAGGTTGTGGAGAAAGGGGAACACTCCTCCATTGCTGGTGGGAGTGCAAACTTATATAACCACTATGGAAACCAGTCTGGTGACACCTTAGAAAACTTGAAATAGCTCTACCTCAAGACCCGGCCATACCGCTTCTGGGTAAACATCCAAATGATTTTTCACCAAACCACAAGGACATTTCCTCATCTAGGTTCATAGCAGCCTTATTTGTAATAGCTAGAAACTGGAAACAACCCAGATGTCCCTCAACTGAGAAATGGAGAAAAAAAAAAAAAACTGTGGTACATCTACACAATGGAATACTACTCAGCCATCAGAAACAACAGAATCATGCAATTTGCAGCAAAATGAATGGAACTAGAAAAGCTCATTCTGAGGGAGCTAACCCAGACTTAGAAAGATGCACATGGCATCTATTCACTTATAATTGGATTTTAGCCATATAGTACAGGAAAACTATTCTACAACCAATGCACCAAAGGGAACAGGATCATAGACTTTGCTACCTGTTAATGAGACACTTTGCCCTAGTGGTGCTGTCATTTAGGCCCCCATGTATGAGGAGGCTCTTAGCCCTCATATGACTGCTGAACTGAGGTGAGGGACTGATATGTAACAACACCCCACTCTGGAGCAGTATGATAGGAGGGAGGGGAAAAAGGTGAGAGAGCAGGACTGGGAGGGGTGGAAAGAGGGTACTATGATGGAGATGTAATTGAACTAATAAATAAATATTAAAAAAAGAACAGTTTTCAGCCATGGGCTTGTTTGATTGACCACACTGATCAGGGTAATCTTTCTACTTTGAATGACATACTATCAAATATTTGTTTTTTAAAATAATTTATTTTTTATTCCTTCAAGTTACATCTCAATCACAATCCCCTCCCTACTCCCCCCTCCAGTCCCACCCTCCCACCCTCTTCCCCCTCAACTCCCCATCCTCTTCCCTTTTTTTTTAAAGTTTAAGGTATAACTTTTTCCCCCAACAGCTCCCCCTTTCAATCCAACAATGGTTCTTTCTCTTATAACAACAAATACAATACAAAACAACAGAAATAAATAGGCCACAATTATGAGAGTTATAGGACTTAGCATACATTCCCAATGTCCAGTCCATATGTATTTGGCACCTGACTTTAACATTCTTCTATCTAACCATCTCTATGAATTTAAAGTTCTATATCTAACTCAGCTTTCATACTAACATGCATCACAATTTTAAAAACATCTTCTTAGATCCAGAACACCCTCTTGATTCCTAAACAACTCAAAATTTAACTATGAGACTCTAGCTATCTATTCTGGGGCCAAATGACTGAAGATTGATGCTTAGATTATGGAGAGAAAATGGGAACTGTCCAGGCAGCCACTGGTATGTCATTTCTTAGTTTTGGAAGCTACGTGCCCTGCAGCTATATTTATCCCTCTCAGGTCCCTGAGGTGGTTAAAGAATAGATATCAAATATTTCTTAACCTTTTCTTTTACTTTCTCTAAAACTTAAGAAAAATATTTTATGTATTTTGCTTGTATGTACGCCTATATACCATATGCATGGTTGGTATACATAGGGCTACAATAGAGGATCAGGTTCCCTGGAACTGGGGTTACAGAGGGTTATGAGTTGCCATTTGGATGCTACGAATGGCACCTGGATCCACTGGAAGAAGAGCCTGTGCTCTTAAGTGCTGAGCCCTCTCTCCATCCCCTCACTTTCTATAAACAGATATTGATACTTACTTGTTTCCCACAGGATTTCCATAGCAAAATTTTAATTATGTGTAGGGGTTAGATAAATTAGATTTAGAAAATATATAGGAGTTTCTGATACTGTCTCTTAATTCGGGGCCTGAAGAGCATTATCAGCATGAAGTCAGGAAAAACAGGAAAGACTTAATAGACTGAAAAACAAGGTTGAAGTCAGGAAAAAAAAGGAAAGACTCAATAGACTTGAAGAAACAAAGTAACTGGCCTGACATTGTTTTCAGCTGCTAAGTGGGCGGAGCCCAAATTAAGCTGAAACAGAGTTCCTCCTATTTAAGGACAGTGCATGGAGCCCAGAAAAAGAAGAGGCCCCTGATGCTAGAGAGCTCCAAGAGTCCTGCTGAAAAAAGGGCTGGCCATCATTTGATGGCCAGCTTTCCCTGAAGCAGAAAGAAGCTGGTGAGCAAAGAAAGCCTGAGCAAGACACCAAAAGGCCAAGGACTAAACCCTGTGGCTCAGTTTTTGCCTAGAGGGGTTTGATCTGTCCGAACAGTGGCCTAAAGGAAATTGTGCCTGGCTTTAAGGACTGAGACAGAGCAGCTGAGTTCCTGATTCAAAAGAAGTAAGTCGGCCTGCAGACGGCTGGGGTCTCCCACAGAGAAGAAAGCATGAAGCCTTATTTAAGGTGAGTCTGCAATAACCAACTTACCCTGATGAACCTGCATCTGAGAGATCCAGAAAAAGGACTGCTAATTGCGTTAAAGAATCTACAACAAAGACTGTGTTCCTGACGACTGAGGACCTGCCCCAGAGAATGTATCATTCTAAAAGGTTATGAAAGTAGTTGTTATAATTGTCAATAGGTTTAGTGGATAGGTTAAAGGGGTTGTAGGAATTTATAGGATTAATAGTTAAGAAATTGTTGGTGTTTGTTATAAGTGAATTTAGTAATAAATAAATAAGTGATAAATAATAATTTAAGAGATTGGTTACAATTATGCATATCTATTATTTTGCTAAGGTTTCCATAGCAGATGCCGCAGTCTGCATGAAAAACAACAAAAATTGATTTCCTCACTTTCTTGGAGGCTTGAAAACCAAGAGGAAGTCATCAGCATGGTTAGTTTACTGTGAGGTTCCCCCCTCTGGAGGGATACTTAGTTTTTCCCACTCCCTGCATGGCCCTCCCTCTGTGATTTTTGGTGACAGTCTGTTAAGACTTAGGTCAATCTAAGACCAAACTTGTTTAAAGTCCATGTCCAAAAACCAACACATTTTCAAGTTCTGGGTCTAGGGTTTCAGCTTATGAACTTAGGGAGACACAACCCTTAACATAGTTAAAAGACTCAGTGTGAGATCAGGTATGCAGCAGCCATTTGGCCATGGAAGCATTGTGACATTCAAATTTAGTCAAAGGTTTTCAGTAAGCAAAAAGTCATTTACTTTATCTTTTAAAACTGTTCCTTCAGTTTCTTGCTGAGCTTGCTTGAGAAGAAAAATAGCATGTAGATAGGGCACACACAGTCCCAGCATGAAGTGAGAGCAAACAGAAAAAGATGAAGTGTCCTGCTAAAAGCTGAGCTCATTTATGGATTTAGAAAGAGCGCGTCTGTAACCGATCTTTTAATTATTATTTAACACTTATTTATTTATTACTAAATTCACTTATAACAAACACCAACAATTTCTTAACTATTAATCCTATAAATTCCTACAACCCCTTTAACATATCCACTAAACCTATTGATAATTATAACAACTACTTTCATAACCTTTTAGAATGATACAGTCTCTGGGGCAGGTCCTCAGTCGTCAGGAACACAGTCTTTGTTGTAGATTCTTGAACGTTCTTAGCAGTCCTTTTTCTGGATCTCTCAGGTGCAGGTTCGTCAGGGTAAGTTGGTTATTGTAGTCTCACCTTAAATAAGGCTTCATGCTTTCTTCTCTGTGGGAGACCCGCAGGCCAACTTACTTCTTTTGAATCAGGAACTCAGCTGCTCTGCCTCAGTCCATAAAGCCAGGCACAGTTTCCCCTAGGCCACTGATTGGACAGATCAAACCCCTCCAGGCAAAAGCTGAGCCACAGGGTTTAGTCCTTGGCTTTTTGGTGTCTTGCTCAGGCTTTCTTTGCTCACCAGCTTCTTTCTGCTTCAGGGAGAGAGCTGGCCATCAATGGCCAGCCCTTTTTTCAGCAGGACTCTTGGAGCTCTCTAGCATCAGGGGCCTCTTCCCTTTCTGGGATCCATGCACTGTCCTTAAATAGGAGGAACTCTGTTTCAGCTTAATTTGGGCTCCACCCACTTAGCAGCTGAAAACAATGTCAGGCCAGATACTTTGTTTCTTCAAGTCTATTGAGTCTTTCCTGTTTTTCCTGACTTCAACCTTGTTTTTCAGTCTATTAAGTCTTTCCTGTTTTTCCTGACTTCATGTTGATAATGCTCTTCAGGCCCCGAATTAAGAGACAGTATCAGAAACTCCTATATATTTTCTAAATCTAATTTATCTAACCCCTACATATCCCCCTTCTAGTAAAATAAAAAATAATCTACATAATATCTACATATACAATGTAAATAAATTGTCTATGTACAATACACAAAATAACTTTAAATTTTTATTAATATACATTAAAGCAAGTGTTAAAATAACCTTAAACTTCTCACAATACATAGTTGTATTTACATCTTTTGACAAAAGACATTAAATCAAACAAAACATTTTAAATTCTTATCAATAAACTTAGTTTTTATTACATACAAAATATTTTTAAACTTGCATCAATAAACAGAATCTTAAATTTCTACCAATATAACAAAATAATATTAAGCTTTTAATAATAAAAGAGACAAAAAAATAGAATGAGGGAAAAAAGAAAATCCTCAAATCCAATTCACACCACATAACATATATCCATTCAAAAAACTTCCAACCCATCTTTTGGGAATGGAGTGTAAATATTTTCGGGTACCCTTCAAAAATTGAGATATTGGCCAATTCTCGGGAAAGTTACCTATAGCTTTTATTGTCCAGTCTCTGTAAGATCGATCATTTTTTGGACTAGCACTTTTAAAAATGATTTGCATGCAAAGTTTTTAAGAAAACAGTGATTGAAGCAGTATGTTAGGTTGAATCTTCTGGCCCATTTGTCTTGTTGTTATTGTCATTCAGTCCTTGGCTCTGAAAATAAATTTTTGCTCTAAATTTGAGCAAATGGAAGGCATAGAACAACTTTGTAAGTTCATTTTAAGGCATAAACTCTGTCCATCCTGGATAAAAGATTGGAATATCATGAACACCATAAACTTAATAAAATATTCTTACCATGCGAAGACATTCATATTTCAGCTAATGGGAGGTTCTCCCTGGTCAGATCTAATCTTTATAAGTTTTGTTGGTAACCACATTTTTTCATTCCCTGTAGACACATAGGCATAACCACGTCCCCATCTTAAAACCATTGCAGGTTTCCACTCTAAAGTTAACATATCCTTATAATATATTGGTTGATTTAATTCCTCAGTTTTTTGTATAACCCAATGTCTCTCAGCTGCAGTGGTACCCTTTTCACCAACATTTAGGAAATTCAAAGTTAGCAATGCATTGTGTAATCTATCCCTATGATTCTTTAATTCCCCCTTTTGTTTAAAAAGCATCTCTTTTAAGGTACGATTAGCTCTTTCTACAATGCTTGTCCTGTAGGATTGTGTGGTATACCAGTAACATGTTTTATATTATAATATGCAAAGAATTGCTTCATCTTATTAGATACATATGCAGGAGCATTATCAGTCTTAATTTGTGCAGGTACACCCATAAATGCCATTATTTCTAACAAATGTGCAATAACACAATCAGCTTTTTCAGAACTTAAAGCAGTTGCCCATTGAAACCCGGAGTATGTATCAATGGTATGATGTACTTACCTTTGTTTCCCAAATTCTGCAAAGTGAAAAACATTCATTTGCCAAATTTCATTCTTTTTAGTACCTCTAGGGTTACTACCAGCAGGTAATGGAATTTGGTTATACAGAGAACACGTAGGACATTTTTTAATTATTTCCCTGGCTTGTTGCCAGATAATAGAGAATTTTTTCTTTAAACCTGAACTGTTAACATGATGTTTCTCATGAAATTTTGAGGCTTCCAACACATTTCCTATGAGTAACTGGTCAATTTCCTCATTTTCTTGTGCCAGTGGACCTGGCAAACCTGTATGGGATCGAATATGGGTTATATATAATGGATTATTTCTACCTCTGATGACCTGTTGCAATTGTATAAATAAAGAAGTTAATTCTGTGTTATAGGGAATAAATTCAGCAGTTTCTATGTGCAACACAACTCTTTCTGCATATAGAGAATCTGTAATTATGTTAAGAGACTCTGGAAAATCTAATAACACCATAAGGATTGCATATAATTCTGTTTTTTGAACTGAGGTATATGGACTTTTGATTACCTTGTTGATTTTGTCTGTCTTATAACCTGCCATTCCCATCTTGTTAGCATCAGTATAGAAGGTTGGTGAATCAGGAATTGGTGTTCCCTTTACAATACGAGGAAGAATCCAAGTAGTTCTTTTTATAAATTGTATACATTTGCTTTTTGGAAATTTGTTATTAATTTCTCCCAAATAATTACTGCAAGCTCTTTGCCAATCTTCATTGATTACCCACAATGACATAATCTCAGCATTAGTAAGAGGCACTACTATTTCAGCTGGGTCCATTCCTGATAATTGACGTAGTCTTATTCTACCTTTTACAATTTATTCAGATATCTTTTCTATGTATGTCTTTAATTTTTTACTTTGTTTATGTGGTAAGAAAATCCATTCCATAATACTATCTTCCCGTTGCATAATAAGCCCTGTAGGAGAATGAGTTGATGGTAAAATGACCAAAATACAATCAAGTTGGGGATCAATTCGATCTATGTATGCATCTTGCAATCTTTGTTCTACCAACATTAATTCCTTTTCTGCCTTAGCAGTTAAACATCTTGGACTGTTTATATTTAAATCCCCTTGTAATGTTTGAAACAAATTACTTAACTCATGAGTACTTAAACCAAGGGTGGGCCTTAGCCAATTTATATCTCCCATTAATTTTTGAAAATCATTAAGAGTTTTCAATTGGTCTCTACGGATTTGTACCTTTTGTGATCTTATTCTCTGTTGACTTATTTTATAACCCAAATAGTTGATTGAATCTCCTCTTTGTATTTTTTCAGGGGCAATTTTTAACCCCCATAGTGGTAGAATTCTTTGCATTTCCTTAAATAAGTTCTCTAAAACAACTACATCAGAATCAGCCAACAAAATATCATCCATATAATGATAGATAATAGATCGAGGAAACTGCTTACGCATTATTTCTAATGGTTTTTGTACAAAATATTGACACAGAGTTGGACTATGCAACATTCCCTGTGGAAGTACATTCCAAGAATACCTCTTGATTGGACTACTGTTATTAAGAGTAGGTACAGAGAAGGCAAACCTTTCCCTATCATTCTTATGTAATGGAATTGAGAAAAAGCAATCTTTTAAATCAATTACTATTAAAGGCCATGACTTTGGTAACAGAGAATGTAAAGGTATACCAGGCTGCAAAGGACCCATAGGTTGAATTACTCTATTCACAGCTCTTAAATCTGCTACCATTCTCCATTTACCCGATTTCTTTTTTACCACAAACACAGGAGAACTCCATGGGCTGGTAGACTCTTCTATACGAGTCTCCAGCTGTTCTTTTACCAATTGTTCAAGAGCCTCCAATTTTTCCTTTGTTATGGGCCACTGCTCTTGCCACACTGGTTTATTTGATAGCCATTTTAAGAGTAGGGATGTAGGAATTTCAGCAGTGGCCCCTAGTATAAATTGGAAACTCGATACCTGGGGTGTCCTGTGTTTGGACACTAGATATAGCTTGTAGTTGTTGAGTACTCACATCAATACCTTCCTCAAAAGTATCTATAATCTCAATGTCTGGGGTGTCCTGTGTTTGGACACTAGACATTGCTTGTAATTGTTGTTGAGTATGCATATCAATACCTTCCTCAAAAGCATCCATCATTTCATCATTTGTTATTTTTGGCATTGTAGGAATATTAATTTGAGTACCCCATTGTTGTAAGAGATCCCTTCCCCATAAATTTATGGGTACATCAGCCACATAAGCCCTTCTGGTGCCACACAGTTAAGCCATCGTACACTTTGTTTTACATGTGATAATTTACCAATTCCTATAAAATGTGTAGGAACCCTTTGAAGTGGCCAGTTTGAATTCCAAGACTCGTGTGAGAGGACAGTGACATCCGCTCCAGTGTCAAGCAATCCTTCTATTTCAATACCATTCATTTGTATTTTTAATTTTGGTCTCGTATCACTCACCATTGTTTGCCAATACACACGTTTTCCACTATTTTCAACTGCTCCTGTTCTGTCTATTGGAACAATCTTGCCCTTGGTGTAAGGAAACAGCAGCAGTTGGGCAATTTTGTCCCCTGCATTAATTGTCATCTCTTTCCATATGGATGTCATAATTTTAATTTCTTCCTTGAAGTCTCCATCTATAATACCTAGATGAATAAAGAATCCTTGACATGTTAATCCATTTTTTCCAAATATTAATCCTATTGTCCCTGATGGTAAAGGACCATAGATACCAGTGGTTAACATATAACATTCATCTGTTTTGGATAATGTTTTAGATTGATCTGTGGTCAAATCTAAAACTGTAGTACCTTCAGTAGCCTGTAAAAGATCAGCAATAGTTAATTTTGTTCTTCCTGCCTGTCTGTTTCCCTCTGGTTGGATGATGGATGACGGTTCACATTGTTTTGGGGGGCCTGAACCGGTAGGCCCCTCCCCTCGTTTCCCGGCAAGGGGTTACCTCTGACATCCGTTTCAGCTCTACAATTCCGGGACCAGTGTTTACCTTTTCCACAACGAGTACAAAATCCTGAAGACCTTAACCTTCTAATGCCATTAGAAGCCGTTCGTTCCCTTCTACGACCATATTCTGTAGAGTCCAGACACCTATCATTTCGAGTTCTGGAGGATTCAGCCTTATGATATCTTTGGAAATGACCAAGTTCACCATTTTTAAAGCACTCATTAAGACCCCTAGCAACTGCTTGTGCTATGACATTAGTCTGATGCTCTTGAAAACCAATATCAGCTGTTTCTCTTATCCATTCATCTACTGGGGCTCCTCGAGTTTTCAATGGCCTCATTGCCCTTTGACATTCAGCATTTGCATTTTCATATGCCAAGGCATTTATCAAGTTCTGTCTGGCATCAGGGTTATCTACATCTCTCTCCACAGCTGAAGTCAATCTCCCTAAAAAGTCTGAGAAGATTTCCTGAGTACCTTGTATTATCTTGGTAAATGAAGTAAACCTTTTCCCAGCCTCAGCCACCATATCCCAGGCCCTCAGAGCTGCAACACGACATTGTTCGATGACAACATCTTCAAATTGAGTCTGTAACCGTATATCAGCATAAGGTCCCTCACCAAGCATTTGGTGGGTTGTGACATTTATTCCCCTTGCCATATTTTGTTGCTATAATTTTGTCGCTTCATGTCTCCACCATTGTAATTGCTGGCTACATTCTAGCACAGCTGATATCAGTCCCTTCCAATCTTGGGGAATGACTCTATTTTGTACAGCCCAATTATTTAGCATCTGTTTAACGAATGATGAGTGCATTCCATAAGAGACAATAGACTCCTTAAATCTTTTTAAATCCAAAATGTCTATTGGACGCCATGTTAGTTCCTGATTGAGTTGACCGTTATTATCAGGCCTAATTTGAAACATAACTGGGAAAGCTGATGGTGATTGTGCAGTACCATGCAGCTTCTCTGGGGGCGCACTTGGTTCCACATTAGCACCATTACCTACCTGGTTTCCTACTGGCACACACGGTGGCTTTTCTACTGGTACATGCGGTGACTGTGGAGACCTAGCTAGAAAAGAACTTGCCATTTTCTCAGTTCCAGTCACCTGCCCTGCCAAAATTTTCTTAAGCTCCTCAATCTACATTTCCACAGTTTTTAATTGTGTAACAGACGTCTTCCTTATGACAAACCAATAAAAGTAAACAGCATAAAACATTTGGTCTGATTGAAAAACAGTGTAGAGAGGTCAGCAGTAAACATTGCCAGATTGTCAACAACTGGCATCATAGTTTCAAAATCTGCAGTTTTCTCTATAGTTTTGAAAATAAAATTACCCATAATGCCCCACGGGCGCCACCTGTAACCGATCTTTTAAATAATTATTTAACACTTATTTATTTATTACTAAATTCACTTATAACAAACACCAACAATTTCTTAGCTATTAATCCTATAAATTCCTACAACCCCTTTAACATATTCACTAAACCTATTGATAATTATAACAACTACTTTCATAACCTTTTAGAATGATACAGTCTCTGGGTCAGGTTCTCAGTCGTCAGGAACACAGTCTTTGTTGTAGATTCTTGAACGCTCTTAGCAGTCCTTTTTCTGGATCTCTCAGATGCAGGTTCGTCAGGGTAAGTTGGTTATTGTAGTCTCACCTTAAATA